>CM064873.1:17635519-17915519 GCA_032719365.1 Prinsepia uniflora | reverse complement strand
TAAACTCAGAATTCGATGTAGAATATTTTTCATGTTGACCGTTTCTCCAGAAAATTCCGCTTACGCGGAACACAATAGACTTAGGGCTCTTTTCCGCAACAACTTCCTAGTACAAGTCATTTTCCTTGCCGCAAAAGGTTCCTAAAAAGTAGAGAATATCTCCTTACAATTCTAATTGATAAGTGCAATTCAACTTCCCTTTTCATGTAGGACTATACTTTGAAGACGCATGGAACCATGTGAGTCATTACCGCATGCTCCAGGCTTCAGAATTTAATGGAATAGGCTCAGGACCATTTATTACCCAAATTGGGTCCTGTTTTGGGCCAGAACTGAATGTCCTCAGAATTGGACCCTGATTGCATGGTTAGAAAGAGGATTGAAAGTAGAGTATTCTGTGCGAAAATCGCACCCAGAGCTTGCCCATAATCATTGGAACAGAAGAGGCCAAAATTGAGGAATTGCTAGGCCAAGCCCAAAAAACAGGTACATGTGTTGGCATACGGCTGGCACAGTGACATAGTTGAGGCACATGGGCTGGCTCGCGGCTAGCACATGACCTAGCAGTGCATGGTCAGTGACATGCTAGAGGCACACAAGCTAGCACACGGCTAGCAGAGGACCTGGCAGTGACATGGTCAGTAACATGCTAGAAGCTGGCACAAAACATGGTTCAGGTACAAGAGCTGGAAAAAAACCTGGCACACGGGCTAGTGACATGGTCTGGTCTAGTTACATCGGTGAGGGTCTAGTAACATGCTGAAGGTCCAGTGATATCGATGAGGGTCCAGTGACATGTTGAAGGTCCAGCGGCATCGATGAGGTCCAGCGACATGCGGAAGGTCATTTCTTTGTTCCATCTTCGATTCGAGTCATTCCTTTTTCAATATTCTTTATTTTGACTCCTTTTTCTAATTCTGCGCAAGTTTCACAATAAAATTTATTTTCTCCTATTGATGGTACGAATTGTCTTAAGAGATAGGAATAATTGGTACAAATGGTATTAAAAACATGCTCAAATATACGTCTATCATAGGCAGCTGACTCGAAGTTTTGAACGTTAAAACCACCCAGTCTGCAAGGGTGACGGATGACCAAGAGTGTGGGAGTCGAGGACGAGTTGTGTGGAGACCTAACCCCTCGAGTAAGTGAGGAACGTTTGGAATAGGAATAAACTACGAAACCGCACTGTGAGTGGACTTTTATTTTTATTAAAATATTATGCATGCATATTTCCTTATTTTAAATGTTTTCCTATGTGATTTTGGTGATATATGGTTGATAATTATTTTCCTGTAATTTTTGGATGATTTTCACAGAAAATGTTATTTGTGCACGTGTTACGTGGTTTGGTGTAAAGTGTGTTTTGGGCATAGGCCAGGGTTTCTGAAACATGGATTTGACTATGAAATTGATGTGTGATATAAATATGTGATTCCTTGATATTCGTGCATTGTAATGTGAACTGTATGTGTGTGTGTGTGTGTGTGTGTGTGTGTGTGTGTGTGTGTGTGTGTGTGTGTGTGTGTGAACAACCCTCCTCGGAATTGGTTATTGGTATTGTAACGAGTCAGACGTCGAGTAGGGCTCCGATTTTTAAATTAGTTTTCACTCGAACGTCGAGCTGGGCTCTGGTTCCTAAGTGGCTTGCCTACCGGTAATGCGATTGAAATAATGATTTATGTTTGGTATCGAGGATGGATTGGTTGCATGTGACGATTGTGGTGACATTGTGTAGGACTGTGACTATATGTGACTGTTGTGATGATCTAGTGATTGTTGTTATGGTCCATTGGTGTTTTTTCTTGCTTTATGGATATTTTCACGTATTTCGAGATCATGAATTATGTTACATTTTCATTGAGTATTTAATGGTTTTATATGCATGCATATTTATAAAATGGAGGGTACAAACATATGTTTTTAAAATATATTTTTCAAGGTTATTTTCTCCCACTCATATTTTCATGATTTTACTTGCCCTCCAGGCCGTGGCACGAAGACAGGGTCCTGCTAAGAGTGGAGCATAAACTAGATATTGAGTACCTGTTGAGGTTTAGGGTAAAGTTTTGCATTTTGGAGTTGTGTAATTAGGCTTATGCTCTATGTATTGTGACTAAAGTAATGTATAAGTATCACTAGTCTGAAAGCTGGATAGTTTTGTGGTTATTATAAAATATTTTAAAGCTATTTTTGACATTTTGGTTATTAACTGTCAGACGAAAGTAAGATCCCTCGCGATTATCAAAGTTTTTCCATATAGGTCCTATCACAGGCACTCCAAACTCAACTCGGAGCTTACTCATATTGGCCTCGGTCTCTTAGTTAACCATTTTGTTCACTGTGAATGCGACCTTCACAAGCAGCAAAGCCTGATGGACCAACTTCTTACTGGATGAGCCACCTTTGGGGATATGGACACTACCCTTCTGACGACCATGGGTAAGCTTCAAAGCCCTATATACCCCCTTCTCTACTAAGGTCTCGGTGTCGACAAGAAAATTGCTACCGCCAGACCTCTCGACCAACCCTAATTCAGGGACCACTCCTCACGATTAGAGCTCTCAGCCACTTCCTTTTCTGACCGAGTCCTATTTTCGCTCTATTCCGAGCTTGACCCATCCTCATTTCCTAACCGAGTAGGCTCTACAATTTCAATGCTCTGAGATGAGGGCTTGCTGACCTCTAAATTGTAATACTTCCTCTCCTTCGAGTCACTATTCTTGGACATCTCCAAAGAAAACAAAACTCAAAGGCCAACCCCAAAAATTGGAAGATCTGAGCACTCACCCTATCGAGTTCATGCCCAATTTTTTCAACAACGCCTATAATTTGAATAGAAAAAAAAACTAGAAGGAAGACAACTTACCATGTTTTTTTAATGAAAAAGAACCATGATGAAAATCGCACCACTGTGAAGACCACTACGGAGAGCTTGTCAAAAATCGCCTTGCAAACCAACAACACTTCGTTCATGACTCAAGAAATGCAAAGTGAGAAAATTGGTGGACAACCCCTCATATTTATATAGAACAGCACGAAAAATGAGGCGTCACACATCTTAGCGACTGACATGTGTCACATCAGAACACATTTGACTAACACATGCAACACATCTTGAAAGGACCCATCCCCGAAGGACATAGATAATTGTACCCAGTCCTGCTCCCGTCTAGCAAGTCAACTGAAGTTGTCATCCGAGCTCCAATTTCGACATGCAGCCTGTCTACGGATTCAGCGTCTCGAGAACTACCCAACGGTCTTTACGGAAGGTCCAAAAAGTGTCTCGATCAAAAAGTCAACTTTTGGCCCTTATAACCAGGGGCAAAATAGTCATTTCCTTCCAATTTTCCAAAATTTACTTTTTCGAATTTCCGGGTCTTCACACATCTAGACGTAAAGACCAATCGTCTCATGCCGAGAAAACCAACCTTCTCGCAAGCTGACCAACCTTGGGTAGGCTTAACAGGACCCATCCCAATCCCCCCGGGATTAGTGCGGGATGACCCTGCTCCCGTCTGACACGAAGTGTCAGACAAGGGATATTTTCGTCCTTTGCCCTCTCGGGCTATCAGAGTACGCCAGGATCCGGAGGAGGCATGTGATATCTCGGTCTCTGCCACAGTCCACATCCGATGTCAACCTGAAGGGCAGTCAAAATATTAAAAACTGTGAGTGGACAAAACAAGAGTTTATAAAAACATTTTAACGAGAAGACATTTGTACCCTCCACTAAAAAGCATGCATGCATTCGAAAACCATTTATCCAAAACAACCATATGTGGGACTAAGCCCAAAGCAGATATAAACTAAGGTCGAAAGGACCACAATAAAAACGACCATACGGGCCACTACCCAAATCCTGTGCACACCTGTACACACCACATATCATATATCATATATCCATCACATACATATATATAAGTCACACAACCAATCCTGTCACGGTATCCAAAGCCACGCGCGCGCTACCCGGGTCTCAATCTGAGTCATCTCAAAGTCAAGGTCAATGTCCGTAGACCACTGACCCTACCCGAGGTAATAGTAACCATAGCCTTCCTGAGAGTAAGGAACCCAACTGGGGGGTGACTCCACTCAGTCAGTGCTCCGTGACTACTCCGGGGTCCACCCAGGCCAACGACCCTCCCCGGAGGAGATAGTAGAACATGTAAAGGAAGGTAGACGAACATATATATACATAACATAAACATTCATGACCGGTTCCCCTGAACCGTCATGATCCATAATATCCATAATCAGGTAACATGCCGGTTCCCATAAACCGTCATGTACCGTAATAACATAACCAGGTAACATGCCGGTTCCCATAAACCGTCATGTACCGTAATAACCAACAAGGGTTCATGCCGGTTCCCATAAACCGTCATGAACCTGGGAATCCATTTAAGGTTCCCTGACCTGAAATCAAAACCGTAAAGTGACTGGGTCTCGTACCCGAACATAGGACATCAGTTGGACACCGTGCCCGATATCTGAGGTCATATGCCCGAGACAAAACCAAATGGGTCTTATACCCGAGTTTATCCTTTTGAAATCCAAATTCAGTTCATTTAAATCAATAAAGAAATACAGACCCGTATAAGCACCGTATAAGGCCGAAACCTCGAAATACGTGCTTATACGTAACCACATACAAATGCACCCATGGCATCATCAAACAAGTAATAAAACATATAATAAACATTTATGCATGCACCAATTTAGAAAACAAGGTCCACTCACAGACCGTCCGAGCTGCCGCCTCGATTTGCGTGCCATACGGCTCCCCGAGCCGATCACCATCACCGGGACTCCCAAACCTATCCAAATCGTAATAGAAGGTTACTAACTACTTAATTAACCTCCCACTAAAGCCCCGTAATTTTCCCATATTTTTAACTATTTTTAAAACCGAACCTAAACTTTCTGATGCCCCGAAACATATCGAGACGGTGTCCGATCGACACGAAACCAGTCCCAAAATGTTCGTTACATCGAATAGAAGATTTCGTATGTTGGAACCTTCCCCAGATTCCCTGCCACGCGCCCTTACACGCCGCCTGAAGTGGCTGCGCGTGGGCTTCACGCGCCAGCTACAGTACTCGCTGACGTCATCGCTGACGTCAGCATGACGTCATCACTGACAGTGACACGTGTCACGCCCCCATTGGCCCACTGTCTGACATGTCAGCTGACATTGTCAGATCTGACAATGCTGACGTCATCGCTGACATGATGACGTCAGCATGATGACGTCACCTGTCATCTCTGTCCTCCCGCGGGTCGACCCGAATACCAGTAACCGGGTCGCCGTGACCCGCGGCTTGACCCGGCCGGTTCTCCCTGCTCCGGCCACCATTTTTCCTCCCGTTTGTCCCATTCTACTCCTCTCAACCTAACCTAGAGTTCTATGGGTTTAAAAACTAGAAAACGGGTCGAGGTAGTTACCTATGATGCCGAGAACAGTCGCCCAGCTTTCGGCCGTCCGTCTGGGCTGCACCGCCGTCCTCAGCCGTTCCTTTTGATCCCATTAGCCTCCTCGAGTCCCCAAAAACCCAACCAAATCATTAGTTTCGATCCAAGACCCATAAAACCCAAGTTTTGAATTTCAAACCCCTAACCTACCTTTTCGGGTTTCCTCCCGCTGTGAGCCGCCGTGGCTCTGGCCGCCTCCGTCCTGTCCTTCCTCGTCTCACTCACACTATCATCCAGGTCTCAGTCACTGGTGGTGAGGGGATGTGTGTTGTGTGTGTTGAAGAAAATGGAGAATATGGGTTAATGGGGTTTTTCGGGTTTGTGAGGAAAAGGAAGAAAATGAATGAAAATGATGGTGGTGCCGTGGAAGAGAAGAGAGAAGGAGATGTGATCAGATGAGAGAAGAGAGGATTGATGGTGAGGATTAAAAGGTAGGGTTGAAATTGATGGTTAGGATTAATAGTTGTTAGGTTAAATTATAAAATAATTAAAATAATAATACTTAATTATTTAGATCCACATTTTGGGGGATCAAAGCAATGGGATGAGTGACACTTGTCACTCATCCATGGGGCCCACCAAAATATCCACCCAATCAGATTTCGCCTAAACGTCCCCGTCTCGAAGTTCGTGCATAGTGAAATCGAACTTCCGTGACCCATAACTCTCCCGTTTGAAGTCCGATTTCAGTGTGCCGCCTGCCTATGGATTCGTATCGTCCTTATCTACGTAACGGTCTTCGGCCCTCGGCCATCGGACCTCCTGGTCAAAAAGTCAACTTTTGACCTCCTATTCACCCAAATTACCAAAATGCCCTTGGGCTTCCGAACGTCATAACTTCTTCTACGAACGTCGGAATTGAACGTGCCACCTGTCTACGAACTCGTGACATCACGAACTACGTCACAGTCATCGGTCAAAGTCCCTTTGAATGCCCGATTAAAAAGTCACCATTTTGCCACCATCAGGGGCAAAACGGTCATTTCGCACCGTTCGTCCGATTTCGCTCTACTAATCACGGATTAGCCCCACTAATCGTGATTAGTCACTAATCTAATCTAGGAATTTGGGACGGGTCGTTAAAACCTTCCCTCCTTAATTAATTTCGTCCTCGAAATTCCAACCGACCTAATCTAACCGTTCTTCCCTCCTTAATTAGTTTCATTCTCGAAACTCCAACTATCCTAATTCCACATCCACCTCGTGGAAAGTGAAATCGACCTACCTCGCAACACGTGTACGCTAGTACACCCACTAACCAGAACAATACTTACTCGTCTACAGCCCGACGTGCCACTAACGCTCTCGTCGTATCGACTACACTCGACCACGTCGAAGAACAGTAGCCATACGGTCCGAATTGACACTACTTGTCAAATCTACCATCTTGTTGATACAACAACTAGACGGTTCTCTTCTCAATCACTAATCTAGCCTGACGTCTGCTCCCACTGGGAGCCATCAGACCTCACTCAACGATCCACGCTGACACCTCCGACAGACCGTCACCACTTGACAGTCGTCAGTCGAAAGCTGACACTATACTCACTCGTGGTTACACTAACCACCAACGGACCCAACCAGAAGTAAACACTTACCCACACAGCCTTTCACTCAATCTGTGTGTAACTAGACCCATCAGAAATACCATGACCAAATACACAGTACCCAACGTCCAGTCCACGACCCCGACTACTCCAATGGTATCGGAACCATACTGACTACCAACACGCTCTCCAACGTACCACTGGTATAATCTATATACCGTCACCAGACATCCCAAGTCTGCCCGGTGTCGTACCTCGAACAATGAACAAGGTACGTATAGCTACCCATCAATCAGCCTACAACCACCTAGGTTGTAGTCAATCACGTTTCAATTATGGAGTCCATCTGTCCGATCTAGACAAATCGAAACTCCAACCCATTATCTATTTCCAAATCCGAATCCGAATCCGCAATTTCGTAAGAAATCCCGAATCCAAATCCAGAAATCATATCCGTAATCATGTCCAAATTCGAATCCAAAATCATTATTCCGTAAGCTAGCATTTGGAATAACTATTCCGAACCCAAATCCATAAAAGAAAATCTATAGTAAAGCTCTAGAATCAAATCCTGAATCGTCACCCAGAATCCGATTCCAAAACCCAAATACAGAAATCCTCTTTCAAGTTCCAAAATCAAATCCTGAATCGTCATCCAGAAATCTGGTTCCAAAACCTGAAATATCATTCACGTCTACCTAGACGTACCAAAACCAAACCTATCGGTTACCCACTCAACCGATTACCACCATACGATCGATTGACTTCATAGGGAAGTCAATCCCAACATCAACACAACACTAGGTCAGACAAAATCCGATCTCGTCAGACACCTACTCATCGGACAACTACTCAGGCGAGTAATAAGCCATATGGGATTTACCTCGAAAAGAAGTTCAGTCCCATCATGCTTCACTCAACATCCAAGTAAGAGTGATAAACTCTCCACCTATCTGGATACCCAAATCACGATCCAGATCCAACACTACGTCAACCGACCAAAGACGTCACGATCGAGGATCGTCTCGCCAACCAAAGTCCTAGACCATTTCCCACATCTTAAATAGATTAGTCTACGACGAGACACGCCGAGACTGTGGGTTCTCACTGATTACCTCGTATCGATCCTTGTCATTCCACCAAGGCAAAACAAGAATGATCGAATAATCCATCCTACGTGAATGCAAACAACACTCGATGCACTCACCACGTCAGGTAACCTGACATCGTCTGCCACCAAGTAGAGAATGAGGAATCTCAGTCACCTAACTTCGATATACTCATCTCCACCTGATGACCCAAGACAATCACGGGTCCACCAACCAATACACGATCAGTGTACTAGTGGCAACCAACAACATCAATAACATCTACATCATCTACCACCATCAATTATGGTAGAACCTGAGAAGTCACCCAAAATGACTTCGACATACCCAATACCAATGCGGAAAACCCGTATTCCACTCGTCACCTCAATCGCAACCTCTCGCGATTCCGAAGTTCCAACAAGATTGGAAACAACATACCCGGACATCAACCACGTGTCCCCTAACCAGTTTAACTCTATCTGAGTTCCACTCCTGAACCACAGATACCGAACATATGCCCATTACGACGGAGTCACACCCCGATCCGTAACTCATCGTCATCACAATCACCGGCACCAGTACCAGCGCTAGTACCAGCACCACGCACCAGCACCAAAACTAGTGTCAGTATCAACACGCCGTGTGCAAAACTGACACCCTGGATCTCCGCTCATACCAAGCGACGATCCCATACCTCTGCTCGAATAGGAGAAACTCAGTCTCCCTCGTACCTAACAACTCTGGGTACAGTAACCCTGACAACTCATACGAGAAAAGGAAACGTCCCCAGAACGTCCCCGTCTCATGCTGCGATCGCACTCAGCCGTAACCGAGTCGAATCCAGAATCACTGCTCGTACATATGCGTTACCCACGCACCTCGTATCATCGTCACGACAACCTGAGTCTACTCGACCTGATGAGACTCGACTAAGTCCATCGATAGTAGCGTCTACCACAACCTCGTGCAGACCTAACTACCAGACCTCGCTATCGAGATTCGCATCCAACGGAATCAACCGCTCGTACCAACTACCCTGTATCCCACTCAGGGATTCCATCGACAAGTACCAACCCTGATAACTTGTCCAAATCAAACTCTAACCAGTCGTAACTCGACTAAGCCAATGTCGTCTACCAGGTCACCCGTGACCTTAGTTGCACCAACCCACAACTGAAGTAGCACGACAACCAACTCGGTCTAACCGATACGTACAACCCTGACTGCGAAGTGCAGTCCCAACAAAAACTGACATGACTAGACCGACTAACGAATCCAAATCCGAATAGTCGTCCAAGTCAAACCACTCGTCAATTCCCATTTCCGAACCATACACATACGGTAGGGTTCCACAATCAAGCCCTAGGGTCACTCTGAACCCAACTGCATAAGGCAGTAAAATCCACGATCTGACCGACCCCGCGGTCTGGACATCATAAAGACGTCAATCCAATCCTACCGTCAATCCAACTCGGATTCCTCGAATTCGGTTGCTAACTGCCAACTGCAGTAAATCCATTTAACTCAACATAATCTGACCATCTAATGGTCACACTCCTAACCAGTCGTCGGAATCGATCCTACGACATCGTGAAGACGATCCCAACTAACCGTCTCACGATCCAAAACTCTAACGTAATACTACGTTAAGCCTTCCGTAGGGTTCCACACTGCCAACCCTGACAGAACCATGGCAACCCCGGCATCGAGTGCAGAACCAAGGCTTGCCAACCCTACTAACTATCGTACCGGCACCCCGACAATCAGGTTGACCACGGACTGCAGCCTAATGAGATATCACATCCTCGACCAGCATACATACTCCAAGAGCTCCGCGGTTGCTCGAATAGAGACAACCCCGCTCTGATACCACGTTAACAGGACCCATCCCAATCCCCCCGGGATTAGTGCGGGATGACCCTGCTCCCGTCTGACACGAAGTGTCAGACAAGGGATATTTTCGTCCTTTGCCCTCCCGGGCTATCAGAGTACGCCAGGATCCGGAGGAGGCATGTGATATCTCGGTCTCTGCCACAGTCCACATCCGATGTCAACCTGAAGGGCAGTCAAAACATTAAAAACTGTGAGTGGACAAAACAAGAGTTTATAAAAACATTTTAACGAGAAGAAATTTGTACCCTCCACTAAAAAGCATGCATGCATTCGAAAACCATTTATCCAAAACAACCATATGTGGGACTAAGCCCAAAGCAGATATAAACTAAGGTCGAAAGGACCACAATAAAAATGACCATACGGGCCACTGCCCAAATCCTGTGCACACCTGTACACACCACATATCATATATCATATATCCATCTCATACATATATATAAGTCACACAACCAATCCTGTCACGGTATCCAAAGCCACGCGCGCGCTACCCGGGTCTCAATCCGAGTCATCTCAAAGTCAAGGTCAATGTCCATAGACCACTGACCCTATCCGAGGTAATAGTAACCATAGCCTTCCTGAGAGTAAGGAACCCAACTGGGGGGTGACTCCACTCAGTCGGTGCTCCGTGACTACTCCGGGGTCCACCCAGGCCAACGACCCTCCCCGGAGGAGATAGTAGAACATGTAAAGGAAGGTAGACGAACATATATATACATAACATAAACATTCATGACCGGTTCCCCTGAACCGTCATGATCCATAATATCCATAATCAGGTAACATGCCGGTTCCCATAAACCGTCATGTACCGTAATAACATAACCAGGTAACATGCTGGTTCCCATAAACCGTCATGTACCGTAATAACATAACCAGGTAACATGCCGGTTCCCATAAACCGTCATGTACCGTAATAACCAACAAGGGTTCATGCCGGTTCCCATAAACCGTCATGAACCTGGGAATCCATTTAAGGTTCCCTGACCTGAAATCAAAACCGTAAAGTGACTAGGTCTCGTACCCGAACATAGGACATCAGTTGGACACCGTGCCCGATATCTGAGGTCATATGCCCGAGACAAAACCAAATGGGTCTCATACCCGAGTTTATCCTTTTGAAATCCAAATTCAGTTCATTTAAATCAATAAAGAAATACAGACCCGTATAAGCACCGTATAAGGCCGAAACCTCGAAATACGTGCTTATACGTAACCACATACAAATGCACCAATGGTATCATCAAACAAGTAATAAAACATATAATAAAAATTTATGCATGCACCAATTTAGAAAACAAGGTCCACTCACAGACCGTCCGAGCTGCCGCCTCGATTTGCGTGCCATACGGCTCCCCGAGCCGATCACCATCACCGGGACTCCCAAACCTGTCCAAATCGTAATATAAGGTTACTAACTACTTAATTAACCTCCCACTAAAGCCCCGTAATTTTCCCATATTTTTAACTATTTTTAAAACCGAACCTAAACTTTCCGATGCCCCGAAACATATCGAGACGGTGTCCGATCGACACGAAACCAGTCCCAAGATGTTCGTTACATCGAATAGAAGATTTCGTATGTTGGAACCTTCCCCAGATTCCCTGCCACGCGCCCTCACGTGCCGCCTGAAGTGGCTGCGCGTGGGCTTCACGCGCCAGCTACAGTACCCGTTGACGTCATCGCTGACGTCAGCATGACGTCATCACTGACAGCCCCTGACAGTGACACGTGTCACGCCCCCATTGGCCCACTGTCTGACATGTCAGCTGACATTGTCAGATCTGATAATGCTGACGTCATCGCTGACATGATGACGTCAGCATGATGACGTCACCTGTCATCTCTGTCCTCCCGCGGGTCGACCCGAATACCAGTAACCGGGTCGCCGTGACCCGCGGCTTGACCCGGCCGGTTCTCCCTACTCTGGCCACCATTTTTCCTCCCGTTTGTCCCATTCTACTCCTCTCAACCTAACCTAGAGTTCTATGGGTTTAAAAACTAGAAAACGGGTCGAGGTAGTTACCTGTGATGCCGAGAACAGTCGCCCAGCTTTCGGCCGTCCGTCTGGGCTGCACCGCCGTCCTCAGCCGTTCCTTTTGATCCCATTAGCCTCCTCGAGTCCCCAAAAACCCAACCAAATCATTAGTTTCGATCCAAGACCCATAAAACCTAAGTTTTGAATTTCAAACCCCTAACCTACCTTTTCGGGTTTCCTCCCGCCGTGAGCCGCCGTGGCTCTGGCCGCCTCCGTCCTGTCCTTCCTCGTCTCACTCACACTATCATCCTGGTCTCAGTCACTGGTGGTGAGGGGATGTGTGTTGTGTGTGTTGAAGAAAATGGAGAATATGGGTTAATGGGGTTTTCCGGGTTTGTGAGGAAAAGGAAGAAAATGAATGAAAATGATGGTGGTGTCGTGGAAGAGAAGAGAGAAGGAGATGTGATCAGATGAGAGAAGAGAGGATTGATGGTGAGGATTAAAAGGTAGGGTTGAAATGGATGGTTAGGATTAATAGTTGTTAGGTTAAATTATAAAATAATTAAAATAATAATATTTAATTATTTAGATCCACATTTTGGGGGATCAAAGCAATGGGATGAGTGACACTTGTCACTCATCCATGGGGCCCACCAAAATATCCACCCAATCAGATTTCGCCGAAACGTCCCCGTCTCGAAGTTCGTGCATAGTGAAATCGAACTTCCGTGACCCATAACTCTCCCGTTTGAAGTCCGATTTCAGTGTGCCGCCTGCCTATGGATTCGTATCGTCCTTATCTACGTAACGGTCTTCGGCCCTCGGCCATCGGACCTCCTGGTCAAAAAGTCAACTTTTGACCTCCTATTCACCCAAATTACCAAAATGCCCTTGGGCTTCCGAACGTCATAACTTCTTCTACGAACGTCGGAATTGAACGTGCCACCTGTCTACGAACTCGTGACGTCACGAACTACGTCACGGTCATCGGTCAAAGTCCCTTTGACTGCCCGATTAAAAAGTCACCGTTTTACCACCATCAGGGGCAAAACGGTTATTTCGCACCGTTCGTCCGATTTCGCTCTACTAATCACGGATTAGCCCCACTAATCGTGATTAGTCACTAATCTAATCTAGGAATTTGGGACGGGTCGTTACAAGGCTAGCCAATAACTATTGGATAAGCAAACCAACCTTGGACAAGCAGGCTCACAGACTCTATGTAACGACCTATCCCGGAAAACGAGATTTGATTAGTTGTTAATGATAGATTAGTGAAGTTAATCGGTGATTAGTTGGATTCTTTCGGACGGACGGTGAGAAATGACGATTTTGCCCCTAGAATGGGCAAAAATGTTGACTTTTCATCCGGACGGTCAAATGGACTTTGACCGATGACCGCGATGGAGTTTGGGACGTCACGAGTTCATAGACAGGTGGCACGTCTGATTCCGACATTCGAGGAAAAAGTTATGATGTTCGAAAGTTCAAGGGTAATTTGGTAATTTGGATAAAAAGGGGTAATTGTTGACTTTTTAGCCGACAAATATTTTTCACGCAATTCGAGGACCGTTAGGAAGATCTCGATCCCCTGAGTACAATGACAGGCGGCACATCATCATCGAACTTTGGATGAATTAATTATGGGTCTAAATGTACACGGGGTAAAATGGTCATTTTGCTATCTTGGAATGTGTGCCCAGTGATATCAGGACACTTGGCTGTTTTTGGATGGGGTGACGACCAGGTTTTGGACACCTGGTTGGGTCTGGATGGGTATAGAAGCCTCAGACTGGTTTTAAATTCGTGCACGGTGTGTGTGTGCGGTTTACAAACAGGGGGAAGCAGAGGACAAGGTGCAGTTTGGTTTAACCGTGTGAGATATCAGTAACTGTGCGTGTGTGATTTCGTGAGGACCAGGGAGAGTGGTGGTGTGTGAGAGTGAAACAGAGATGACGGTGAAAAGAGGGAAATAAGAAGCAGATCGAGAGGAGTGTTCACTGTGACATTTTAGGCCGTGAACGTCAAGATGTTCAACCTTGGTGTTCAGTGATCAAAGAGAAATGAGGAAGACTGGAGAACCGTGGCCGTTCCACGGTGGAATCGAAGGGTGCAGGTAAGCCATTCCAACGGTCTCTGTTTCTCTGTTTGATTAAAAAAAGGCAAACTATTGGTTTATCGGTTGAGACACAATTTGGTTGACTAGGTTAGCTCCTGGAGACTGAGATGAGTTCAGAGGATAGGAAACCGTGGCTGGAGGACAACGGTGGTGGCTGAGAACAGAGGACGAATCTCTGCGTTTGTTTTCTTCAATCGGGAAGGTAGTACTCTAACCTAGTTTCTTCATTTTTCTTAGGTAGAATGAGTAGGAATGGGGGGACGATACAAGTGGAAAATAGTGGGAAACCGCCTGCGTCGGTTGGGTCAAACCGGGCCGGTTCGAATCGGTTTGAACAGGGTTGGCAAGAGGAAGGTGACGATGAACAATACAGGCGCTTCGC
This sequence comes from Prinsepia uniflora, assembly GCA_032719365.1. Taxonomy (NCBI): domain Eukaryota; kingdom Viridiplantae; phylum Streptophyta; class Magnoliopsida; order Rosales; family Rosaceae; genus Prinsepia; species Prinsepia uniflora. Next base: position 17,901,033 of record CM064873.1, on the reverse strand, counting down.
TCCCACGCGCAGCCCCTTTGGGAAGCGCATGTGGGTGCGTGACACACATTTTGAGGAAGTGTTCAACATGTGAAATGATTTAATCGATGTAACGAATATTTTGGCACTATTTTCGAGTCGATCGGACATCGTCTCGACATATTTCGAGAAGTCCGAAAGTTTTAGGGCTCGGTTCCAAATAGTTCAAAATTCGAAAAAATTACCGGGCTTTAGTAGAAGCTTAACGAGGTAGTTAGTAACCTTATTATGGGATTTTGACAGGTACGGGAGAGCCGGTGATAGTGGATTGGCTGGGAACGGCGTAAGTGCACGCGTATCGAGGCATCAGCGTAAACGGTCTTTGAGTGGACTTTTCTTTCTAACTTATGATGGATCCATATATGTTTTTATATGTTTTGTATACGTGATTTCCATATTTGTGAATTTATCTTGATGATTTACGATCTTGCACGGATTTCGAGATATTTACGTATTTGCACGTTTTACGTGGTTTCGATTTATATTGTGATTTGATCGTGATTTTGATGAATTGATTTTGGGATTTGAGATATGATTTGATTCCAATGATTTAAAGTGGATTTTGGAAAAGTGATTTCGGGCTTGGAGCCCTGTTCATGTGATTTCGATAACGAGATTTCGATTTTGGAACTAGATTTTGGAAATGATGTTTCAGATTTGGTTTTGAAACTTGAATGGGAAATTCTGGATTTGGGTTCGGGATAATGGTTCCAGATGCCGGCTTAGGAAATCATTATTTCGAATTCGGATATGGATTTTCTATGTTGTTCACTTGATTGAAAAATGGTTTTGGGTTTAAAGACCTGGAAAAAGAAAAACGGCTGGATCTGGTTTTGAGTTTAAAGACTCGGTTGATTGACGGGGGAGGGCCCTGGATTGATATGTTTTGAGTTTAAAGACTCGGTTATGATATCCCTCGAGGCCTGTTGATTGTGTTTTGAGTTTAAAGACTCATTGATATCCCAAGAAGGCCAGATTATGCGCATGGTTTTGAGTTTAAAGATTCGGACGCACTTGAGATTCAGCAACTCGTATGATTGATATTTTTCACTGGTTTTAAGATTTTTTGGGCGGTGGCCCAGATGAATTGGATTTGATGAGTTTTGGGGCTGAGTTCCAGTACTTTGATGTTTGATTTATGATTTTGGGCTGAGGCCCTGGATTTGGTTTGCGAACTTGAGGAAAGAAAAGATTCTGGTTTTCATTGATGGTTTTGGATATGAAATGGTTTCATGACATGGATTTTATATGCATGTATTAGTTTTTGCGTGGAGGGTAAAAATTGTATTTTCTGATAACTGTTTTCTAAACTTATCCTTTATTTTTGTCCACTCATAGTCTTTTGTGTTTTCGATACCCTCCAGGTTGTCGTGGTGCAGGCTGTTGGTCGAGAGAGACGGAAACATCACACACGCGATCCACAGTAGAGTCTGCGCGCTCTGGGAAATCCGGAAGTTTTGACTGGTTGGTTGGAAATCCCTTGTCCGACTTACGTGTCACATGGAGGTTGGACGTCTGTTTAGCCTTCGTGTCACGCATAAGTTAGACGGGAGCATGACTTAACCCTTAATCCTGGGGGATTGAGGGTGGGTCGTGTCACTCTGAACCAAATACAATAAGGAAACATCCAAGACCATACAAATTGGCCACCGAAGAGACCACCGAGCGGCCTGCTGCGCCAAGCTCCCAGCCATTGTCGCCACTAAAAAATTAAGTCAAAACTTATTGCGTAGGCTAACTCGCCTAGACGACTTGAAAGCATCAACCGAGTTGCACAAATCACTAGGCGGCACCCACCAAATAGTACCATGATACACATACAACATAAACTGACTTATTCACGGTCGGCCACTACCGCATGTCAACCGCGCTACGCAGACTACTTGGCAGACACACACTAAATCGAGTACCATGACACCCACACTTTATGGACAGACACAATCATCATGGACTTATTTCTCGGACTCCAACAAACACACTGAGAGGTGCGAAACAAACAAGAAAGCACCGTCCATAACTAGAAGGTCGAGAGAGTAACACCAATCAGCCTACCAGATAGACACCGATCACTGAGCACTTCCAAACATAGGCATATGCGCAGGTAGGCATCCTCTCTCGACCAAGGGACTTGGGGACTACATGTATACTTCTCCTCGAGTCTGGAAGAGTAAGACAAGCCCCAACCGAGAAATTTCACCTCAGTCACCAACTTGGGGGGCTTCTATTAACACCATACTGGACTAATCTCATTCGGCCATATACCTAAAAGCCTAAATACCAAACATTTTCCAAACTCACACAACCTACACAACCCTAGCAATAGATCAAACATTGGATGACACATGGACGCACTTCCACCCTCGATCTATGTGCCACTTGGCAGCACTACGATCGAGGTGCATTTATCCCACATCAAAATTATCAAAAATGACTACCTCACTCAACCATACAAAAGGAGTACACATTTCCCAACAAGCTAACTAATACTCATTATTCATTATTACTTTGTCAAATTTACCGTTTACTGTTCTCTCTTTCGAACAAAGTTACTAACTTGACCGTCGGAGAGCCTTAACCCGGCACCACACTGGTACTTATCCCTATCAAGATACCACTGCTCTTCCTAATCCACTAGTTCGAAGAGGAATACATATCACACGGTGATTGAACGAGGAGTAATTCTAAGTTGAAACATTTTGTGTTTCAACATAGAGAATGGATAGGAAATCTATTGAAGCTCTATTTTCACTAAAAGTCCCTAAGATAAGTCAATATATTTTAGAGATTCTGTTAAAGATGCCATAACAAATACATTAATTAATACGACACATATGTACCATAGAACCCCTTTCCAATTTGTCCTAGAGTGCCACATGCAGAAACTTATTGTACTACCTAACTAGCTCGTTAATTACTAGATGAGGTTATTACTTGTAACTGTCAACTTTAATTGCCATTTATTTGTTGCCAACTTTAATTGCCATTTATTTTTTTCCAACTTTAATTGCCATTTATTTTTCCAACTTGACTTGCCATTCAGGTAACTAGGAGGAGTTGGAACCTATGTAACGACCTGTCCCGGGATTCGGGATTAGCGAAGAGATTAGTGACAGATTAGTGAGATTAATCGGTGGTTAGTTGGTTACTTTAGGACTTTAGGCGTAGAATGACGATTTTGCCCCTAGTTTGGGCAAAATGTTGACTTTTCGTTCGGGCGGTCAATTGGGCATTGACCGATGACTGTGACGTAGTTTGGGACGTCACAAGTCCGTAGACAGGTGGCACACCCGATTCCGACATCCGAGGAGGAAGTTATGACGTTCGGAAGGTTAGGGGCACTTTCGTAATTTGGTTAAAAGTAGGGAAAAAGTTGACTTTTTGAACGACAAGGTTTCTTCCCACGAACCAAGGACCGTTAGATAGGTCTCGACGTCCTGAGTACAACGACAGGTGGCACGCCTTTATTGGACTTCATACGGATAAGATATGGGTCTAGATAATCGAAGGGCAAAATGGTAATTTTGCAAGGTGGGGGTAAATTGGTCTTTTGGTTGTCTTGGGATCTGTGCCTAGTACCTATGGGACACTTGGCTGCCTGTGAAACACTTACCCACAGCAAAAAATTACACATGGCCTACCTCTAGAGGTCTGTGGAACTTTGTTTCACCGACTAAGTGGGTCTCAAAACACTGAAATTTGCAAATTGGTTGCTCGGGTTCTGAGAACAGAGAAAAAGATATAGAGCAGGGGTTGAACATCCATTCTTAAACCAATACCAAACATTCTCGTCCCTAACCAATGACCCATGAAAGAAAAACCTAAGGGTGAGAAGCGGACGGTGGAAGTCGTGGTGGAGCTCGACGGCGGGTCGAGGGAAAAAGCCCAGTGAACCCGAGACACCCTGTTTCACAATTGGAAATGGCAATCATGTTTGAACAGTTAATTTGTGATTTGGTTAATTGAGGAAGTTACTGATAGATGTAGGGAAACTTTTGGAACTAAAATCAGAGCTCGAAGAAGGCTGGAACGGTGGCAGAACCCAATTGCAGGAGGCGGGTTTGATATTGGTTCAGGAAGGTATTAATTAAGCCTTGAAGTTGTGTTTTTATTAGCTAACTTAGTTAGGTTAGTTGGGACAAAACTATTAGGCTAATTAGGACTCAAAACGGACTGTAATTAACCCTGAACCGTGACTGCCGGTTCGGTCGAACTGGGCCGGTCCAAACTGGATTTGATGCAAGGAGGAAGACGATGAACGGTGGCGCGTGGCTCCCACGCGCGGCCCCTTTGGGCTGCGCGTGAGGGCGCCTGGGACTCCTTTTGGGGAAGGTTCCAACACGACTTTTAAAGTATTCAATGTAACGAACATTTTGGCGCTGGTTTCGAGTCAATCGGACATCGTCGCGATAGTTTTCGGGATGTCCGAAGGTTTTAGGGCTCGGTTAAAAATAGATAAAAATACGGGAAAATTATGGGGCTTTAATGAGACCTTTGTGAAGTAATTAGTGACCTCGTTATGGGTTTTTGGACAGGTTCGAAAAAGCCGAGGATGGCGAACTGGCCGGGAACGGCGTAAGTGCGCGCGGATCGAGGCGACGTCGGAATGGTCTGTGAGTGGTCTTTGCTTTCTAACTCTTGATGTATGCATATATGTATTAATATGTTTTCATACGTGATTCTATGACTTTCTTTATGATTTTGATGGTTTACGGTTGAGCACGATTTTCGAGATATTTTACGGAATTTCACGTTTTACGAGGTTTCGTTTTCTCTTATGATTTTACGATGGTTTTAATGATTTGACTTCGGGTTTTGAAATATGATTTGACTTCAAGGTTTTGAAATGGATTTCGGAAAAGTGATTTCGGGCTGGGAGCCCTGTTCTTGTGATTTCGGAAATGATGTTCCGGCTTTGGTTTTCGAGGTTTGGAAAGGAAGTCTGGATTTGGGTTAGGGACGATGGTTCCGGATGCCGGCATACGGGATCATCGTTGCGAATTCGACTGTGGATTTTCTGTGATTTTCACTGATTGAATGGAAAATGGTTTTGGGTTTAAAGATCCGGAAAAAGAGAAAACCTACTGGATCTCGTTTTGATTTTAAAGACTCGGATTGATTGACGGGGGGAGGGCCCTGGATTGATGTTTTGAGTTTAAAGACTCCGTATATGTTTTGAGTTTAAAGACTCGGATATGATACCCCCTGAGGCCTGTGATTGTGTTTTGAGTTTAAAGACTCGGATATCCCGGGAAGGCCTGGCTATTTGCGCATTGTGTTTTGAGTTTAAAGACTCGGGCGCACTTGAGATCCAGTAAACTTGTATAATTGATGTTTTTCACTGGTTTTCTGATGTTTTGGGCAGTAGCCCGGATGAATTGGATTTGATGAGTTTTGGGACTGAGTTCCCGGTGTTGAGATTGAATTGTGATTTGAGGCTGAGGCCTGGATGATATGAGTTTTCAAATGGTTTTGCAATGATGGTTTTTGCTATGAGTGATTTCATGACTTGACTTGATATGCATGCATTGGTTTTTGCGTGGAGGGTATAAATGTCATTGTTTTATGAAATATTTTTTTAAACTTATACTTTATTTTTGTCCACTCACAGTCTTTTCGTATTTTCGATACCCTCCAGGTTGTTGCGGCACGGGCTGTTGGTCGAGAGAGACGGAGACATCACACCCGCGATCCACAGTAGTTCGGATGGCTGGATTCGAGAATCCCTAGTCCGACTTACGTGTCACATGAAGGTTGGACGTCAGGTTAGCCTTCGTGTCATGCGTAAGTTAGACGGGATCGGGATTTAGCCCTTAATTCCGGGGGATTAGGGGTGGGTCCTGACAACCTACCTGATGTGTAGTTTGGCGCCTCATGGCGTTTTGGCCTCTGGGTTAGTGGTTGCTCCTTTTTCTGGGCAGCTTTGGTGGGGTTTCTTCCCCATTAATACATTTTTGACTTACAACATAAAAAGAGCATTCCAAAACTTAAAAGCTTTCGTAATATATATATATATATATATATATATATGTATATGTATATATATATATATATATGTATATGTATATATATATATATGGCACATCAATGTATACAAAGCTAAGGGTGCGTGCATAATATATGTATCAATACCAAGAAATTAGAGAATTAATCCCAAAACCACATCAATCATGACCTTGTTGTTAAACACAAAATCATCGAGTATGTTGAGGCTCCTCCTTCTATTGAGCTGTCTATTCCTCTTGTCATTTTGGGTTTGCATTTCAGCACCACCAAAGGACCACATCAAGTGTTCATCACCAAACAACACAAATTGCACCATCACAAACTCTTACGGCATCTTCCCCGATCGCGCCGTGTGCAGAGCCGGCTGCGTGGCATACCCTTCTACGGAGGAGGAACTCATTTCAATAGTGGCCAACGCAACAAAGAACAACACCAAAATGAAGGTGGCAACTCGTTTCTCTCATAGCGTTACCAAGCTGGTTTGTCCACGTGGCGAAGATGGGTTGATTATAAGCACCAAATACCTGAATCGTGTGGTGAAGATTGACGTTGAAGGTATGAGGATGACAGTGGAGAGTGGTGTGAGTCTAAGGGAGGTGATTAATGAGAGTGCAGAGATAGGGTTGGCGCTGCCTTATGCCCCATACTGGTGGGGCTTAAGCATTGGAGGGTTATTGGGAAGTGGGGCACATGGCAGCACATTATGGGGTAAGGGAAGCGCAGTTCATGATTATGTGGTGGGACTTACCATTGTGAGTCCTGGAAGCCATGACGATGGTTATGTAAAGGTTAGGAGGCTCAACGATGGTGATGAAGATCTTAATGCAGCCAAACTCTCACTTGGAGTCCTAGGAGTAATTTCACAGGTGGCTTCTTATTGTTTTTATTCTTTTTATTCATGCTGTTTTAATTCATCAATCTGTTTTTAAGAGTGTAATTCAGATTCCGGAGAAAAAGATTACATTATACATGTAGGGTATCAATCTTTTACTTTACAAAAGTCGAATCTAAAACCTCCCACATCCAGTTTCACCTCTAAATTAGCCGTTAATATTGCAACACCAATTCTTCAAGCTCGTAATACTTTTAATTGGAGGTTTAACATTCCCTAGAGTAAATGGCAATTTGTACATATATGAGAGGTTGTAAGTTCCATTCACATATATGACAAAAATGATTTATATGTTTTTGAGTTTGTTACTTAGTATAAAGAAGATTAGGTACTTGTACAATTAAATTGCGTAATTATATGTAATTAATTAGGCTAAACATGTAAATCAAATTGCCTGTGCATTGTAATTCCCTTGTTATTATATATTGATCACGTAATTTATCTATCACAGTAATTAACTGATTGAGCATATATATATTTACCTTTATCTGTACGTAGTAGGTAACGTTGGATTTACAGCTCCTATTTAAGCGATCAATCACATACTTGAGCAAGGACGATTATGACTTGGGAGATGAAGTACTAAGATTTGGCAAGCAACATGAGTTTGCGGACATCATTTGGTACCCCAGCCAGCATATAGCGGTGTATCGGGTGGATGATCGCATTCCCTCAAATACGCCCGGAGATGGTCTATACGACTTCCTACCTTTCCGATCCACATCTTCACTTGTACTTGCAGTTACCAGGACAACAGGTTTGAATTGCTTGTATATAAATTACATATAGCTTGAATGAATTTCAAGTTGCTAGTATATATATATATATATATATATATATATATATATGATGACTCTCATTATTAGTACATTTCTCCCTACTTTTATTCAAACAGATTTCTTGTTACAAAATATGTTATCAAATTCTGAATCCCAATTACACTCGAAATATTATATTTTATCAGATTGTCTGACATTAGCTTTCACATATTATGAATGTATGACCACCATTAATGTTACTAGTTCAAATGTTAATACATGATCACTCTTTTTTATATATAATAGAGGAGAATCAAGAATCGACAAGTGATGCTGATGGAAAATGCTATGTTGCAAAGTTGGTTGCATCTACTCTCATAAACAATGCTTATGGTTTAACCAATGATGGTATATAATTGCTCTCCTTATCTTTCCAACTGTTAATGAGTATTGTCCATTTATCTAAATTACTATAAAAATTGCATGCGTATTGATTTGGTAATAGGTGTTATGTTTACGGGCTATCCTGTTGTTGGATATCATCACCGACTTCAATCATCGGGGACTTGCTTAGATAGTCTTGCGGATTCAAGGATCACAACATGCCCATGGGATCCCAGGATTAAGGGTGAGTTTTTTCACCAAACCGCATTTAGCATCAATTTATCTGTCGCTAAAAACTTCATTGAAGATGTGCAAAAGCTGGTTGAGATTAAACCGAAGTCCATGTGCGGAGTAGAAATCTACAATGGAATCCTAATGCGTTACGTCACGGCCTCAAGTGCTTACCTTGGCAAGCAAGAAGATGCAATCGATTTCGATATCACTTATTATCGAAGTAAAGATCCCATGAGGCCTAGGCTCTACCAAGACATACTCGAAGAAGTGGAGCAAATGGCAATCTTCAAGTATGGGGCATTACCTCATTGGGGGAAGAATAGGAACATAGCCTTTGATGGAGTGATCAATAAGTACAAGGGTGGTAAAGAGTTCTTGAGGGTTAAAGATGTTTATGATCCGATGGGACTCTTCTCTAGTGAATGGACAGACCAAGTTCTTGGATTGAAGGGCAGGGTGTCCATAGTAAAAGAAGGGTGTGCCCTAGAAGGCTTGTGCATTTGCTTACAAGACATTCATTGTGCCCCAAGCAATGGCTATTTATGTACACCTGGCAAAGTCTTTAAGGATGCAAGGGTTTGCACTCTAGTGGCTAAATAGACCCATTGTAAATATATTAAAGTACATGTCTATTTCTGTAAGGACACTTTCGTCCATATATTGTAATCTAACCTAGTACTATATAAAGGAGTTTTAACTGAATGAATGAGATGATTCTAATAATGTTCACAACATGTTATTAGCATGAGTCTCTCTAGTATTCCTCCCTTCTCTTTTACGGTTCTATCTACCATTTTTGTCTTTTCTGACGAAGCCCTCAATTCGTCTCACATCCTCTGAGAAATCTCCCTCATAAGACTCCACACACACTGCTAAACCAAGAAAAGGAAAATCAAACCTGCCTCTCCCAAAAATCCATCTCTGCAACCCCACCACAATCCACAATTTGAAGAGTCAATTGATCAAAATTGGCAACCCATTCAGAGGTTTATGTCAGGTAAGCTTTGAAAATTGGAATGGGTGGTCAAGATTCAAGAAAACATTTTCTGAGGGTGCGATTTTCTCTGCCTGCAAATGGTCTATGCCAACATCCAAAAGAACAACAACAAATTACCATTCGCCTTTGCCTTCGGCCCCTTTCCATGTTCCACTCATGTGGTGTCCTCCATGCTCTGTTTCTAGAACAAACCCCTGAACATAATGAACGGTGAAGAAGCAGTACTTATTCGACGAGAATGGGCGGAAATATTTGGATGGATTTGGAGGGATTGTTATGGTGATTTGTGGGCACTACCATCCCAGCGTGATCACAGTAATCGTCAACCAAATCAACCGAATCCAGCACTCAAACATGCTCTGCCTTAACTAGTTTCTCTACATCTGCAACCTCTTTTTCATCATCTCCAGCGTGGAGACGTAGGACATATTCGGTAAATACGGCGCCATACGACAGATTCGCATCGGCACCAACAAGGGCACTAGGGAACGGCGTTCGGCGTTCGTCGTTCACGAGGACATGTACGACTCCAAAACGCCAGCTAATCACCGTCACGCAGAGGCGAAGGTCTCAGTTTGTTGGCAGAGGACGTGACCCAAGATCGTGTCGACTCCCTGATAATGATGGAGTAAACAAAACGACGTGTCATTTTTAATGACACTACGTGCCGCTTTTGAAGGAACGACGTGCCGTTTTTCTAATTATATTTTGGACACTTTGTACGCAAGGCTCCAAATGGTTCCTTCAGTTTCTTTGATGGGTTTTGAAAGATGAGTAAAGATTATCAGATTACTGGTGATGTTGTGCATAAGGACGCAACGTCAGAGACAGATTCACGTGCACTAATTAAATTTAATGAGCATCTGAACGATCAGATACCATTGAAGAACTGGGGTCTCCTGGGTGGAGAGTGATTGACATAAGGTACATGTTAATATATTATGATGATTATGCATGGTAATTATGTTGATACTATGATGATATACTATAATGATGATCTGATGCCATGACATAATGATGTTCTGATGGATAGTGATATGATGAAATATGAACATATGATGGTAATATGCGATGATGATACATATGATTATGATCATGATATGATAATGATTTCACATGGTACATACATAATGATCCTATGGTGATACTATGCTGCTATATATGATATAGATGATATGGCGACATGAAGATTACATGCTACATGTTATAACATATGATGATGATATATAATAATATGATGCTATGAATATGATGATGTGAATAATATAATATGATAAATATGATATATGATGCATATATGATATAAATGATGTATCATGCCAAGATGATGAGTATATGAATTAATGATGGGATGAAGATGATCCATGATCATAAGCACGAAGTGCATCTAGTAGCTAACCAGCAGCAAAGAAAATGAATGGGCTAGCAGCAAAAATGAAACATTGAATAAAGGCTCAGAAGGCCACAACCCACAACCCAGAAGGCTAGGCAAGAAAAAGACCCAGCAGGCCGAGAAAAAGGGGTCAGGCCCAAAAAGCCCATATTTTCGCACAGGCCCACGACTCAAATTAGCCCGACCCGATTGGCTCCGACCAAATCAATCCATCCAAATCAGTCTAGACGTATTGCACCAGTCTAATCATATCGCATCGGTTTAGTCGCATTGAATCGATCTAATCAAACCATACTGGTCTATTTGAACTGAATTGTTCTAATCAAACGGTCCAGTCGAACCGAACCATATGAATCGACCATCACATTCTAAAAAGAAAAGAAAACATTTTATTTTTCCTTTATTTTCTTTACTTTTCACTTATGTGCTTAAAACATGGATTTTAATGCCAGAAGCATTATGTTAATTTATTTAAACTTTATGCCTGAAGCATTTATTTAATATATGAAATCGTCTTATATCAAAAGCATTCATTCCAACTATTATCACGTGCTATTTAATTACATTGTTTAATGTTTGTAAATTTCTATATTTATTTATTTAGAAAACGTATGTGTTTACATGCTCTAGAGGTTCATCAATGAACTGGAGATGTATAAATGAACTAATAGTTCATCTTAATCGTTGAACTCGTAGTTTCAGTAATGCTAGAAAGAAAGAAAGAAAAGGGAACTCGCAGATTTCTTCTTAAATTCATCGGGCATGATAAAACAAATAGATTTTACATTTTTAATCTGATATATCATAAAGTTTGTTAGAACCTGAAGTTCTTATTTGCTACTTATGGATGAGTTTTCTCAAAGCATTAAAATGCAGTGATTTGTCCTTTATATAGACTCTAGAAGAGCGGTTTAATTATCATGGGGACAACTTCTTGCCTGAAGCAAGAAATGAATGACATATCGCCCATTCTTTACAGGATATTAAATCCACGTATGTATATACTCAAAAATAATGCTGCACACAATCCATCTTGCAAAAAAAATGCAAACGAGTATAATGACAGTTGCGAAACTCAAGAGGCAATAATAAATTCGCATATATGGATTAAATCAGTGATTTATGTTTTTGGAATTCGAATGTGTGGTTTTCACTCAAATATGATTTAATTCAATACAAACACGTATTCTCATGAATGTGATCCATTGAATTAAATCTATGAATATGTATGTTTTGTGGGGAAGTTTATTGTCTAGCTGACAATGTTATCATACACATTATACTCCGAGGGATATGACAAAAGAACATTGTTGAATGGTACTGAACTACCATCAATAAAACCTTTTATTCTCCAAGTTTCAAAAGAAATTTGTCGAAATTTACGAATATTCGAGCCAACGGTTATCACATTGAAACCACTATTGACAAGAAAGTGATAGGACCCGTCTCAAATCCCCCCGGGAATAAAGCGGGACGTGCCTGCTCCCGTCTGACACGAAATGTCAAACAAGGGATAATTCCGACTTTAGCCCGTTCGGGGCTTCTAGAGTGCGCCCGGATCGGAGGAGGAGTGTGATGTCTCGGTCTCTGCTAGAACCCGCATCCGCGATCAACCTGAAGGGCATTAAAAACCATTAAAAGATGTGAGTGGACGAAATAACAGTTTATAAAATTTATTTTAAAAAAAAAGACATTACATTTATGCGCTTCACTAAAAAGTATGCATGCATTCGAAAACCATTTAATCAAACCATTAGGGCATTGGCCCAAAATCGTAAACCAAAGCACATAGGAACTCAGCCCAAAATCGATACACGTGGGGACTCAGCCCAAAACCATTCATTTGGGTCTCAGCCCAAAGTTCCATTTCAAGTGGGACTCAGCCCAAAACTGTCCTTCCATGGCCGTTCAACCATCGAAATCCTTTGCTTCCGATCTCCACAAGCTCATCGATGTCCCAGAAACACAACCCAATCGTCAAACCCAATCCAAAAACGTCCAAAACTGAAAAACCAAATTCGACTTAACAAAGGGTTATGGGTTTACCTGGTTTCTGGCTCCTCCGCCTTCCACGGCGGCTCTGCCGCCCTTCACGGTCTCTCTTTGTCCTTCACTTATCCTCTGCCTCACTTGGCTTCACATAGATTCAAATGGGGGGAATGGTAATGGTTTTTGGGGTGTTCGGGCTGGGTCGATCAAATAGGAAGAAAGGGAATACAGATGCATGTATCTGTGTTAGGTGAGCAATGGATGGGTGACACTTGTCACTCATCCATTGGGCCTGTCCCAAATATTTGGGGCCCACTCCAGACAAAAGTCTGCCCGTCTCATGGTTCGTGCAATAGTTCCTCGAAACTTTCGTAAACTGTAACTTTCCCGTCGAATGTCCGATTTCGATGTGCCGCCTGTCTATGGACTCGTGACGTCCCGATTTACGTCACAGTCATCGGTCCTCTTGCATCAGACCTCCTGGGTCAAAAGTCAAATTTTTACCCTCGTTCAGGGGTAAAATCATAATTTCACCCTGAACGTCCGATAATTCTCAACTAGCCTTGCTAATCCGTAATTAACCATAATTAATCCTTAAAATTAGGGACGGGTCGTTACAAACTTCCCTCCTTAAAGAATTTCGTCCTCGAAATTCAAACCGACCCAATTCCACAACCAAACTGTGGAAATCCAATCTTGTCCCAAGTAGGGGGTACTCTCGTGTAATCATACACGTCCGCCATAACCACCGTACTTGTAACGACCCGTCCCAAATTCCAAGATTATATTAGTGACTAATCATGATTAGTGAGGTTAATCCATGATTAGTTGAGCATAATCAGACGAACGATGCAAAATGACCATTTTGCCCCTAGAATGGGCAAAACGTTGACTTTTCATTCGGGCGGTCAAATGGACTTTGACCGATGACCGTGACGTCACTACGTCACGAGTCCATAGATAGGTGGCACGTTCAATTCCGACATTCGAGGAAGAAGTTATGACATTCGGAAGTTTAAGAGCAATTTGGTAATTTTGGTTAAAAGGGGCAAAATGTTGACTTTTGGACCAGGAGGTCCGATGGCCGAGGGCTGAGGACCGTTACGTATATCGTAATGATACGAATCCATAGACAGGCGGCACGTCGAATTCGGACGTTCGACGACGAAGTTACGGTTCACGGAAATACGAAAAGTACTATTGCACGAACTACGAGACAAGTGACTTTTTTATTCTAGTAGGCCCTAGATATTTAATCCCTGCCCAATGGATGAGTGACAAGTGTCACCCATCCACTGGCCACCCCTAACATACATGCATCGATCATCTTCATTTGTTTTCCATTCATCCAAACAAACCCTACCTGAACTCACTTCCACCCACATCCAAACCTGCACCCCATATGATCATCTGTGAGACCCAGAGAGTGAGAAAGAGGCTGAGGGAGCTGAGGACGGTGGCTGGGAGTGTCTGTTCCGCCGTACACGGCGGTGAAGGCCAAGGGGAAACTGATTGCACGGTTAGACCATTTTTCCTCTTTACTTCTATTTTTACATTATGGATGCTTTTGAATGATTAGGATGAGTTTGTTAGGTTTCTAGAACAGTTTTAAGAGGATTTTGAGGTTGGCTGGAGGCTGAGAAAGCCCGGGTGGATTTCTGGGAAAATCAAACCGTGAGGGGCTTTCGGGTTCACTGGTTCTAGGGAGTTTTAGGTAGTTTTAATTGTATATCTAGATTCCTAAGATCAAAACTAGAAGAATAGGATTGATTAGGGACAAAACGGACGAAAAACAAAGAAGTAATGGGCCTGGATCGGTCACACCGGTCCAGTTGCAGGAAATAGACCGAACTGGCCGGTCTAAACTGGCTAGAGGAAGGAGATGATGCTACAGTACCCAGGCGCGTGAGCCCACGTGCAGTGCTCTTCTAGGGGCATGTGCGGGCGCGTGGTGGATTTTTTGGGGATGTGTTCAACACACGAAATCATCTATTCGATGTAACGAACATTTTGGGACTGGTTTTGTGTCAATCGGATATCGTTTCGATAGGTTTCGGGGTGTCCGAAGGTTTAGAATCGACTTTAAAAATAGTTAACAATTCCGAAAAAATACGGGACTTTAGTGGGAGGTTAATTAAGTAGTTAGTAACCTTCTATTACAATTTAGACAGGTTTGGGAGTCCCGGTGAGGATGATTTACCAGGTGATGCTTACAGCACGCAAATTGAGGCTGCAGCATAGGACGGTCTGTGAGTGGACCCTTGATTTCTAAACTGTGATGCATGCATAAATATTTTATATGGATTATGATTGTGATTGTATGATGTTGGTTTGGATATTGGTGAATTATATGGTTTCACGCATTTTGAGGCGATTTACGTGCTTGCACGTAAATCGAGGTTTTCCGATTTTACACTGATTTTCTGTACTTATGGTTTTGGATATGATTTCATGAAATGGTTTTAGATTTGATTAAGTAAACTCGAGTTCGAGACCCACTTGTTTGGAAACCCTCGGACTCGATGTCCCTTTAGTTACGTTTTCGGGCCAGAAGCCCAAATTGGTTATTGAATCGATTTCAGATTTGGAAATATGGATTGGGCATGAGACCCATTTGATTTAGGAACTCTCGAACGTGAGGTCCATTTGATTTAACGAGGAATCAGGCCGGAAGTCCAGTTAGTTTACAATTCGGACCGGAGGTCCAATTTGTATGTGGATTCAGGCCTAGGGCCCAACTTTGTGTTACAAGTGGTTTTTATGGTTCATGACGGTTTATGGGAACCGGCATGAACCCTTGAAAGGATTTTATGGTTCATGATGGCTTCTGAGGGCCGGGCATGAATCCTTGAAAGGTTTAAGGAATGATTTCAAAAGGTTTTTCATATGCCATCCTTTATATATGATTGTCTCCTCCGGAGAGCGTCATTGGCCCGGGTGGACCCCGGAGTAGTCACGGAGCACTTACTGAGTGGAGTCGCCCCCCCAGTTGGGTTCCTTACTCTCAGGATGGGCATGGTTCGTTACCTTCAGGGAGGGTCATTGATCTATGGACTTTGACCTGGGTGGACCCTAGAGAGGCTTGGGTTTGAAACCCCGGTTAGCACCTGCGTAGCTCTATATACCGTGACAGGTTCGGTGATATGAAATATAAGGGATAAACATGATTTCAACAGGTTTGGGAAATTGTGTTTTATGATGATAAATGGTTTTGGGCAGGAGCCCGTGTGACTTGTATTTACGGAACTTGGGATTGTGACCCTAAATATGGATGTTTTAACATATGTGATTGGATAAATGGTTTTACTATGCATGCATTCTTTTTAGTGAATGGTATAAAGGTCTTTTATAAATATGTTTTACGAAACTTCTTACTTTTTGTCCACTCACAGTCTTTCTGTTTTTAATACCCTTCAGGTTGAATGCGATGCGGACTGTGGCAGAGACCGAGATATCACATACCTCCTCCGGATCCTGGCGCACTCTGATGGCCCGAGAGGGCTAAGGTCGGAAATTTCCCTTATCTGACACTCCGTGTCAGACCGGATCAGGGGCGTTCCTCGTTAATCCCGGGGGGATTAGGGACGAGTCCTGACAGTACTCGTCGGTATTCACTATCATCGGAGCTTCCAAAACTCCAACTCACTCTCAAGAAACTACACGTCAGCTCGTAAGTCTCACTTGAGACGTCAATACTCGTCGATCTCGCTTGTCACTCGCTCCGACAGGTCAGGTATACTAGGTTGTCATCCAAATGGCTTTTTAACCTAACGACCTTTCTTATCCGACAACTAGAGATGACATCCTATTCAGCATCCGATCAGACAACATTCTATAGATCGTGCCATCATAATGACACGAATCACATCTCACAGGCCATACTCAAACCTGAGGCATTTATCGACCTCGGCACTCATATGAGCCAACACTCTCGTTTTATCATACTCATGCTGACGCTCACTAGAATCCCATCAATCCATTCCAATATGAACGCATCAGATACCAATTTAATCCATCACCACTATATGTCTGATCGACTTCGCACAGAAGCCAATCCCATCGAAAACATCGTGACCAGATGGCAATCTCTCGGCTCCATTGTGCTTTCGTTGCGCCACTCTAATCTCGACTCATTCTCGAGTCCCCATATCGTATCTCATGTCACTCCGTGACCTACGCTGAAATCTTGACTCACTCGAGTCCCAAACCATCACATCGTGTACTATGTCGAAACACATTCGACCTCTCACCCATCCTGGGTGTATCTGGATCCCATCGAATACTTGTCTTAGCAGAGATAACACGTCTGCACTGTAGGGTTCCCTTAGTCATCCATGACTTTGAGCCCCCGCTTACATCAATCACTGAACCCTACCAACCCACACTGCTCGAGCACATAGTATTCGGCGTCCAGTCATCATCTCATCATGTCGGAACATATCCGATCATAATCCCCGTCTAACCTGCATTACTCACAGGTGCATCCATATCATATCAATCATCAAGGCACTACACGGCCTGCTCAAGGACTGCACCCCAGCAACGTCCCATCTCGTACTAATCCTTACTATCCTCGGAGTACCCGTGGTCATCTGACCAACTCCTGAGATAGACCAACCAACGTCCATCATCACACTACTCAATCTAACTCACCTCGATCCACCGTGGGTCCACTACCTCAGACTCACACATCACATCATCCACGTGTCCGTTACGACCATTTATGCACATCCAAAAGGATGTCAATTCATCCTAACCTGATGTACCGCTCGACTGAAGAGTCACAACAAACTCCTGCTGTGATCTGCAGTCAAATCTCTGCATATCACCATATCGACCCTTACATCATAAGACGTCACCTACGTCATCCATTTATACCGTTTCATCCAATCACCACTTAGGTATTTCAACCTTTAACGTTACCACTCATGGGCACACACTCGTACCTCAAGCCTCATATCATCAGGGAACTGGTCACTAAACCAAGTACTCCTCGTGCCTCGCACTGAGCCACTCGGGATCCTCTCTGTCCCACTCAGTGCCCATCGAACTCACATGCTCTCCTCTCTGGGCACATCTACTATCCTGTCGGCATACTGGTTCGCACGTCCCAACTCTATGGGATCAACTCCAGCACTCACACTCGTGTGATCCATCCAAGGATATCTAGGGCACTTGTCACCCATCCAGGTATATCCCACTCGTCACAGTCACCTCCACAGAGGTAGCGTGGCACACTCGCCAACACCCAAAACTCAACATGTCCTTTTGTGATCGCACTCAATCGTAATCGAGTCAAATCTAGAAATCACTGCACTTATTGTGCGTCACTCACGCACCTTCGTATCCTCATCACGACTGACGAATCTCCATCATCTTAGTCATCACGGAAACTTGAGTCTATTCAACTCGATAAGACTCGATCACGTCTATCGATAGCAGCGTCTGCCACAACCGCGTGCAGACCAATCTCATAATCATTCCACTATCGAGACTCCAAATCCATGCGGTCAACCAACCACCGGTACCAACCGCTCAATACACAATATCCCCCTATCAGTCCAATTCAGGAACCGGTCGACAAGTACCATTATCCTGTTAACTTGTTTAATTAATCACCAACTAGGGTTATCGTGAACCCGGCTGCTCACTGCAGCATATCCATCCTAACTGATCCATTGCTCTCGACTCCGAAGAGTCGTCATACTCCAATACTGGTGTCCTACCGACCAGTAACCATGATCCAAGGGTCACAACCACTCGTACCCTACGGCCTCCTCGGTGTATACCACCGCTCAACCATGGCATGTCATACCATACCACACAACATCTACATCGTGGCATCCTCTGCTAATCAACATCCCTCTGGGATTCGACACACCAAAACATAGCCTCACATGCCAAAAGAATCAAACATTCATATTCCCAACAGTCTCACTCGGGTTGTCCATGACCCCCATTGGATCCACTTTGCCCCAATTCATATCCGCCTTGACCGCTCGACGGTCCCGACTCTCAGGTCATCGCACGATGTCTACTAGTCCACTGGATCCTATCCATTAGTAACACTACGGCTATAAGTTGTTGGATTCCCATGCGCATCGATCCTAACTCGGGATCAAACCTCTCGAAAACACGACATCTTGTGCCAATCGAACCTTAAACTGTCGTACCTCGTGCCAAACATAATCTAACCAGGGTTCGATTCCATTGAATCCTCATACGCTCACCCTAACTATCAGGTTGATGACGAGCTATTACCACTGCAGAGACATCACATCCTCGACCTGCGCATCACACTGAGAGAAAAGCATGCTCTGATACCACTTTGGTATCAGAGTACCATAAGCACCATATGAGCCAACCTGCTCTGATACCACTTTGGTATCAGAGTACCATAAGCACCATATGAGCCAACCTGCTCTGATACCACTTTGACAGGACCCGTCCCAAATCCCACCAGGATTAACGCGGGACGTGCCTGCTCCCATCTGACACGAAGTGTCAAACAAGGGATAGTTCTGATTTTAGCCCGTTCGGGGCTTCCAGACAGGATCAAAGGAGGAGTGTGATGTCTCGGTCTCTGCTAGAACCCGCATCCGCGATCAACCTAAAGGGCATTAAAAACCATTAAAAGCTGTGAGTGGACGAAATAACAATTTATAAAATTCATTTTACAGAAAAGACATTACATATATGCCCTTCACTAAAAAGCATGCATGCATTCGAAAACCATTTAATCAAACCATTAGGGCCTTGGCCCAAAATTGTAAACCAAAGCACATGGAAACTCAGCCCAAAATAAATACACGTGGGAACTCAGCCCAAAACCATTCATGTGGGTCTCAGCCCAAAGTTCCATTTCAAGTGAGACTCAACCCAAAACCAATCCTCGACATCCATGTTGCCTGACATCCGAGATGTCACTATCAATCCACTGTCATGGTTCTAAGCTACGCGTGCTACTCGGGGTCTCAAATTCCAAGTCTCCCTAGGGTCCACCCAGGTCAATAACCCGCAGATCAATGACCTTCTTTGGGGGAGGTTTTAACCTCTAGAAATCATGCTTCTGAGTCACTATACGAACCGGTCGCTCCATGCAATGACCCCTCACAGGCAATGCCTCGTGACTACTTACACGAACGTTGCACTCTTTTTCCTTCGACTATGGTTACTTTTGTCCCGTAGGATTTTTGTTACCTGGTAAGGTTTTAACAAGGCAACACCTAAGCGCGTAGCCAAACAGTACCATTACATGAAATATCCAAGGGGGAGTGTTGTAAATATACTAAAGTATATGTCTATTTCTATGTAAGGACATTTTTGTTCATATATAGTAACCTAACCCTAGTATTATATAAAAGAATTTTAACTGAATGAATGAGTCTTGTTCACAACACCATGTATTATATATTTATGTATTAGCACTATAAATACGCAAATATGCCTAATAAATTTACAAAAAAAGAAAAAGCAAGAACATGATCAGCTAGCTAGAAGCCTAGAATTACTGTAATATTTGTGCTTTGTGGTAGTAAATAAGTAGCACTACATAAATAGTTGTAAGACCATTTTTATTTTCTTAAAACTCTTTCACTTTTCATAATCATTTATCTTTCTTCATTTTTTTTAAAAAAAGGAAAGTTATTTCTCTATCTTACCTTTTTACAGCACCTAGGAGGCTTGGAGCATTTTTTGATAAAGTGTTGAGTTGTAAATATGTCTTTACATCAGTGTTTAGAACTCTGAATATCATTGAGAGGCCATAAGCTCAAACTCAATAACTTCTTCATTTTAATTGGTATATTTGATACACTATATATATATATATATAATTTTAATTTTGTTTTTTTTAATGATATTTTCAATACCACCCATCCTATATAACGGGAAAAAAAAACTACTTGATCATAATGCGAGATTAGTAGTGACTTGCCCATAATACGATATTAGTAGTGATTTATTACAATTGGTATCATCATATGCTTAGAAAACTGGCTGGTTACATGGCCGCTTGGTTCCCTAAAACATGCCTATTAACAATTTGCCTTCTTTTTTTTCCTATCAATTTCCACCTCCATCGATCGAAGTATATACATGTGGTCAACCTCCATACTCTGTCATTTGATTTAGTATTGAATTTTATTAAATTTACTGCAAAGTTTAACTAATATATATTTAGTTATTAGATACATGACAGCAAAGAAATCACATTGTTAGCATTTGAGGGGTCGATACTCTAAGATTGCAGTGGGAATGGTCAAGGGTAGCCATGAAACCCGTAGTGCTCATTTCGCTAGTATTATGGGCAAATCAAGTTGCCATTTGTTATTTTGAAAAGAAGGATAAAGTTACAATTTGTTATGCGTTTCGTGGGTAGCCATGACCATCCCTAGACTGGAGTGGACTGGACTCAGCTCCAATCTTCGTTCTTCTAAGAACCCAGAATAGGCCCAAAACTAAACTACCAAGTAGTCCTTGAGTAGTGTGACGAATGAGAATTGTCATTGTCGAAACCCAACTCTTAAATGCGACAAGCAGGCCGAAATTTAATATGTCGGCCTCTAGTAGCATAGCCACGTACTGTGGAGTCTGTGGTACATGGACAGCTCCTCCAAAATCCAAATCCATGTTTGGCAACTAGCTAGTACTAGTCATCGTCGATGTCAAACCAGTGACTGGCTCACATTTGATCGTAATCAACGGCTATAATATCGTCGCACCTAAGATATGACACATGGCTGATGGCTGCTGTCTGAGTGCATATATCAAAAAACACCATTAGAAAGTAGACTAGAAGCGGCAAGTAGAAACAGCAAAATGTTGATAAGAGTGAATTTTGTCCTTATCCCAAGTGGGCACAGCTCTACCGGCTACCGTGTTAGGAAAAATTATTGAAACAAAATTCGTCCTTTAAATTCAAAAGATTCAAAGATCTCTGCAAACAAGCAAACAGTAAGCTATCGTTCGTTCAATGATCGAGACCCGAGGGGTGTTCGACCAAGAACGCTTTAATGCTTAAGTTAGTTTCGAAAGAGAAATTTCAAGAGTTTAAGTAGCGTTGAACAGAATTACTTGAAAATTGAAATGAGCTCCGCTATTTATAGGAAAATCTTAGGAGCCTCAGAGCGTTCTGATTGGTCGGTTGAATTTGTAATTAATAAATAATATATTTTAAATAAAATATATTATTTATAATTATAATAATAGCTCATTATGATAATAATGATAATTATTCTGGTTTAATATCAATATTTAATTGTCCGTTATTTAGAATAATGACAATTAACTCTCGGGGAGAATATTAATATTACGGAGACTTTTAACCCGATTAAATAACGTATTTATCTGGTAAATAGATTATTTAATGTATGGGTGTCCTCAATTCATTTGTATTATTGCTAGGGGCAATTTGATCATTTCAGGAATTACGGGCCACATGGCGGCTCTACAATTTTTAGGTGATTTTTTGGATTCCACAAATGCCCCCACATCGTTTAGGAATTCGAGAAATCCTATGGGATGTAGAAACTCTGGAATATGTTCAGGAAGTTTCACTGGGCTTGGTGTTGTGATTCGAAAAATTTCAACTTTGTATTATAATACTCAAGCTAGCAAAATTGGGCTTGAAGTCTAAAAAGGTTAACCTTTTAACTTGAATAAATTTGGGTTTGAAACATATTTGTTCTCATGGCCCATTTGAAGTTGATGCGGGTAAAAGAGAAATAAAACACTTTTTCCTTTTTCAGCCCCTAGGAAATTCAAACCTTTCATGAATGACAATCAATTCTATTAAAAAACAAGAATTAATTTCCTTTGTGTACGTTGTGAGGTGGGTTTTTCCTATTTAAAATAGAAATGTCTGAACTGAAAAAGAGAAAGGAAAAGTTATCCCTAGCTCCTCTGTCTGTTTGAGTGTGAGGGAAAAGAATTGGCTACTGGGGTGAGTAGGGCGGCACGTCAATTTCAAGGTGAGGTAAAGTATTTATTTATTTGTTTTTTTTTGTTGCTTTCTGGCTTGTTTTGTTTTGTCTTTAAGTCACAAAGATGGAGAAAAAATGTGTGAAGCTGTTCGGAGTAGTTGATGGCAGTGAGAAAAGAAAAAAATTAAATGAGCAGCTTGACTTGATGGTGCAAGGAGCGACTAGACATGCGGCAGGTGGTGGACGCGTGAGTTAGACATGAGGCAGGTGGCCGACACGTCTGGGCTGTCATTGGAGTGGTGCACGCGTGGCGAACATCCAATGGGTGGGCCGAATGTGGAGCCCGTCAGTGGCCGGCGTGAGGGCGACGCGTGCCAATTGTTTGTGGAGCGCGCCATGCGCGTGTGTTGCAAGCGCCGACAGGCACGAGTCGTTCGCAGCGATGTCAAAGAGCACAGCGTAGAAAGCGCCACGCGTGCATCATCGAACGGAGGCATCTGCACCTGGTAGGTGAGTGGGCGACGTGACGCGTATCAGACGGACCGTCACCTTTCTTGGATGACCGACGCGTGAGGATAGGCTGCCACATTTCGAACCTGCCCATCTCCGACTGCCACGCGGCGTCTCACTACGGACGGTGAGGCTGGAGTCACTGGCGTGCCGCCATGTGGCGGTCTTTGGCTGGCGTTCTTGAGGTTCTGGTGACCATCAGGTGGATCTGGGGCACACCACCAATGTCCAACTGCATCATATCTTTGCATATTTCTTAATGCATATTTATATTTCAAATATTCCTATTTATACATACTTAATATATATATAAATGTTATATATATTTTTTCACGTTTGCTTTTTTTTTTTGCAGGTATATATATATTTATTATAATCATACTAATATATTAATCGTAGGTTTAATATATTTATATTATTAATGTGCTTAATGATAACATACGTATACTTAATTTATATAAATATATTAATATATTAAAATGTGTATTTAATATATTAATATTATTAATGTGCTTGATAATTGCATTCATATTTCGAACAATTATTTGTGTATATAGTCTACCACGTATATATTTGGTATATATATTTTTTCAGGAACTAATAATTTCGTTCCTTTATTGTAGGCAGACGTTTTTGCTCATTTCGAGGGTTCGGGACATTAGTTGGCAACGATTCAAGCGGTGAACTTTTGATTTGTTCAAGGCGATAGTTTCTCTAGCAGGCTCGCATTGTGGGAGCAAGGCGGCTCACGTAGTCAGATTCCATTCCGAGGGAAAGATAAGGACTTTGAAGGACCCGAAGATTTCCAGGCGTGGAAGATCCGCTACAAACATGTGTTTCCAAAAGGGGTACTTGCAGAGCTTTGCGACAGATGTTCCTCCCAGAAAGCTCCCAAGAATAGCAGAGGAAGAAATCTGAAGTCCAGCAGATGGACCAAATTCCACCCTTTGATTGTCAGCTAGAGATTCAAATTCCCGTTTTCGAAGTTTTTCTCCGGGATTCTCAGTCAGATGGGTTGCTCGCCTGCTCAGCTGGACGTTGACTCTTACAGACACGTCATGTGTTTTGAGAAGCTGAACGAGTTTTTCAAACTGGAGCTTACTGACAAGGAATTCTGGCATTGCTACACCATAGCGCACGATGGGCTCTCCGGTGGAAGTCTCACGCAAGTCGTCCCCAAAGTTGAGTTATTCATGAACACTGTATTTACTGACGGGGCACACAGGCAGAGCTGCTTTGAGGTGGGTGGCACATGGGATCGCAACTGCAGTGGAAATGTGAGGATTGCATCTCGCTTCCGTACTCGTGATGAACTGTACTCAGATTTCGAGAGCCATCCCGACCTTACGAAGATCGATAGAGCCCTGAAGATTCCTCCCGAGTTTCGTGAGATGAGCTGGCTGCTTTGCCCATCTAGAGATGCTGATGACGAAAGACCTCCTGCTAGCATAGTAAAGGAGTGGTTAAATGCTCCGCTTCGTCTGAAGAAGGCTGTCATCTAGAAGAAGAACCATAGATAAGGACTTGATGCACCCCCAAAAAGGAAATCAGGTCCCGAAATGCATTCACAAGATGTCTCGGACTCCACACCCTGCCAAGATAGTCCAGCAGGATCATCCAGCAAACGTAGAGCCTCAGGTGGTCCTTCAGAGCAAGCGGCAAACCCTTCCAAGAAGCTGAAAGTTGTCTCTACTTTCTCAGAAATGATTGAAGCTCTTCGAGACGATGGTTCGGAACGTCTAGTGGAAAGAGCAAAACCAACTTCTAGGGTTGTGGATACAGAGGTTGCCCCTGAGATTGCAGAAATGGCGAAGGTTGTGCCACAGGCTGCGTATGATAAAGTTGCTAGAGACCTCAGGATTGCAAAGGCGGGGGCCCACAAGCTAGTTGACATACTTCGTGAACAAGCGGGGCTGGAAGAGGAGAACAAACGAATGAAATCAGAGTGCATCCGCCTTCGAGAGGGTCGCGACCATTCTAGACGAAACAACAATGCCTTGGTGGGGAAAATTCGATCATTAAAGAACAAAATGCTCGAGCTAGAGACAAGTCACGCAGAAAAGCTGTTGGTAGAGAGTGAACGCGACACTGCCCTTAACGAGTCTGCTTTACTGCATGGGCGCTTGCATGAGGCGGAAGAGAAAGTCAAACTCCTGGAAGCTGAAATATCAAATCTGAAAGCTGATTGCTCGTTACCAGCACATGCCCTCACAACTTTGTACTTCAAGGAAAGTGAAGCGCAAAAGTTGGGTATGGAGAGCCGGAGCGGGATCACTACCAAAGAGTAAGAGCTTGAACTATAAGTAGAGCCCGAGGCTGGACCTGAGCCTGAGGACGAGGCTAAGAAAAAAAATGTTCCTGAAACCGACGAGTCACTTTTTGATGACATTTCCCTACTTTACGCAGAAGAGTGGGCAGAGTTTCGAAGAACCATGGGCTGTGAAGACTTGCATTCATAGTTTCTTTACATGTGTATGTTGACTATTTCATTTTCATTTTTGTATTGAATAACTGGTTTGAGAAATCGAGATGTGATTAGCCAGCCATTCTTCGAATGAATAAATGAAAACAATATTTATGACGAATTTTGTCCTCCCAGCTCTTTGTCAAATTTTCTCCAACTATTTGATGTATCCCAAACTTATTTGTTCATCAAATGCCCCCCGTTGTAGCCATGGGCGTTCAATGTTGGGGTTTAACTAACTTTGTTAGCATTTGCATTGGTGTTGCCTTCAAGGAAGGGCTTATGCTTCTTAAGAGAAGGCTTGAAGTGCTTCCATGAGGAAGACTTAGGGTGCTTCCAAGAGGAAGGCTTGAAGTGATTCCATGAGGAAGACTTAGGGTGCTTCCAAGAGGAAGGCTTTGGGTGCTTCCTAAGAGGAAGGCTTGAGGTGCTTCCTGAAGGAAGGCTTCGGGTGCTTTCAAGAGGAAGGCTTTGTGTGCTTCCAAGAGGAAGGCTGTGTGCTTCCAAGAGGAAGGCTTGAGTGCTTCCGAGAGGAAGGCTTGAGTGCTTCTCGGAACAAAGCTTTGGATGCTTCTCGGAAGAAGGCTCGAGTGCTTCTCGGAAGAAGGCTTTGGATGCTTCCCAGATGAAGGCTTTGAGAACTTTGCCGAAAGTATAATAACACATAGGTGAACTAGGAATGACTTGATAGCTTTATTAATAAGTTTAAATACATCATTCTTGAAAATAAAGTCTATATTTGGCACAAAACAAAGACTAGCTTAGCTTTGAGCTCTAGTTTGCATTATACATAATATTTTCGGAGGTGATGAGCGTTCATGGAACCACTCACTAAATTTCCGTCCATTGTCTCTAAGGTGTAGCTTTCCTTTCCGCCTACTTGGTAGACTCAGTAGGGTCCTTCCCATGGGGACTTGAGTTTTTGAGACCCTAGACGATTGGGTGTTGCAAACTTTTTCATGAGAACAAGGTCACCTGGGAGAAAGTGCCGGAGTCGGGCCTTCTTGTTGTAGGAACTCCTCACTTGCTGCTGGTAGCTGGAGATGCGCTTCACCACTTGCTCTCTTAATTCCTCGCTGAGATCAAGTGAAGTTCTTAGAGCGATGGAGTTGACTACTAGATCATCGAGCTCGGTAAAGGGCGCTGGAACAACAACATATGAAGGAATGACTGCGTCAATTCCGTATGCAAGGGTGAATGGAGACTCTCCTGTTGCACGACGCGGAGTGGTGCGGTAAGCCCAGAGCGTGCCATTCAACTCCTCCTCCAACAAGCTTTTCTTATTATCGAGTCGCTTCTTGATACAGTCAAGGATCGTCTTGTTTGAAGCTTTTGCTTGGCCATTGCCTTGGGGGTAATATGCAGTTGAAGTGAAATGCTTGATCTTCCAAGACTCAAAGAACTCGTTGATTATGGCGCCAGTGAATTGAGTTCCATTATCTGTTAGAATGACCTTGGGAAGTCCAAATCGGCAGATAATCTGGCTCTAGATGAATTTTTGAACATCAGCTTGAGTTATGGTGGCCAAGGCCTTTACCTCTACCCATTTGGTGAAATAGTCAGTGGCAACAATCAAATACTTTTTGCTTGGGACTGGAGTGCTTGGAAGCGGTTCAACGATGTCAATTCCCCATTGCATGAATGGCCAAGGACTCGTCTGTGCATGCAGCTCCTCCGGTGGCGCCAATTGGTTAGGCTTGAACCTTTGACATTTGTCGCATTTCTGAGCATACTGCAGAGCTTCTTGGCGTAGAGTAGGCCAATAAAATTCTACACTAAGCGTCTTTTGAGTAAGCGATCTTCCACCAGAATGATTCTCACAATGTCCTTCTTGAATCTTAGCCAAGACTTTCAATGTTTCAGGTTGCTTTAAGCATACCAAGTTTGGCCCTGTGAAGCTCTTTCGAAAGAGTCGACCCTTGTCAACATAGTATCGTGCAGCCTTCATTTGGATTTTGCGGGCTTCTAATCGTTCATCAGGCAATGTACCATGCTCTAAGTAGTTGATAAAAGGGTCCTGCCAACTCGGAGATGAATCAATTTGTCTTACTTCAATCTCCGTCACATCTATGCTTCTCTGCTCGAGATACTCAATCGGGATTGAGCGCTTGAAACGAAAGTCAAGTGATGACGATAGATTGGCCAACGCATTAGCTTGTGTATTTTCGGCTCGTGGAAGTTGATGAAAAGTGAAAACCGAGAAAAAAGCAAGCATTTCCTGAACCTTATTGTTATATATGAGCATCCTTGCATCACGTGCAACATATTCACTGATCGATTGGTTAGTGATCAGCTGCGAATCCGAATGAATAACAAGTTTTTTGACTCCCAACTCCTTGGTAAGTGTGAGCCCACAAATCAAAGCTTCATACTCTGCTTCGTTGTTAGAGGCTATGAATCCAAACTGTACTGCCTGCTCCATTATTGAGCCATTAGGAGTGATAAGGACAATCCCCGCTCCTGCCCCATTCTGGTTCGAGGAACCATCAACAAAGAGCTTCCATAGATGATTGGAAGTTGAGGGTTGCAGAGAAGAGGAACTGTCTCCATGATCTTGTGACAAGGAAGTAGCGTCGGCCCTAGGGGCATTGCCAAGCTTATTGCCATTGCTTCCTTCCAGTGACGCTGGAGTGAACTCCACTACAAAATCCGCTAAGGCTTGGCCATTGACAGCTGTTCGTGGATGATAGAGAAAATCATGCTGACTCAACTCTATGGCCCATTTCATTACCCTTGTCGATGCATCGGGTACATCAAGTAACGAACGAAGTGGATACTCTGTCATGACGATTACCCGATGAGCTTGAAAGTAAGGCCTCAACTTCTTTGTGGTAACCAGTAATGCCAAAATTAGCTTTTCGAACTTAGGATATCGTGTCTCAGCATCAAGGAGGGCTTTGGACGTGTAGAACACAGGCAGTTGTATCCCATTCTCTTCCCGGATAAACGCGGAGCTTACAGCAACATCAGAGACCCCCAGATATAGGAACAGGTCCTCGTTATCTTTGCATTTTGATAGTAGCGGTGGAGACGTCATGTAGGCCTTGAGATCTTGAAACGCCTTCTCACAACCTTCATCCCACTTATCTCTGGATGCCTTCTTTACTGCATGGAAGAAAGGTCGACACCAATCAGTTGACTTGGACAAGAACCTGTTCAATGCAGCAGCTCGTCCAGTGAGACTTTGAATCTCTTTCAGACTTGATGGGGACTTCATCTCGAGAATTTCCTTGATTTGCTTTGGATTTACTTCGATCCCACGCTGAGTCACAAGGTATCCCAAGAACTTCCCTGCTGATACCCCGAAAGTACACTTCAGATGGTTGAGCTTCATTTTGTACTTCTTCAGCAAGTTGAAGGTCTCTAGCAAGTTTGTGGTATGATCCCCTCGCTTTTCCCCTTTGACCATGATGCCATCCACATAGACCTCCATGGTTTTGCTAATGAGATATTTGAATATCCGATTGACGAGTCTCTGGTACGTTGCTCCCGCATTCTTGAGGACAAATCGCATGACCTTGTAGCAGTACACACCTCGGTAGAAGACGAAGGCAGTTTTGTCCTTGTCTTTTCCATACATGAAAATCTGATTATAGCCCGAGTATGCATCCAGGAAGCTTAGTAGCTCATTTCCTGCAGTTGAGTCCACCAAGAGATCGATTCTGGGCAGAGGATAGCTATCCTTTGGGCACGCAAGATTGAGATAGGTGTAATCAACACAAACTCTCCACCGTCCAGCTTCCTTTTTCTTGACAAGCACGGCGTTTGCTAGCCATTCAGAGTGCGGAACTTCTTCAATGGATCCAGAAACGAGTAACTTGTCAATCTCCTCTTGGATGATAGTAATTTTCTAGGGGGAAAAATTGTGTCTTTTCTGCTTGACCAGCTTATGGTGGGGATTGATGTGTAGCTTGTGGCAAGCGATGGTAGGATCAATCCCCGACATGTCAGACGGAGACCAAGCAAAAACTTCTTTCTCCTCACGCAGGAAAGCTATGAGTTCTTCTTTTTCTTTGTCACTTAGCCGAGCGCCAATGCGGGCCTTTCGCTCAGGATATCGAGGGTCAAGTTGAATGAGGGTGACGTCATCCTCCGGCTGCCATCCTTTCGGAGTTGGTGGTTCCTCATGAATGTCAGGATCTTGACCCGTGATTAGTTGCTATTTGGGAGACGAAGAAGAAAGCTTGCCCCCAGTGGATGATCCTGCTTGGGGAACAAACTCTGCCTCCTTGACCTCCTTTAGCTCTTTAGTGAGGCACCGTCGAGCCATTACCTGATCGCCCTTGATCTCCCTGATTCCACCACAGGGAATAGGGAACCTAATCTTCTGGTAAAGGCTTGACGTATTGGCGAGGATTTTGTGAAGCCATGGTCTTCCCAAAATTCCATTGTATAGTGAGTACTCGTTCATGATGTAGAAAGTCTGGGATGTGACAACAGGATCAGAATGTACATCCATCTAGAGAGTGCCTACAGTCATGCTGGTCGACCCATTGAAACCTTGGAGCGGGACAACCCTTTTTGTTGTGAGGCTTTCTAACCCCATCTTGCGCACTGCATCCAGGCTGAGAATATTTGCTGCGCTCCCTTCATCCACGTGAAACCGATCAACTTGAGCATGAGTGATCTCGATTGACACGACTAAAGAATCGTCATGCGGCCAATCAAGTCCTACCTTGTCCTTCAAAGAGAAACCAACGACAAGGTCGTTGGCCACCCTGGGGGTGGAAACATGGGAGACCTGAGAAACGGCCAGTGCATCTCGGATCTTTCTCTTCTTCTGCTTGGTGGTGGTTCCTAGCAACTCCGATTCGGCTATGATGGTATTGATACGAATCATCTTCGCTGCAGGTTCCTTCGGTCCTTTGTCAGCGCGTCGATCCACAGCATTCCCTTTGACGTACTCAGTGCAATGCCCTTCTTTGATGAGATTCCGGAGATATCTCTCGAAAGATATGCATTTTCTGATGTTATGTCCATAGCACTCGTGGTAGACACACCACTTTGTTTTATCAGCCTTCTCTTGATCACCTTTGACTGGCTTCGGCTTCTTAAACCATGGTTTGTCCTTAATTTCATTGCGGATCTGTTGATACCATATCGACCGACCACCCTAGCACAGGTCCCACCAGGACAGGAAGGCCGCCCACCGATCGCCTG
This sequence comes from Prinsepia uniflora, assembly GCA_032719365.1. Lineage (NCBI taxonomy): Eukaryota > Viridiplantae > Streptophyta > Magnoliopsida > Rosales > Rosaceae > Prinsepia > Prinsepia uniflora. The sequence goes on along the minus strand of CM064873.1, from coordinate 17,870,308 downwards.
ATCGGCACCCTCACGGCCCACGGTCCGCCGATCGGCACCATACTGCAGACCCGCCATTCGGCACCTGACAGTGAACAGACGACAGCTGGCTGCGACAGTCACCTAACCAACTATGCCACACCAACTCCCTGACGGAGGCAGGTTAGGACTCCAGCTGGCACCTCCTCTGGATATCCAGGGCTTGTCAGACGGCTCCCAGCCACAAAGCACCACCTGCTCCCGTAACAATAGCCCACCTACCACAGTTATGGCTACTATAAATACCCCGAAACCCTTCACAAAGGTAAGACACTGAGAACCAACCCAGATCACTGTGTTTACTTGCTCCTCGGCATTCAGATACTAACTTTGGCATCGGAGCCCCTTTGGCCGACACCACACCGGTGTCTAGTTTTGCAGGACCCCTGCCGAATCACAACGCCCCCGGCGGGCCCGAGACACCACCCGGCTGGTCCTAGAACCCCCAGCGGGTCTCATCGAGTTGGTCATTTCAGGATCAAACAATTGGCGCCGTCTGTGGGAAAGATACCAACACCCACTAACTCACATACCCCTGCTCAACCCTCCGCTGACGAACAATGTCTGCCGAACGGGATGACGGTGAGCTCAACAACACCCCCCAGGGAGATCGCGGCCGAATCCGAGCCAGCCTACCTTCCGATGACGTGCTCGAGATGCTGAGGACCCTCCGGTCGGAGGTTGTCGAACTCAGGAGGAGCAACGCTGCCATCGAGAGCAGGAATCACGTGTGGGGGGAACAGCATGGAAGCACCCTGGCCATCTTACAGTCTACACGCGAGGAACTGGAGGAGCAGCGGGAGGCAACCAAACGAGCCTTAGCCGCTGCGTCTCGTCGGCCGGAGTTTGATGCCGGCCGAGCCGAGATCGGTGACGCCTGCCGACCGGAGGCGTTCGGTCGCCTACTCTTCCACCAGACCGACATGCCTGGCCCCTCGGGAACACAGATCTACCGCGACGCCCGCGAGCTGCTCGAAAGGAGACAGACGCAGACCCCGGCCAACCGTCTGACTTACCCTACCCACGACCCCCGCATCCAGGCACAACCACCTCTGCCCGTCCTATCCCAGGGCGCCCGGTCAAGGTCCGGGTTGGCACGCCGACCTGCACAGCCTCCGCGGCTCTCCGTCCAGCCCCCAGGCAGTCCTTCTGCGCCGATCGGCAGGCACCAGCTGGAAGACAACGCCAGCTCAACCACGGCCTCGTCCGGGCGGCGACTGGTGCAACCCATGAAGCCCAGAGGCAGCAGCGCAAACCATCCTATCGACGACCGCCCGAGTGGGGCAGATCGACCCGACCAATCAAACGAGGTGGTTCGGGAACTCCTCTAGCGCGTGCGGGAACTGGAGGCCGCCAGACCCAAAGCTGGGACACTACCCCGACCCCGGGCCAACATTGGTCCCTTCACGGACCGCATCATGCGGTACCGCCATGAAACGGAGGTCAAACCCTTGAAGATTGCCTTGAATGACGGACAAGGCGACCCAGACACCCATATCAATAACTACAACTCAGCGCTCGCCTTCAGAAATATCTCCGACGAGGCGCAGTGCCTAATTTTCAGCTCCACCCTCACCGGGGCCGCGCTCAATTGGTTCTATCGCCTGGAACCACAGTCTATCGACTCATTCGACCGCCTACACACGGTCTTCTTGAACCAGTTCATGATCCAGACGGATCGACTGCTCACAACCGAGGACCTGGGAACCCTCCGACAGGGAGATAACGAGCCCCTACGCGAGTACGCCGCTCGTTTCAGCCTGGAATACTCCAAGTGCCACGAGACGGACGACAAGGCCGCCTACCGCGCTTTCCGCAATGGGCTGCGGGAGTCCACCTTCAAGTACCATGCCTTCACCCAGGGTTGGGACGATTACAATGAGCTCATGAGGCAAGCAGCAATACACGCCAAGGCGGAGCACTTCAACTCTCCCTAGGTCGCATCCCGACCTGACGTGAATAGCGCGCGCCCTCCGCCTCCCAGCAACCGGCAGGCACGGTCACCTCCGCCGACCAATAACGTGCATACGGATCACCGATCAGACTCACACTCCGGTAAGCGGAAAGGGACGTATAACAATGACCATCGTGGGAGGGACAAATACCACAACAAGGGGCAGGGATCAGGCCACCACCAAGCAGGCAAACCCCATACGGGGCCCACCTCAAAGTACGAAACCTATTCAATCCTGAACACCTCCCTTGAGAACGTCTTGCTGAGCATCCAGGACACGATCCCCAAGCCACGGGCACGACCGCCCGGCCCCCGCCCGGGCATCCAATCCAACTTGTACTGCCAGTATCACAAGTTCAATGGCCATACCATCGACGAGTGCGTGGCCTTCCGCGACATTGTGGAAGCACTCGTAAGGGAGGGGAAGATCAACCAGTTCTTCCAACATGCACGCCCCGGACCGGGACTGCCACAGATCAACACGATCAGCGGGGGCCCCACCATCTCTTCCTCCTGCACCTCCAATCGGGCAAAGAAGAACTTCTTGCGCGCCACGACATCCAACCACCAAATATTCAACATCACGGATGGGCGTGCGGCCAAGGTCGCCCGAGCAGGATGGACGCCCATCACTTTCTCCGAGGAAGAAGAGCGGGGAGTTATCTTTCCCCACGATGACCCATTGATCATCCGCGCTCAGATCGCCAATTTCGATGTTGGGCGAATCCTGGTGGACACTGGTAGCTCTGTGAACGTCCTCTTCATGGACACTTTCAACCAGTTGGGCATCAACTCCACAAGCCTCACCCATGCTGGTTCCCCGCTACTCAGCTTCTCAGACGATTCTGTCATGCCCCTTGGCACCATCTCCCTGCCTATCTCCCTGGGGAGCGCGCCCAAGATCGCAACAGCCATCACCACCTTTCTGGTAGTCGATTGCCCCACTGCTTATAACGTCATTTTGGGCAGGGGACTCCTCAACCAGCTCAGCGCCGTCATCTCCACTCGGGCCATTCTCATGAAGTTTCCGACCGTCATGGGCACTGGCCAAGTCCGCGGTAATCAACAATCCGCCCGCTCCTGCTATCAGACCGCCCTGACAAAGCTCAACCCATGCGACAAGCGGGAGACCATGGCCGTCGCCGAGGCTGCTTACGAGGCCGACCCTGTCGACTCCGAGCTCCTTGAACAAATACGGGCGGGTCCCCCCGAGGACCCGCGCGACCTCTCCGCCGTCTCGCAGCCGCAACCCGTGGAGGATACGGAGCTGATCACCCTTTGCCCGCATAACCCCGAGCGGCAAGTGAAAATTGGAAGCACACTCGCTCCCGAAATCAGGACGCAACTCATCCAATTCCTCCGGGACAACAGCGAAGTCTTTGCTTGGTCCTACGCCGACATGCCTGGCATCTCCACGGATGTCATCTGCCACAGGCTTAACATCAGCCCCTCCTTCAAACTGGTCACCCAGAAGCAGCGGACTTATAACGCAGAACGACAGCTAGCCATGCAAGAAGAGATCGTTCGGCTCAGCACCATTCACTTCGTGCGCAAGGCCATTTACGCCACATGGGTCACAAACGTCGTACTCGTCAAGAAACCCTCCAGATCCTGGCGGATGTGCATCGACTTCACGGATCTTAACAAAGCCTGCCCGAAGGATAGCTTCCCGCTTCCTAAGATCGATCTTTTGGTCGACGCCACAGCTGGCCACGAACTCCTCAGCTTCATGGATGCGTACTCTAGCTACAACCAAATCCGGATGCACCCCGACGACCAGATCCACACCAGTTTCCGCACTAATCTGGGAGTCTACTGCTACAATGTTATGCCCTTCGGGCTCAAGAACGCCGGTGCCACCTACCAACGGCTTGTCAACTTCATGTTCGTGGATCAGATTGGCAAGACCATGGAGGTGTACGTAGATGGTATGCTCGTCAAGAGCCGGACGGCCGACCAGCACGTGCCTAACCTCCACAGGATGTTCCAGGTCCTGAAGCAATACAAGATGCGGCTCAACCCTGCCAAATGCGTCTTCAGTGTCCGTTCTGGAAAATTCCTCGGTTACATGATCAGCCAACGGGGAATCGAGGCTAACCCTGAGAAAATCAAGGCCATCCTGGACATGAAGCCCCCGCGCACACTCAAGGAAGTCCAAACCCTTACTGGCCGGATCGCCGCCCTCACCCGGTTCATCTCCCGGGCGACGGACAAGTGTTTACCATTCTTCAAGGTCATGAAGACCCAGGGCCGGCACATCAACTGGGACGCAACGTGCGACGCTGCCTTTGAAGCTCTCAAAACTTACATGAGCACCGCGCCCCTACTTACCCGACCTACCACTGGGGAACGGCTCACCGTCTATCTTTCTGTCTCCACATCTGCTGTCAGCTCCGTCCTCGTCACCAGTCGGGACGGCACGGAGTTCCCAGTATACTATGTCAGCAAGGCGTTCCAGGACGCCGAGACCCGGTACAACGACCTGGAGAAGTTGGCCTTTACCCTCATTGTAACGGCCCGGCGCCTCCGCCCATACTTTCAGGCACATCCCATGTTAGTCCTTACTAACAAACCCCTTCGCCAGGTGCTCCAAAAGCCAGACGCTTCGGGGCGACTCGTCAAATGGGCAGTGGAGCTTAGTGAGTTTGATATCACATTCGCCCCAAGACCAGCTGTCAAAGGACAGGTCATCGCTGACTTCCTTTCCGAATTCACATACAGCACAACGCAGCACATGCCCAACACTCCGAATCCCAATATTGCGGCACCCGCCGCTCCTATTTGCAAGTTGCCAACCCCGTCCACCTTGGACCCCGCCCGACCAATTTGGACTCTCTACGTGGACGGATCCTCCTGCTATACTGGCTCTGGCGCCGGCCTCGTACTCAGCACACCTACTCAGGAACGTCTAGAGTACGCGTTGCGTTTTGGGTTCCAGGCTTCCAACAACGAAGCCGAGTACGAAGCCCTTCTTGCTGGCCTCCGGTTGGCCACCGACCTCCAAGTACAACAGCTGCAGGTTTACAGCGACTCCCAGCTCGTCGTCCGACAAATCAACAGCCTCTATGATGCCAAAGACGCCTCCATGACCCGATACTTGGCAAAGGTGTTGTCCCTACTCCGCCACTTCCGCGGCTACGAGGTCATTCAAATACCACGGTCGGAAAATAGCCACGCCGATGCCCTGGCCCGCCTAGCCTCCTCCATCGACGACAAGATAGGTCGTCGTGTTCCCGTCGAATTTATGGCATCCCCGAGCACAAGCGAGCAACCAGTCCTGGTCGCAACACAGGAGGCCTCTTGGATGGACCCCATTGTCCGGTACCTCACCATGGTCGAACTCCCGCCCAACCACAACGAGGCCCGCCGCATCCAACGCCAGTCCGCACGATACACCATGGCGCATGGCCACTTATACCGACGGGGATTCGCCACCCCCCTCCTCAAGTGCCTCCCTACGGACCGGGGCATTGCGGTGCTCCGAGAAATTCACCAGGGAATCTGCGGTAACCACTCCGGACTCAGGTCCCTAGCACATAAAGCCTTTCGGCAGGGATACTATTGGCCCACCATGCGCGCCGACTCTATGGCCATCACTCAACGATACGTCCCATGCCAACGGTGCGCCCCTGTACCTCATTCTCCTGCTGAGCGACTCACTCCCATGCTCAGCCCCTGGCCCTTCTCTCAATGGGGACTGGACCTCATCGGCCCCATGCCACGAGGAAAGGGCGGCGTCGAACACGCAATCGTTGCGGTGAACTATTTCACTAAGTGGGCCGAAACAAAGCCCCTCAAAACAATCACAGCCGCCCAGGTCGAGAGCTTTGTTTACCAGAACATCATCTGTCGCTTTGGTATCCCACACACGATCGTCACGGACAATGGCACTCAGTTCGATTCTGTCCGTTTCCGACACTTTTGCGACACCTATGGCATCCAGCTCTGCTTCGCCTCGGTGGCACATCCACAGGCTAACGGACAGGTGGAAGCCGTAAACAAGCTCATCAAACACAACCTCAAGGCTCGACTCCACGACACCCCGAAAGGCCAATGGTCCGACCTCCTATCTGATGTTCTCTGGTCCTACCGGACATCCTACCGGACATCGACACAGGAGACACCCTTCGCCTTGACTTTCGGGACTGAAGCTGTCGTTCCCGTGGAAATTGGGGAAACCTCTTACCGAGTACTATCCTATGATCCACAAGAGAATGCGGAACTCCTCACACAAAATCTCAACTTCATTGAGGAAAGCCGTGAACAAGCCAATCTCCGTAACATGGCGCACAAACAGCGAATCGCTCACTACTACAACTCTCGCGTTCACAGACGCAGTTTCCAGGTCGGTGACTGGGTCCTTCGCAAGGTTAGCCTGGCCATTAAGGAGCGTGCTGATGGGACCCTCGGGCCCACGTGGGAGGGCCCCTACCTGGTCACTCGAATTTGTCGTCCAGGCACTTATGAGCTCCAGACTATGGATGGACGGTCGCTTACACACCCGTGGCATGCGGATCATCTCAAGTTGTTTTATAATTAAAAACACCCCCCATGTACATTACTTTACACTTTGCTGTAATTCGACTTGGCTATCTCCAGTCAAACTTGCCTTTCCGGAAAAATGTTCTTTCATTTATCTAAGTGTTAGTCTAGTCCTCAACTACAAGTAGCCTATCCCGTATTGCCGATCGGCACTCCCGGTGACCCACACGGCGCCTACTTTACCTACCGACACAAGCTTACTTGGTCCACACAGTCAAGTTCAATTATCTTTCGCTATTACGATGTTAGTTCGGTGGGTATGTCCATTATGGTTTGGGTTCACGATTATGACTGTTCGGTCCTTATCTAATCTACAACTCCGGGGATCGGCATGCATACACATATGCACCAAGTACTCGCCTATCGGCAGTTCTCATTCAAAAAAAAAACAAAAAAAACGAAGTGCCATCGCACGATGCAAAGTGATAGATAAAGTCCAACTTTCATTGATTTCACTACCGAGCTACATGCTACACGGGGCATTCCCCGGACTATAAAAATAAAGGAAACAAAAAGCAAGCTACACGGCCCTCGGCCTCAAACTACCACCACCTCCTCGTCTGCCGCCTCGGCCTGGTCGGCAGTGGACGCCACTGCAGCCTTCTCCGCACCAGCCAGCCGCTCGCCCTCGGCATTCGACGGCTGACCGTCCAGCGAGAAAGTCTTGCTCAGCACGGGGGGCTCATCCAGCCACGGGAAGTTGAGGGGGACCCCTGGATTGAAGTACAACACCCGTTGTATGCAATCATCTTCCACTTCGGCAAGCGCCATATCGAGATGATTCGCATACACCGGGTCCGCCATGAAGTTCTCCAGGGTCTTCTGCCGATCGGCCGATAGAAGGACACGAAGCCGGTCCACCTCCCCCTGCAGCTCACCCATGGCTCTCTCCTGCTCGTTCAGCTGCTGGGAGAAAGCGTGCACCGTCTCTTCACGGTCCTCTATCCCCTTCTCTGCCGCCTCCGCACGGGCCTTCTCCCGCTTGAGCTCCCCCTCCAACTCCACAACTCGCTTCCGCGCGGCATGGCCCTCCCTTTCCCGGGCACGCAACTTTTCCTCCCTCTGCCGCGCGGCGCCCTGCTCGGCCTCTAGCCTCTGCATATGCCGCGCAGCCTTCTGCAGGGCCACATATGTCTGCCCGAATCACTGCCGAGACAATGCCACTTAGAAAAAAAACAAAACAACAACAAATAAATAAACAAACAAACGCAAACAATACTGGGCGATCGATCTTACGTGGGCTTGCTCAGCCAGCACGGCAGCAAACCGACCGGGATGCGAGCCGGTGCCGATCTCCTCTATCTCCGCAGGAGTTACCTACGACCCCAGCACGAAGGCATTGGCAACTGGCGCCAACGTCTTGTGCACGTGGTGTGTCACCGGCACCCAGCCATCGCCGGCCTTGGCAGATCGCACCACCTCGCCCGTCTCCAAGGGTTCGGCAAACAAGGACGCCACGCCAGGGGTGCTGATAACCGCCTTCTCCCTCGCCGACGGCGGCATCTCCCTCCGGGACCCCTTCTCCTTCTCCTTCTCCTTCTCCTGCCCCTTCGGCACCTCCGGAGCCCTCAGCACCGCCTCCCTCCTCCAACACCACAGCTGCCGGGGGAGACTGCCTCTGCCGAGCCTCCATTAGCTTCCTTCGGCGCACCCGGGCTTGGTCCAGCCCGCCGATCAGGGGTCTTTTCAGACCAAGCACCGGGCTCATCTCCGTACCCTACCTAGCTTCAGGCCGGCTCGGCTTCGGCAGCCCATCTGGTCGACAGCCAGAGCTCGACCCTTGCTGGGGCTCCTCTCGGCCAGTCCCCTTGGGCTTCACCGCCACGGTTTTCTGCCTCCGCGGCTATGGGGGGGGGGGGGGGGGGGCACCTCCGGCTCCTTGCCCTTACCCTCGGCAGCCACGCCGTGCTTCGCCACCGCCTCACTCATCTTCTTCTGAGCGGCTTGTTCCACTTGGGGGTGCACTGTAAAACAAACTGTTAGTGCCCCGGCATGCCTACACACTATAACTTCAACACTACTGCTTACCAGGTGGCGAAATGAGACCCACGGCAAGCAGGTTCGACGGCAACTTCAGGACGCACCGGCTGCGTTCCAGGTCGGACAGCTTCTCCCGCACCAGGTTGCACGCCTCCCAATCCTCTGCTGTCACTATTACCTTGGACGGACCTGCAAACACAACAAACACCATCAGTCCCTGCCTCGGTAGACACAATTGCCGCCTTATGACCACTAGCCGAACGGTAGACCAACAACCTCCAGACTGGAAGTAACTGGGAATCCTCGAGCGGACCCCACTGACGTCCCCCTCCCACGGCCCCGATACCCAGCAGAACCGATGCCTCCAGCTCTTCTGCGATGTCGGTACATCCGTGATGAAGGCACCCCGGGCCGTCTTCTGCAAGCACTCCATCTGGTACCACCCCGACCCGTAGGTCTGCCTCTTGAAGCGGTACAGGGCGCACAATTACCCCCAGGTCGGCTCCGGCAGTCCCGCCAGTCGGAACGCCGTGTACAGGCTGATCAGGATGATCCAGCCGTTGGCGTTCAGCTGCCCCAGGGCCAGGTTCGCCCTCGCCATCATATCCTGGAGCCACGGGTGCAGAGGCAGCCTCACTCCGTGTTCAAAGCAATCGACGTAAAATAGTGTCGACCCTTCCGGAGGACTGTTCGGCTTCTTGCTGTGCGGGGGTACCGTCATCACAATTAAATATTATTAAATCCCGATATTCGGGACGGGTCGTTACACCTTCACCACTCCGTCGACATCTAGTTCCATCGGCGAGCTCGTCTCCGTCCCGCTACCCTCAGCCTCGGAATCGACGGTGGCGACGGGGGGAGTACGGGGAGATGTCCTCCTCTCACTTGGCCGATCGGCACCCGATGTGCTGCACCCGCCCTGCTGCCTCACCTCCTTCCGCGGTAACCTGAGAGCCTCATCCAGGCTGTCACCACTGCTGGACGACGAATTGTGATTTACTAATCTGGGATTAGTTGGGCGATTTCGGACGAATTGTGCAAAATGACCGTTTTGCCCGTAGGCGTGGGCAAAACATTGACTTTTAATTCGGATGGTCAAACGGACTTTGACCGATGACCATGACGTAGTTCGGGACGTCAAGAGTTCATAGATAGGTGGCACGTTCGATTCCGACGTTCGTGGTGAAAGTTATGATGTGCGGAAGTTCAGGGGCATTTTCGTAATTTGGATGATATAAGGGGAAATGTTGACTTTTTGATCGGGAGGTCCGATGGCCGAGGACCAAGGACCGTTAGGATGGTCTCGATGCCCTGAGTTCGTAGACAGACGGCACGCATCAATCGGAGTCTGTATGATCGAGTTACGGGTCAGGATGCGTGATGGGCATTTTGGTAATTTACTGCACAAGGGCAGAATGGTAATTTCACGGGTGTTTGAACGGTTACTGTAGCACCGTGGAGGGAACATGGCCAGCGCACGGGTGGTGCGTTTATGGAGCAAATTGATGGCCTAAAACTATTGTTTATAGGTTGTATGGATTGTTTAGTGGCATTGTGCGATGCCAGGCTGTGTGGGACGGTGGATTTGGCCATTAACTATGGCTGGTGCACGATGAAAAGCAGAGTGCTTCCCACATGAGTTCAGCCTTTCCAGGGCCCAATTGAGCGGATTGTGGTGGGCAATGTAGTTAAGGGACTGAGTGAAGTGTTCTGGGATTGAGAATGAGAGGGAAGAAGCAAAATTGGTGTGGAATTGTTCAAAAACCCGAAACTGGTTTCTGGGAAATTCAAATTCGAACTTCCAGTTTTAGGCCAGCCCAAGCCTAATTAATGATGGATTGAGCTTCCTGGAACTTCAACGTGTCAAACCAGATCAAATGGGGCAAGCTTTGGGGCTCCTAGGGCCGTGAACGGACACGGTGGACGGCCGGAAAATCCAAGCTTGAGTCGTGGTGATTGAGGTAACGTCGTGTTCAATTAATTATTCGAATTGGTTCGTTTTAATCCTAATAAGCCTCCTGTGAAGTTAATTTGGCAATGGTTGAGGATTGGAGGAGTTTTGGTGATTGACCCGTTTTGGGTGATCATGGGTTGATGGCTGGTTTAAGGAATGGTTGATGTTGATCGATGTCACAGAACTGAAATTGGTTGGTTAATGATGATTGTAGGATCAAGAACGGATTGAATTGATGTCGAATTGGGTGTGATTGAACCGGATCCTATCGCGGGTAATCAGACCCGTTTACCAGACAAACAGGTGAAGGAGGAACACTGTAGCAGTCACTGTAGCAGGCGCGTGGCTTTCACGCGCAGCCACTCACGGCGGCGCGTGACGGCTCGTGGGCACAAATCTCGAGGTGAGGTCAACATGACTTTTATCCTATACAATGTAACGAACATTTTGGGATTGGTTTCGTGTCGATCGGACACCGTTTCGATATTGTTCGGGATGTCCGAAGGTTTTAAATCGAGGTTAAAAATACTTAAAAATTCGGGAAAATTACGGGACTTTGATAGAATGTTAATGAAGGGGTTAGTAATCCTCTAATGTGATTTGGACAGGATCGGGAGTCCCGGTGATAGTGGTGTGGCCCGGGAAGGCCTATGGCACGCGTATCGAGGCGCTCGGTTAAACGGTCTGTGAGTGGACATTGGTTTTATAAATTCGATGCATGCATAACTTTTTCATGATTTTTATAATTATGATTAAATGATTTACTTTGGATATCGGTAAATTTAAATGATTTCACGCATTTCGAGGTGATTTACGTGTTTGCACGTAAATCGAGATTTTTCTGGATTTGCACTGATTTCCAAAAAACGTGGTTGGATATGATTTCATGAAATGGTTACGAATTTGATAAAGTAAAATCGGGCCAGGAGCCCAGTTAACTTATGAAATCGGGCCAGGAGTCTAGTTGATTTATATATGTGATTTCGGGTCGGAGACCCTAAAATGGAATTGAATAAAGGTTTCCTGGTTCACATGTTATATACATATTCACATGCTAAAAACAAATAACGGATTGATGATATGGAAATTATGGTTATGGCACGTTTCACGGTATTTGGGCTTGAGACCCGTCTGATGAAATTTAAAGGATTGGTTTGGATTTTATCCATGTATATATAAATGCTTTGCATGTGGATATCAATAAAATTTATTTGGTACTGCACTGTATAGATCCTTCCATATTATATTGTCTCCTCCGGCGAGGTACCCCGGAGAGGTCACGGACGTCTAGTACGTCCAGCGTCTATGACGCTAAGCATCAGGCGATGCTGCATCAGGTGATGCTGTACCCGAACGGGATTCGGGGATTTAACTCGGAAAATTGAGACCCGAGTGGCACGCGTAGCCTTATTATTATTGTGACCTTATTAGGCGTCAAGAACGTCAAAACATCAGTTGATGTCAGGATTGGAGTGTATAGTGCAGCAGCTAAAATTATGGTTATGGATTTATTAAATGCCTTATGATTCGTATTGTATGGTATATGATTTTAAATGATGGTGCATGCATATGATTTTACTGAGGGGCATAAATGTCTTATAAATGTTTTTAACAGACTTGTTTATTTTCGTCCATTCACAGCTTTTGTTTTTAATGCCCTTCAGGTTGACTCTGGATGCGGCTGCAGTAGAGACTTGGGCATCGCACACCTCCTCCATTGATCCTTACGCACTCTGGAAGCCCGTTTGGGCTCTGGCAATAGGTTATCCCTTGTCTGACGCCTCTTGTCAGACTGGAGCACGTCACATTCCATGGTAATCCCGGAGGGATTGGGATGGGTCGTGTCAAGTGATATCAGAGCAGGTTTTGCTCTTTTGTGCGCGAAGGTCGAGGGTGTGATGTCTCTTGGGGCTGCGGTTCCGTTGTCAACCTAATAGATAGTTTTGGGTTTGTATGGTGGATTGGGTGTGTTTGACCCGATACGCCGTGCATTGATGCGATTCAACCCAAGTGGGGTTGCATACGATTAACTAGTAATGCGGGACAGTCGATTCGGTCATGTGATGATGGACGGTTGTGCTACTGGGCACAACTGGGTGCAAGGAACCCCATCTGAACAATGTTAGGGAAATGCGAAACTCAGTTGAGTTTTGGTCTAAGTTGTGGACCCTAGTAGTGTTGGCTAGTGTACGGGGTGTTGGCGCATCGGAGTTAGCCGATGACCTTTGTGGTGGAACCCACGTTGAATTGACGATTGGATTGGATTTGACGTCTATGCGATGTCAGGACCGCGGAGTCGGTCAGGTTGTGGATTCTACTGCAGAAGGCAGTTGGGTTCGGTGGAACCCTAGGGTGTGATTTTGGAACCCTAAGTTATAATTGATGGACTGGAAAGTGAACTTTAATTGGGAACTTGTGCTACGACGTGCGGCTGAGGTCATGGATGACCATGTGGATGACTCTAGTGAGTCTTATGGGTTTCGATCTACGGATACGGTTACGAGGAAATATGGAAATTCCGTGTTGGATCGAATATTAGTGTGATGTGTGGATACGGATCTTGACAACGATGACTGTTGGTCGACAGTAACTGGCTATCGAGGATATTTAGTGTGGTTTTGACACTTGAGGATCAGGGGATGTTCAAGGAACGTTCATTATCCTGATGTGTGGATGGTCAAATTGGAGGTACCCATAGTCTTGGGGTACGAGTGGTGTTACGGGATCGTCGTTCGGAATGAACGGAGATCCAGGGTAACAACTTTGCACACAGTGTGCTAGCATGGATGTTCGTGTGCTGGCATGGATGTTCGTGTGCTACGTATGGATGTTGGTATGTCGATACTTTTATGCCAATACTAGTATGGATGCCGGCGTGCTGATACTAGTGTTGATGATGGTACGTTGGTATTGGTACTAGCACTGGTGCTGGTGTTAGTGATTGTGATGACGATGAGCCACTAGTTGGGGTGTGACTCTGTCATGATGGACATGTGATTGGTATCTGCGACTCAGAGGTGGTTGAGTCTTGGACTGGATGGGTTCCAGTGGAGGTTGTGTCGTGTTGGGATAAGTCCCAACAGATATATGATGACAAGTGATGAACGGATAAAATGGTATGATTGAAAATTTGGGGAATCTTGGGATGATGTTCCCTATGTCATGTGTATTGGTGGATTTGGGCAGTTGTTGTCAACTCCGAGATTGGTATGATGGTATACTTCTTATATCCCCAGGAAGTACAAGGAAATTATTGAAATTGGAAAAGTCGGGGAAACCATTCGTGGTATTGATGTGGGATTTTGTGATTGCGAATCACTTGGAACCTGAGGATTGAACCTGTTTAGGTTGTGATGTGAGGCGAAGGCAGTATGGTATGCACATCCAGGCAAAGTTGAGGAAATTTCCGTTCGGAATCGGGGTGTGTGCATACATGATTATTGACGGACGTAAGGTCCGAGTAATGAATTGATTTTGGACACATGGTGGTCCAAGTGAGGTATGGACGTGGGCAGTCCTGTGGTTGGACTTGACATCTCATTGGGAGCATGTCAGTTTCCAACATGGTTGGAACTCCCGATTTCGGGAGAGTTGTGATTGGGAGACGAGAGGAGTGCTCGTTTCCGCATCAGTGATTGGTATTCCGAAGTCATTAGGGTTGACTTCATATTTCCTGCCGTGGCAGATGATGATTGTTGCTACCAGTACGTTGAGCGTGTATTGGTTGGTGGACCTGTAACAACCCGGAAATTCACAGATTGTAATATTGTAATTTAATGTATGAATTGACGATTTTACCCCTGTGGATTATGGTCAATTTTTGAGTTTTTGGGTTATGGGTCAAATGGACATTGACCAGTGACCGTGACGTAGTTCGGGACGTCACGATTTCACAGACAGGTGGCACGTCCAGTTCGGACGATCAGGGAAAAAGTTATGACTATCGGAAGTTCAGGGGCATTACCGTAATTTGGACGAGTTAGGGGAAAAAGTTGACTTTTTGATGTACCGGGAATTTTCACACGACCCGAAGACCGTTAGATTCGTCTCGTTGCCCTGAGTACAACGACAGGCGGCATGCGTGAAACGGACATCGGATGACCGAGTTACGGGTCACGGAAGTTGGAGGGCATTTTGGTAATTTTTGCCCTGAGGGCATTTTGGTCTTTTGCACGGTCACTGTAGCAGCAACCGTGAAAACAGGGCACACGGCCATGCCGTGGTGTTTGTGGGCGTGCAATTGTTTAAACACTGAGTGGACGGATTGTGGGATTTGTTTATGCAATTTGAGACGTTGGGAGTGTGGTTGTGGTTGTTGCAAGCCACGGGAAGAATTAAAAACTTTGGTTGAGCTCTGTGTGCGGGAGGCAGTGTCCAGTGCGGTCTGTGAGTGTCTCCCACGGGTGTTGGACCCCTTGATCGATTAACCGCGCAAGGGGAGTGAGTGACGGGTTCATTTGGAGTCTGTTTGAGACTGAGGGACTGGGAGAGACTGAAGGAGAACCGTGAAAAACAGTTTCGGGTCTTTGGGGGGAAAATTCCGAATTCAATTCCTACGGGTTTTGGGACCAATCTAGGCACCGTGGAAGCCTTCTGGGAGTGACAGAAACTTGTGCGAGCAGTCTTTGAAGCGGGTTGATCGTGGTGTGCCCAGGAACCCAAGTTCCAGTTCTGAGAAAAACCGATTTGGAGGGAAAATCCGAGTTCAATTTCCACGGCCTTTTGGACAAAACCAATCACTGAGTGAGCTTTCTGGGAACATTTGGAACCTGTCCATATCGAAATCGACGACAACCAGCCACAGAGGAGCTGGGACGGTGACCGCCGTGTGCAAAGGAAATCGCAGCGTTTGGACGGCTACTTTCAGGTGATGTTTCGTTCAATTGATGGTTCTATTTTGTTAGTCTAAGTCTTAGTATGCTTCTGTATAAATTAATTGGACAATGGTGATAGTTTGGAGGTGTTCTGAGGTTTGACCCGTGTAGCTATTCGGGTTTGGATAGGATGGTTGAAGGCTTGTCGAGTTGATTTGTGGACTGAGAACTGTAATTAAATGACTGTAGAACATGTTAGAATCAAGAAGGAATAAAATTAAGTAGAAATAGACGGTTAATTAATCGGGTCACCCCGCGGGTCGCAGACCCAAATAACAGTAAATCGGGCGAGGATGGTGACACTGTAGCAGTGACACTGTAGCAGCGCGTGACTTTCACGCGCAGCCACTTTGGGCGGCGCGTGAGGGCGCGTTGAGCATTATCTCGGATCACGGTCAACATGACTTTTAATCCTTTCATCATTTTGGACATTTTCTGTAAAATAACCATGTTGATCTGAGATAGAGAGGAATGTCAGTTTAGGGCCGGATGTCTCGGGAAGCGTGTTGGCCGGCTTTCCCGAACCGGTTTCTGTTTTGGACTTTTTGAGGGTATTCTAAGGACCTTTATTGACACTTGTGTGTGATTGGAAATGACAGGGAACTTACGTTAATTCCGGAGACAAGTTCGTACGCGCGTTATTCGCAGCGGGAACGTACTGTGAGTGGGCCCGTTTTTATTAACTCTTGCATGCATAACCGTGTTCATTTCCGTATATCTAAATGTATGTGTGAATCATTAATGGATTTTGATTATCTCGATTTACGGCTATGACACGTTTTACGGTGTTGGGCTGAGGCCCGTTTTACGGAAAATGAATACTGTTTTATATTGTATATATATAGTTACATATACTTGTGGATACGATGACTATCTTGGGTACTGCACTATATAATCCACCGTATGATACTGTCTCCTCCGGATGTGGTACCCCGGAGCGGTCACGGTGCATTGCCTGCGAGGGGTCAGGCTACGGAGGTGCCGGACCGTAGGATGACTCAGGAGCAGAATTGCTATTATTGGACGTCTGGGACGTCGAGCGTCTGGGACGCTGGGCATCTGGGATGCCATAACCGAACTGGGTTCGGAGATTGGACTCGGGATTTGAGACCCCGGGTGGCACGCGTAGCCTTGGGACTGTGACCACTATTGGACGTCAGGGACGTCGGACATCTGGGATGTCAATATCGGTTGTGTATGGTGCAGTAGCTGGGTTTATATTACATTTCTGGCTTAATATGATGATGTGATATATTACATGTATTTATGGTTTTTAAATACTGATGCATGCATGTTTTGGAAAACGGAGGGGTAAAGTATGTATTTTCCTTATTATACTGTTTTTACAAACCTGAGTTTCGGCCCACTCACCTTTCATGTTTTGGTAACCCCTCCAGGTCGTGTTGCTGAGGTTGGTGAGGACCCCGAGGCTGAGGCATAGATTTTGCACTGCGCACCTGAACCCCTGTCGGGTCGGATCACCCGCAGGATTTTCCTTTCTAGTGTCGTGCTCGGATTTGTATTTTAAATTGTATCCCTTGTCTGACATCTGTTAAATTTGGACTATGTATGACTTTTTAATTCGGACATTTATGCATTTAAGTTTTTAAGGCTAAAATCGGGATTTTCGGTTCGGGTGTCAGACGGGAGCAGGGCACGTCCCCTTGTGGTCCCCGGGGGATCGGGGCGGGTCCCTGTCAGGACCCATGTTTGGCCTTGGGTCATTGGACACAAGAAGTTGTGTATGATTTTGGATTTGGTGGTGAAATGCGAGGTCATCTTTCCACCAAGGGAAATTTGGCGAATGATTCAATGAGGGTGTAAAACCCTACGATCAGCTTTCAGTTGGATTGTTAGCTATGTGGGCATGTGTGGATCCTAGGTGGATCTGATTTGTGATGTTGTCGACTTTGGACGATGTGACGATATAGGATCGTGATGTTACTTTTCGGGTGACGTAGCGATGGATCTGGGTCGTGATCGTGATGATCCAGATTGGATGAGACTTTATCACTCTTACCTTGGTATGTGAGTCGTAAACGACGGGACTGAACTTCGTTTCGAAGTGAAGTCCATATGGTTTGTGACTTGGTTGAGTAGGTTTCCGATGTGGTCGGATTTTGTCAACCTTTGACGTGTAGATATTGGGATTGGCTTCCCTATGAAGTCAATCGAGTGTTTTGAGCGGGTAACCGATAGGATCGGTTACGTTACGTCTTGGTGGACGTAAACGAGATTTTGGGTTTTGGAATCGAATTTCTGGGTGACGATTCAGGATTCGATTGCGAAGCTCGGAAATGGATTACTGGATTTGGGTGCGGAATGATTATTCCAATGCTAGCTCACGGAATAATGATTTCGGATTCGGATTTGGGAATGGAATAAATATATGATGTCTGGGTTCGGGTTCGGGATTTCTTACGAAATTGCGAATTCGGATTCGGAATTGGAACTAGATGACGGGTGGAGTTCGTTTGTCTCAGGTTGGTTTGGGCAAAGGTACTTCGTTACTAGAACGTGTGTGGCTATGACCTGGGTGGTTGTAGGCGGATTGATGGATTGATGTACGTACAGGGTACGTTGTACGAGGATTGATATTGGTTAGGCTGCGTGGTGCTTAGAGGCGGTACATGGGATGTACCAGTGGTGTGTGATTGAACGTGTTGGTTATCGGTTTGGTTCCAATATCATTTGTTTGGTTGTGATCGTGGACTGGACATTGGATACCGTGCGCTGTGCTGAGTGATTTTGTCAGGTTCAGTGATTGTATGAGCAGGTGCTCTCAGCCATGGTTGGCTAGTGGAACCCTAGTATTGAGATGTGTGATCACTGCTGGACTGGGATTCAATGTTTTCCAGTTACACCACTTGATTGTGTAAATTGACGATATACGTACACTCAGGATGAGTGAATTGGTGGTCTAAGTGACCACGAGTAGCCTTGTGTGACTTGATCACACCGTGATTTCCCAGCGTTTTGGTTCGCTGAGGGAGTCGGCGATTATGGACATTGAGATTATTTTATGTCGCAGGAATCGGTTTGCCCTGCGAATTCTGATCATGTGGTTGATCTTACGCTACATCGAGGGTGATGTAGTACGTGGTGTTGTCACTGACGGACAGATGGTTGGGGCTTTACTAGGGTGGTAAAGCTTAGTGGTGACAGTTTGACTGATGGTGTCAGCATGGACTGACAAATGAGATTTGGTGACTCCCAATGGGAGCAAATGTAAGGATATATTGGCAATGGAAGGGAACCGTTTAGCTGAAGGAGTCAGCTAATTGGTTAGGCGATTTTATCGCAGATTAGGTGATCATTTCCACTCGAGGTGGTCGAGTGTTGTTGCTATTATGACGTATGACTGTGATGGGTTGTCTGGGTACAGACGAGGCTGGTGTTGTCCCAGTATGTGGGTGTACAAGTGTACACATGGTTTGAGGTCGAAATGTTTTCCACGAGGTGGTTGTGGAATAAGGAGATTGGTAATTTCGAGGACGAAATTCTTTAAGGAGGGAAGGTTGTAATGACCCGTCCCGAATATCGGGTCACACAAGGCTACTCGTGGTCACTTAGACCACCAATTCACTCATCCTGAGTGTACGTATATCGTCAATTTACACAATCAAGTGGTGTAACTGGAAAACATTGAATCCCAGTCCAGCAGTGATCACACATCTCAATACTAGGGTTCCACTAGCCAACCATGGCTGAGAGCACCTGCTCATACAATCACTGAACCTGACAAAATCACTCAGCACAGCGCACGGTATCCAATGTCCAGTCCACGATCACAACCAAACAAATGATATCGGAACCAAACCGATAACCAACACGTTCAATCACACACCACTGGTACATCCCATGTACCGCCTCTAAGCACCACGCAGCCTAACCAATATCAATCCTCGTACAACGTACCCTGTACGTACATCAATCCATCAATCCGCCTACAACCACCCAGGTCATAGCCACACACGTTCTAGTAACGAAGTACCTTTGCCCAAACCAACCTGAGACAAACGAACTCCACCCGTCATCTAGTTCCAATTCCGAATCCGAATTCGCAATTTCGTAAGAAATCCCGAACCCGAACCCAGACATCATATATTTATTCCATTCCCAAATCCGAATCCGAAATCATTATTCCGTGAGCTAGCATTGGAATAATCATTCCGCACCCAAATCCAGTAATCCATTTCCGAGCTTCGCAATCGAATCCTGAATCGTCACCCAGAAATTCGATTCCAAAACCCAAAATCTCGTTTACGTCCACCAAGACGTAACGTAACCGATCCTATCGGTTACCCGCTCAAAACACTCGATTGACTTCATAGGGAAGCCAATCCCAATATCTACACGTCAAAGGTTGACAAAATCCGACCACATCGGAAACCTACTCAACCAAGTCACAAACCATATGGACTTCACTTCGAAACGAAGTTCAGTCCCGTCGTTTACGACTCACATACCAAGGTAAGAGTGATAAAGTCTCATCCAATCTGGATCATCACGATCACGACCCAGATCCATCGCTACGTCACCCGACAAGTAACATCACGATCCTATATCGTCACATCGTCCAAAGTCGACAACATCACAAATCAGATCCACCTAGGATCCACACATGCCCACATAGCTAACAATCCAACTGAAAGCTGATCGTAGGGTTTTACACCCTCATTGAATCATTCGCCAAATTTCCCTTGGTGGAAAGATGACCTCGCATTTCACCACCAAATCCAAAATCATACACAACTTCTTGTGTCCAATGACCCAAGGCCAAACATGGGTCCTGACAGGGACCCGCCCCGATCCCCCGGGGACCACAAGGGGACGTGCCCTGCTCCCGTCTGACACCCGAACCGAAAATCCCGATTTTAGCCTTAAAAACTTAAATGCATAAATGTCCGAATTAAAAAGTCATACATAGTCCAAATTTAACAGATGTCAGACAAGGGATACAATTTAAAATAAAAATCCGAGCACGACACTAGAAAGGAAAATCCTGCGGGTGATCCGACCCGACAGGGGTTCAGGTGCGCAGTGCAAAATCTATGCCTCAGCCTCGGGGTCCTCACCAACCTCAGCAACACGACCTGGAGGGGTTACCAAAACATGAAAGGTGAGTGGGCCGAAACTCAGGTTTGTAAAAACAGTATAATAAGGAAAATACATACTTTACCCCTCCGTTTTCCAAAACATGCATGCATCAGTATTTAAAAACCATAAATACGTGTAATATATCACAGCATCATATTAAGCCAGAAATGTAATATAAACCCAGCTACTGCACCATACACAACCGATATTGACATCCCAGATGTCCGACGTCCCTGACGTCCAATAGTGGTCACAGTCCCAAGGCTACGCGTGCCACCCGGGGTCTCAAATCCCGAGTCCAATCTCCGAACCCAGTTCGGTTATGGCATCCCAGATGCCCAGCGTCCCAGACGCTCGACGTCCCAGACGTCCAATAATAGCAATCCTGCTCCTGAGTCATCCTACGGTCCGGCACCTCCGTAGCCTGACCCCTCGCAGGCAATGCACCGTGACCGCTCCGGGGTACCACATCCAGAGGAGACAGTATCATACGGTGGATTATATAGTGCAGTACCCAAGATAGTCATCGTATCCACAAGTATATGTAACTATATATATACAATATAAAACAGTATTCATTTTCCGTAAAACGGGCCTCAGCCCAACACCGTAAAACGTGTCACAGCTGTAAATCGAGATAATCAAAATCCATTAATGATTCACACATACATTTAGATATACGGAAATGAAAACGGTTATGCATGCAAGAGTTAATAAAAACGGGCCCACTCACAGTACGTTCCCGCTGCGAATAACGCGCGTACGAACTTGTCTCCGGAATTAACGTAAGTTCCCTGTCATTTCCAATCACACACAAGTGTCAATAAAGGTCCTTAGAATACCCTCAAAAAGTCCAAAACAGAAACCGGTTCGGAAAAGCCGGCCAACACGCTTCCCGAGACATCCGGCCCTAAACTGACATTCCTCTCTATCTCAGATCAACATGGTTATTTTACAGAAAATGTCCAAAATGATGAAAGGATTAAAAGTCATGTTGACCGTGATCCGAGATAATGCTCAACGCGCCCTCACGCGCCGCCCAAAGTGGCTGCGCGTGAAAGTCACGCGCTGCTACAGTGTCACCGTCCTCGCCCGATTTACTGTTATTTGGGTCTGCGACCCGCGGGGTGACCCGATTAATTAACCGTCTATTTCTACTTAATTTCATTCCTTCTTGATTCTAACATGTTCTACAGTCATTTAATTACAGTTCTCAGTCCACAAATCAACTCGACAAGCCTTCAACCATCCTATCCAAACCCGAATAGCTACACGGGTCAAACCTCAGAACACCTCCAAACTATCACCATTGTCCAATTAATTTATACAGAAGCATACTAAGACTTAGACTAACAAAATAGAACGATCAATTGAACGAAACATCACCTGAAAGTAGCCGTCCAAACGCTGCGATTTCCTCTGCACACGGCGGTCACCGTCCCAGCTCCTCCGTGGCTGGTTGTCGTCGATTTCGATATGGACAAGTTCCAAATGTTCCCAGAAAGCTCACTCAGTGATTGGTTTCGTCCAAAAGGCCGTGGAAATTGAACTCGGATTTTCCCTCCAAATCGGTTTTTCTCAGAACTGGAACTTGGGTTCCTGGGCACACCACGATCAACCCGCTTCAAAGACTGCTCGCACAAGTTTCTGTCACTCCCAGAAGGCTTCCACGGTGCCTAGATTGGTCCCAAAACCCGTAGGAATTGAATTCGGAATTTTCCCCCCAAAGACCCGAAACTGTTTTTCACGGTTCTCCTTCAGTCTCTCCCAGTCCCTCAGTCTCAAACAGACTCCAAATGAACCCGTCACTCACTCCCCTTGCGCGGTTAATCGATCAAGGGGTCCAACACCCGTGGGAGACACTCACAGACGGCACTGGACACTGCCTCCCGCACACAGATCTCAACCAAAGTTTTTAATTCTTCCCGTGGCCTGCAACAACCACAACCACACTCCCAACGTCTCAAATTGCATAAACAAATCCCACAATCCGTCCACTCAGTGTTTAAACAATTGCACGCCCACAAAAACCACAGCATGGCCGTGTGCCCTGTTTTCACGGTTGCTGCTACAGTGACCGTGCAAAAGACCAAAATGCCCTCAGGGCAAAAATTACCAAAATGCCCTCCAACTTCCGTGACCCGTAACTCGGTCATCCGATGTCCGTTTCACGCGTGCCGCCTGTCGTTGTACTCAGGGCATCGAGACGAATCTAACGGTCTTCAGGTCGTGTGAAAATTCCCGGTACATCAAAAAGTCAACTTTTTCCCCTAACTCGTCCAAATTACGGTAATGCCCCTGAACTTCCGATAGTCATAACTTTTTCCCTGATCGTCCGAACTGGATGTGCCACCTGTCTGTGAACTCGTGACGTCCCGAACTACGTCACGGTCACTGGTCAAAGTCTATTTGACCCATAACCCAAAAAGTCAACAATTGACCATAATCCACAGGGGTAAAATCGTCAATTCATACATTAAATTACAATATTACAATCTGTGAATTTCCGGGTTGTTACAGGTCCACCCACCAATACACGCTCAACGTACTGGTAGCAACAATCATCATCTGCCACGGCAGGAAATATGAAGTCAACCCTAATGACTTCGGAATACCAATCACTGATGCGGAAACGAGCACTCCTCTCGTCTCCCAATCACAACTCTCCCGAAATCGGGAGTTCCAACCATGTTGGAAACTGACATGCTCCCAATGAGATGTCAAGTCCAACCACAGGACTGCCCACGTCCATACCTCACTTGGACCACCATGTGTCCAAAATCAATTCATTACTCGGACCTTACGTCCGTCAATAATCATGTATGCACACACCCCGATTCCGAACGGAAATTTCCTCAACTTTGCCTGGATGTGCATACCATACTGCCTTCGCCTCACATCACAACCTAAACAGGTTCAATCCTCAGGTTCCAAGTGATTCGCAATCACAAAATCCCACATCAATACCACGAATGGTTTCCCCGACTTTTCCAATTTCAATAATTTCCTTGTACTTCCTGGGGATATAAGAAGTATACCATCATACCAATCTCGGAGTTGACAACAACTGCCCAAATCCACCAATACACATGACATAGGGAACAACATCCCAAGATTCCCCAAATTTTCAATCATACCATTTTATCCGTTCATCACTTGTCATCATATATCTGTTGGGACTTATCCCAACATGACACAACCTCCACTGGAACCCATCCAGTCCAAGACTCAACCACCTCTGAGTCGCAGATACCAATCACATGTCCATCATGACAGAGTCACACCCCAACTAGTGGCTCATCGTCATCACAATCACTAACAACAGCACCAGTGCTAGTACCAATACCAACGTACCATTATCAACACTAGTATCAGCACGCCGGCATCCATACTAGTATTGGCATAAAAGTATCGACATACCAACATCCATACGTAGCACACGAACATCCATGCCAGCACACGAACATCCATGCTAGCACACTGTGTGCAAAGTTGTTACCCTGGATCTACGTTCATTCCGAACGACGATCCCGTAACACCACTCGTACCCCAAGACTATGGGTACCTCCAATTTGACCATCCACACATCAGGATAATGAACGTTCCTTGAACATCCCCTGATCCCCAAGTGTCAAAACCACACTAAATATCCTCGATAGCCAGTTACTGTCGACCAACAGTCATCGTTGTCAAGATCCGTATCCACACATCACACTAATATTCGATCCAACACGGAATTTCCATATTTCCTCGTAACCGTATCCGTAGATCGAAACCCATAAGACTCACTAGAGTCATCCACATGGTCATCCATGACCTCAGCCGCACGTCGTAGCACAAGTTCCCAATTAAAGTTCACTTTCCAATCCATCAATTATAACTTAGGGTTCCAAAATCACACCCTAGGGTTCCACCGAACCCAACTGCCTTCTGCAGTAGAATCCACAACCTGACCGACTCCGCGGTCCTGACATCGCATAGACGTCAAATCCAATCCAATCGTCAATTCAACGTGGGTTCCACCACAAACGTCATCGGCTAACTCCGATGCGCCAACACCCCGTACACTAGCCAACAATACTAGGGTCCACAACTTAGACCAAAACTCAACTGAGTTTCGCATTTCCCTAACATTGTTCAGATGGGGTTCCTTGCACCCAGTTGTGCCCAGTAGCACAACCGTCCATCATCACATGACCGAATCGACTGTCCCGCATTACTAGTTAATCGTATGCAACCCCACTTGGGTTGAATCGCATCAATGCATGGCGTATCGGGTCAAACACACCCAATCCACCATACAAACCCAAAACTATCTATTAGGTTGACAACGGAACCGCAGCCCCAAGAGACATCACACCCTCGACCTTCGCGAACAAAAGAGCAAAACCTGCTCTGATACCACTTGACACGACCCATCCCAATCCCTCCGGGATTACCATGGAATGTGACGTGCTCCCGTCTGACAAGAGGCGTCAGACAAGGGATAACCTATTGCCAGAGCCCAAACGGGCTTCCAGAGTGCGTAAGGATCAATGGAGGAGGTGTGCGATGCCCAAGTCTCTACTGCAGCCGCATCCAGAGTCAACCTGAAGGGCATTAAAAACAAAAGCTGTGAGTGGACGAAAATAAACAAGTCTGTTAAAAACATTTATAAGACATTTATGCCCCTCAGTAAAATCATATGCATGCACCATCATTTAAAATCATATACCATACAATACGAATCATAAGGCATTTAATAAATCCATAACCATAATTTTAGCTGCTGCACTATACACTCCAATCCTGACATCAACTGATGTTTTGACGTTCTTGACGCCTAATAAGGTCACAATAATAATAAGGCTACGCGTGCCACTCGGGTCTCAATTTTCCGAGTTAAATCCCCGAATCCCGTTCGGGTACAGCATCACCTGATGCAGCATCGCCTGATGCTTAGCGTCATAGACGCTGGACGTACTAGACGTCCGTGACCTCTCCGGGGTACCTCGCCGGAGGAGACAATATAATATGGAAGGATCTATACAGTGCAGTACCAAATAAATTTTATTGATATCCACATGCAAAGCATTTATATATACATGGATAAAATCCAAACCAATCCTTTAAATTTCATCAGATGGGTCTCAAGCCCAAATACCGTGAAACGTGCCATAACCATAATTTCCATATCATCAATCCGTTATTTGTTTTTAGCATGTGAATATGTATATAACATGTGAACCAGGAAACCTTTATTCAATTCCATTTTAGGGTCTCCGACCCAAAATCACATATATAAATCAACTGGACTCCTGGCCCGATTTCATAAGTTAACTGGGCTCCTGGCCCGATTTTACTTTATCAAATTCGTAACCGTTTCATGAAATCATATCCAACCACGTTTTTTGGAAATCAGTGCAAATCCAGAAAAATCTCGATTTACGTGCAAACACGTAAATCACCTCGAAATGCGTGAAATCATTTAAATTTACCGATATCCAAAGTAAATCATTTAATCATAATTATAACAATCATGAAACAGTTATGCATGCATCGAATTTATAAAACCAATGTCCACTCACAGACCGTTTAACCGAGCGCCTCGATACGCGTGCCATAGGCCTTCCCGGGCCACACCACTATCACCGGGACTCCCGATCCTGTCCAAATCACATTAGAGGATTACTAACCCCTTCATTAACATCCTATCAAAGTCCCGTAATTTTCCCGAATTTTTAAGTATTTTTAACCTCGATTTAAAACCTTCGGACATCCCGAACAATATCGAAACGGTGTCCGATCGACACGAAACCAATCCCAAAATGTTCGTTACATTGTATAGGATAAAAGTCATGTTGACCTCACCTCGAGATTCGTGCCCACGCGCCGTCACGCGCCGCCGTGAGTGGCTGCGTGTGAAAGCCACGCGCCTGCTACAGTGACTGCTACAGTGTTCCTCCTTCACCCGTTTGTCTGGTAAACGGGTCTGATTACCCGCGATAGGATCCGGTTCAATCACACCCAATTCGACATCAATTCAATCCGTTCTTGATCCTACAATCATCATTAACCAACCAATTTCAGTTCTGTGACATCGATCAACATCAACCATTCCTTAAACCAGCCATCAACCCGTGATCACCCAAAACGGGTCAATCACCAAAACTCCTCCAATCCTCAACCATTGCCAAATTAACTTCACAGGAGGCTTATTAGGATTAAAACGAACCAATTCGAATAATTAATTGAACACGACGTTACCTCAATCACCACGACTCAAGCTTGGATTTTCCGGCCGTCCACCGTGTCCGTTCACGGCCCTAGGAGCCCCAAAGCTTGCCCCATTTGATCTGGTTCGACACGTTGAAGTTCCAGGAAGCTCAATCCATCATCAATTAGGCTTGGGCTGGCCTAAACTGGAAGTTCGAATTTGAATTTCCCAGAAACCAGTTTCGGGTTTTTGAACAATTCCACACCAATTTTGCTCCTTCCCTCTCATTCTCAATCCCAGAACACTTCACTCAGTCCCTTAACTACATTGCCAACCACAATCTGCTCAATTGGGCCCTAGAAAGGCTGAACTCATATGGGAAGCACTCTGCTTTTCATCGTGCACCAGCCATAGTTAATGGCCAAATCCACCGTCCCACACAGCCTGGCATCGCACAATGCCACTAAACAATCCATACAACCTATAAACAATAGTTTTTGGCCATCAATTTGCTCCATAAACGCACCACCCGTGCGCTGGCCATGTTCCCTCCACGGTGCTACAGTAACCGTTCAAACACCCGTGAAATTACCATTCTGCCCTTGTGCAGTAAATTACCAAAATGCCCCTCACGCATCCTGACCCGTAACTCGATCATACAGACTCCGATTGATGCGTGCCGCCTGTCTACGAACTCAGGGCATCGAGACCATCCTAATGGTCCTTGGTCCTTGGCCATCGGACCTCCCGATCAAAAAGTCAACATTTCCCCTTATATCATCCAAATTACGAAAATGCCCCTGAACTTCTGTACATCATAACTTTCACCACGAACGTCGGAATCGAACGTGCCACCTGTCTATGAACTCGTGACGTCCCAAATTACGTCACGGTCATCGGTCAAAGTCCGTTTGACCATCCGAATTAAAAGTCAACGTTTTGCCCACGCCTAGGGGCAAAACGGTCATTTCGCACAATTCGTCCGAAATCGCCCAACTAATCCCAGATTAGTAAATCACAATTAAATATTATTAAATCCCGATATTCGGGACGGGTCGTTACACCTTCACCACTCCGTCGGCATCTAGTTCCATCGGCGAGCTCGTCTCCGTCCCGCTACCCTCAGCCTCGGAATCGACGGTGGCGACGGGGGGAGTACGGGGAGACGTCCTCCTCTCACTTGGCCGATCGGCACCCGATGTGCTGCACCCGCCCTGCTGCCTCACCTCCTTCCGCGGCAACCTGAGAGCCTCATCCAGGATGTCACCACTACTGGACGACGAAGTGCTGCTAGTGGACCCACTAGTAGACGTTGACCCACTGCGCCCGCTCTGCACGTCGGTTGCCGAACTGGACGGTGTTTCCCCACCAAAAGCTTGAGGGGACCTAACCCTAGATCCACTGTTTGACTCTGACTCTGACATCTACAAATTACCAAAAGAAAAGAAGCTACAACTAAGCACCTACGCTACGGAACACATGCTGAGTAGAGATGCCGAACGGCAGGAATTATACCTTTCAAAGTTTTGCTCGTTCCAATTGGTTCCACGTGTGTCTTCTTCTTGATCGGCAGTCTCCAATTCAGTCGGCACTTGCAATTATTCCACAAATGCTCTGAGTAAAAAGTGAAAAAGTCAGAAAGCTTTCGCCCCTTTTATAGGCCCCTGGCCCGCCTCGAGATGCGCGCTTCCGGTCTGACGGTCGCCAGGCCGATACGGCCACCTTTCGGCTATGAATACCTTGTACTGTATACCCATCGGTATCGTACATTCTCAACTATATACGTACATACGTACATCGTTAACCGGTATGCATCCATACCGCCTGCCGACCGGAGCCTCTCGGCCTTTTTCCCGACGGCACGCTTCCTCTCTTCGTCGGCAAGCACACTGCTACCGACGTCTCCCCGCCATTCCCCACGGCCGCCTCTCCACGATCTTTCGGTCTTTACGGTGGGCCGCTTCCAGAACTCGGCAACGGGGCCTCTTTGCAAATCGGACATACGGTGCACTTCCTCGCTCCATGACTTGGGGGGCTACTAGGGATACAGGGCGCACCGCCCTGGTCGGTCGACAGGTACCGGCGGTCATATCAAGTCCTCGACCTAGGAACCCCACCTCAGTCAAAGACTTAGGGGACATATGTTGATACCATATCGACCGACCACCCTAGCACAGGTCCCACCAGGACAGGAAGGCCGCCCACCGATCGCCTAATCGGCACCCTCACGGCCCACGGTCCGCCGATCGGCACCATACTGCAGACCCGCCATTCGGCACCTGACAGTGAACAGACGACAGCTGGCTGCGACAGTCACCTAACCAACTCTGCCACACCAACTCGCTGGCGGAGGCAGGTTGGGACTCCAGCTGGCGCCTCCTCCGGATATCCAGGGCTTGTCAGACGGCTCCCAGCCACAAAGCACCACCTGCTCCCGTAACAGTAGCCCACCTACCACAGTTATGGCTACTATAAATACCCCGAAATCCTTCACAAAGGTAAGACACTGAGAACCGACCCAGAGCACTGTGTTTACTTGCCCCTCGGCATTCAGATACTAACTTTGGCATCGGAGCCCCTTTGGCCGACACCACACCGGTGTCTAGTTTTGCAGGACCCCTGCCGAATCACAACGCCCCCGGCGGGCCCGAGACACCACCCGGCTGGTCCTAGAACCCCCAGCGGGTCTCATCGAGTTGGTCATTTCAGGATCAAACAGGATCTGATGGACTAGCAAAGATAGCTGCAAGTTAGGCTTCCTCATAGCTGGTGTCTGGGAGGGTTGTCCCGCCTTGCGCTTGTTAGTCTTTCCAGTAGCAAACTTTCTATGGGACTCATCTTTATTGGAGGCCTTTTCACTAGCCCCAGCATGGTCTTGAGTATGGGTGGCGTTCTTCTCGTCCTTCCAGCTTGCATGTCGCTCTACTAGCGAAAGCATTTTGGTGAGACTTCGCGCATTGCTCATGACGATGTCCCCGTAAAGCTGGCTGTCCCAAGGGAGTCCTTGTTTAAATTCCATTGACGCAACAAGGTCGCTACAGCTGACAATTCGAGATTTCTCTTTCTTAAAATCTTCGTATGTATTGTCGCAGAGTTTTGTTTGCTCTCTTTCGGATAGAGAAAAGATGGTCATCCTTCACCTCGATTGTCCGAAGTTGCGCGTACTCCTTCACAAATGCTAGAGCCAACTCTTCAAAGGATGCAATCGGCCTCCGGGGGAGATGATTGAACCAAGTCATGGCTTGGCCTTGAAGAGAAACCTGGAAAACTTTTCACATGAGTGCATCGTTATGCCTGTGGGGGACCATGACTCCCCGGTAATAATCTATGTGTTTTACCGGGTCGGAGGCTCCTTTGAATGGAGTGAAGTTTGGCGTTGCAAACTTTTGAGGGAATGGCTCCTCCTCAATATCCCTTACAAAAGGCGTGGACAGCTGTATCTGGCGATGTAGATCGTCCTCTAGATCGCCATCTCGTTGAGTACGAAGGTGCCTGTCCAATATTCTTTGAACATCATTAGCCCGCAACGCACCTTGCTAAGGCGGTGGGTCATTTTGTGCTAATCGCTGAGATCCTCCCTGAGCTTCTCCCCTTGATCTCTGGGATCGTGCATGGGAGTAGGCTTCATCTTCCCTCTCACTGCCATGGGCAAATCGTCTTTGGTCTTTGTGTAGAGCCTGAGGTTGCCCCATACTCCCATGTGAGCGATGTGAGCGCTCCACCAGTGAAGTTACCCTAATCCTACTTCCTAGCCGCTCATGTACTGATGGCCTTAGGTGTTGTGGGCTCTTTGCTCGGCGAGTGTGACTTTCTTCACCGGAGTCGCTTAGTGAAGTGTCTCGTGACATTGTTCGGCAGCGGACCGGTTCTTTCCCAGGACGCCTTGGAGCATTCTCTTGTCTTCCAAGTGACGTGGAATGTCTGTCTGGCTCTTGGACTGATCTTTCTGCCAGGAGTCGCTGCAAGAGCTCTGACAGGAGTTAAACTTGGCTGCTCAACCTTTCAACTTGCTGTGCCAAGTTGTCCTGGGGAGGTTGGTGATGACTTCTCCCTGTGACGTTGTGACGCCCATCCAGAAAGTCCCTTAGGTCTTTGATTAATGTGGGTTGATCATGCCGTGATGCACTCAACCGCCTGCCTGTCTGTTGTAGAGCCGAAGTTCCTTCCCCTAGCGCGGGCACTTGGTTAACTGGAGAGGGGAATGCTCCGAAGCTGAAGGTTGGCCTTCCTCCGAGCGTCTCCATAGGTGCTTCTATGGACACACGCCTGGGTCGAATTGGCCGCTCCTCCAGAGTCTCTATGTGAGCCTCATTCCTTGTCTGAGCAGTTGAGGCAAAAACACCTTCTCCAGCTGAGCGAACGGATCGTCGAACCCTGGCCATGCTTGATCAGCGAGTCTTGAATGGAAATTTGTCGAATGATGAACACGTTCATGATCTTCGAATCAACGTTAAGAACGATGAACGAAGTAGGATGAACGATGAACAATCGTGAGAGTTTTTTCTTGAATATCTACAAGCTCTCAATGAAAGCACAAATTGTTGAAGCAGAATTCGTCTTTTAAACTCAAAAGACTCAAGGATCCCTGCAAACAAACAAACAGTAAGCTATCGTTCGTTCAATGATCGAGACCCGGGGGGTGTTCGACCAAGAACGCTCTAATGCTTAAGTTAGATTCGAAAGAGAAATCTCAAGAGCTTAAGTAGCGTTGAACAAAATTACCTGGAAAGTGAAATGAGCTCCGCTATTTATAGGAAAATCTTGGGAGCTTCGGAGCGTTCTGATTGGTCGGTTGAATTTGTAATTAATAAATAATATATTTTTAATAATTATAATAATAGCTCATTATGATAATAATGATAATTATTGTGGTTTAATATCAATATTTAATTGTCCGTTATTTAGAATAATGACAATTAACTCTCGGGTAGAATATTAATATTACGGAGACTTTTAACCCGATTAAATAACATATTTAGCTGGTAAATAGATTATTTAATGTATTATTGCTAGGGGCAATTTGGTTATTTCAGGAATTACGGGCCACATGGCGGCTTCACAATTTTCAGGTGATTTTTTGGATTCCACAAAAATGATGATAAGAGTGGAAAGATCAACGAAAGGAAGTTACAGAGAAGTGAGAACTTAGAAATATGAGGTGCGCTGAGATCGAATATATCATCCATTGGCTGAGAGTGTGCGAGACTTGAGACCTGAGACTCAAGGGTGACGCTTTCTCCATTATTGTATGACATGTGATGAAAGGCCTCCTTGCCTTTCCCTTTCGCTTATCTATGTCTTTTGTCCCTCTCTCATTATTAATCCATTAATAATTAGGTCCTTCATAATTATTGTCTCTACGTTTAATGAGAAAATTAGATTAAATTTGATAATTTCTAATAAAAAAATTTAATTTATTTTCTTTCTATTTATTATGTGAGAAATTTTAGATTTGACTTTATCGAATGAAATCAATATTTAATATTTATATAATGTAATTTCCCTCTTTTATTATGTTTATAAAAAAAAAAATCCAATTTATTTTAAACATAAAAATTGAATGCAATATAATATATAAAGAAAATTAGTATTGTATAAATGTGAGAAGAAAATTAATATTAGTATTCTATAAACGTGAGACTTTTATATTACTTTCTTTATTAAGTTTTATTAAATATAAGTGATGTATAGTGACATTATTTTAATAAATTGTGTCGTTAGAGAAATAAAAGATATGTCGTTTAGTGATGTAGAATATATCAGCTTCTTTTTTATTCCTACAAACAAAACAGTTTCATTATTACTACAAGTAATTATTATGAAAAGAATTAAACAAATATAAATTATTTACATAAAAATTCAATTATGGTTAATGTAACAATGAATATTAGAAATGAATATATTTATTTTTTAATGTAACAATGAATATTAGAAATTAGAAATGAATATATTTATTATTTAAAGAAAAAAAAATATTTTCAAAAGCATGCATAATTTCTAGCAATCATAATTTCAATTATGCATGCATAATTTAGAGAGAGAATTTTTAATAAAAAATAATTATAATTTAATTATATAATTATTAAAAAAAATATCAAATTATATAACTTAATAGTAAAACTCAATCGCATTATATAAAATTTAAAATTTAATATGATTCCGTAAAATTCCCTCAATATCAACCCGCTCATTTTCAATTCTGAGAAACCGTTATTTGCGCACTCCTGAGCTCGTGTAAACATCTCCACAACCACTAAAACAGGGTCCGAATTTACCGAGTTGCCTAAGAATTGCACCGCAAATCTAGCCTTTTGGGGTTGAAGGATGTTTTGGGAAGAAAAGAGATATGGACAATTATTGAGAGAGCGGAAGCGGTTACGATCTATGCAGGGCACAGGGCGCAGGGCAGCCATGGAATGAATAATGGAAGTAATTAATTAGAGAATATCTGAAACATGCTTCTGATTGGGTGGGTAGAGAGCCGTGTGGTAGCAGCTTGCACAATAATCACCATCCCCATCCATGCTCAATCGGCCCCACACGTTGTGAACGCGATAATAATGTCCCCATAATAATCACTCAATTCCATTTCCACCTCTTCATCGTTTGCTGCTCCTCTTCTTTCCCAACCCAGATACTGAGATAAAAGCTTGACTTGTAAATTTCGATCCCTTACGTGGGACCCTCGGGGCTGTTTGATCTTGATCTCCTGCGCAGGACTAGGGGATATGATGGAGAAGATGAGTAGTATGAAGTCGCCGAGGATGAGGACGCGGGTCGGGAAGTACGAGATGGGGAAAACTCTGGGAGAGGGCACCTTCGCCAAGGTCAAGTTCGCCAAGAACACGGAGACCGGACAGTGCGTCGCCATCAAAATTGTAGACCGCGAGCAGGTCCTTAAGCACAAGATGGTCGAACATGTACGTTTTCTCCTATTTTCTCACCCATGTTATATGGTATTTGCTAGAGTTTCTATATATAAATTTGCTGCAAAAATCATATTTTTTTATTTTTTTCGTTATGGTAAATATCATAGTTGTAATGTTTGGACTTTCTTTCTCCTTAGCAATTGGCATTCCTTTTTTATTTGATTATCTACATAGGAATGGGGTCAGAGCGGTAACCATGAATTTAAGTTGGGAAGGACCTTTTATATGGATTAATACTAAGAATTCATTTCATTATGAATTATATAGACAATATACGATAAAAAGATATAAAATTATTAATATAATGTCAACGCCTATGCCAATGTTGGAAAGAATTTTATGAGTAACCATCTATCTTGAGTGCGGCGCAGAATACAAACCAAATATTCACGCACTCATATATTCAATACATGTTAATTGAAATTGTCTTATAGTAGAGAATTAGAAAGAAATAAGTAATAGAAAATAAATAAATTTTAAGAATTTCAACAATATTAGTATAATTTATATATAAATAAAATAAAATAAAAAAAGAGAAGACAACGAAAAAAATCGCAGGAAGGGCTTGGGACCCCTCTAGTCCCTATATGGCTCCACCCTTTAATAGGGTGGCAGGGGGAACCCACATGGGTGTTTTGGGGTTTATCACTCATGTTCATGGTTTGTGGTTGATATGAATTTTTCTGATTTGGATTTTGAATATGGATGGCGGACTTTTGCTTGGATGTATTCACGATTGCAGGATAAGTTAGTGAAGAATGGTTTTTTCTTTTATAAAAACTTAATTTGAATGTTGATAGGTCATGAAAGAAAGGAAATGACGTTTGTGGCTCAGCTGGTGTGTGGGTTTTTTTTGCTCTGTATTTGGGAAGGATGCAGGCATTGGATTGGATGATTAATTTTGTTTCATGCTTGAATTTTTCAGATAAAAAGAGAAATATCAACAATGAAGCTGATCAAACACCCAAATGTTACACAAATGTTTGAGGTACCTACAAACTATAATACTGAAATAATGCCAATCAATTTTATATTATTTTGGCCATAGCACATTTTCACTCATAATTTCACTCCGTTCCATTATTGTTCTCGTTATTTCATTTCTGACAGTTTTAGTCATGCAGTTGTTTTTAGGTAGCAATTAAGTCCTTCCAATGTAAACCCGTTGAGAAAAGTAAACACTATCACATTTTGACTTGATTGCAATAGTGTCGAAGAGATACTGATGTTTTTACATGATAATGATGATTTTACATGTTATAGTTGTATATTTCATCTATGAAGTCTGTTGAACTACGTCCATAAAACACAGCCGAAAAATTGTAATTTGACCAAATATCTTTGTTGAGGGAAACAGGTTTGCTTTGTGATAATTATAGTAGCAGTTTATCTTTGAATCTTATCTGGATTATTTTTAATGATTCAACGAAAAGGTTCCTTGCCAACTGTTTTTGTCTGTATAGTAAATGAATAGCATACAAATACATTGCGTATAATACAGAAATGTGGTATCCATATACAGATTTGTTTGTGCATTTTTTAACAGAGGTTTTTGTGCTTATTATGAACAGGTCATGGCAAGCAAAACTAAGATCTACATTGTTCTCGAGTTTGTTGATGGGGGTGAGCTCTTTGACGAAATAGTAAGCAATTGTTGTTGAACTTGCACTCTTGGATTGCACAATACTTTTATGTCCACAGTTTGTTCTTGCTACTTTTTGTGTCTACTTTAGATGAGCATACCCTTATCAGAAGCTCTTTGTTTCCTAGGCCAAAAATGGGAGGCTGAAAGAGGATGATGCCAGGAGATACTTCCAGCAGCTCATTAATGCGGTGGATTACTGCCATAGTAGAGGCGTCTACCATCGAGATTTGAAGGTTTAACTTTAATCTGAGTTCATTGGTTTCGTACGGGGAGTGTTTAGGAATGATTATTTGGTCTCTTAATTTGATTGCTAATCTTTTGCAGCCTGAGAATCTTCTTCTAGATTCAGCTGGTCGCCTTAAAATTTCTGATTTTGGACTCAGTACTTTCCAACAGCAAGTGCGGGTGAGTAAAATAACTGAGAAAAAATTTAGCCTGTTTCATTTATGTTCTGAGGTTGATCTGGGAAATGCAGCTTTAATCATGTCCCCGTTATGTTATTTTCTTAAACTATTGCGTATCTTGTCTATCGCTGTTATATGGTGACATACTCAAGCAGACTGAATATTTTTGCAGGAAGATGGGCTGCTTCATACTGCTTGTGGAACTCCAAATTATGTTGCTCCTGAGGTATTTATTGACACGACTTTATCAAAACAGGTGATTGTTTTCCGTGCTAAGTTGATTCTAATTATTTCTCATATTTGGTAATTTTGTATCAGGTCCTCAATAATAAAGGATATGATGGTACGTCATCTGATATTTGGTCCTGTGGTGTCATCCTATTTGTACTCATGGCTGGCTACCTGCCTTTTGATGAACCTAGTCTTATAGCGCTGTACAGAAAAGTACGTAAACAAGTTTTGCTTCTGTTTACATATTGAGAATTCGATATAACTGATGACTCCATGGCTATTGATAATATCAGATCTGCAAAGCTGAATTTTCATGCCCTTCATGGTTTTCATCTGGTGCAAAGAAAATGATACAGCGCATACTTGATCCAAGCCCTGTCACAGTGAGCTCCATAACCTTCTAATATGTTCCAAATTTATTACCAACTATTTCTTCCTGAAAGTTCCTGTGAACTTTTATTTTCACTAAGTACCTGCTATTTCTTTTTGCCTATTTTTTTCGCTGTTGTAGCGGATCACAATTGCCGAGATCTTAGAAAATGAATGGTTTAAGAAAGATTACAAGCCAGCACAGTTTCAAGAGGAAGAAGGTGTAAATCTTGATGATGTAGATGCTGTTTTTGACAACTCGAAGGTAAGAATATTACTCAGAGACCCAGACGTATATTTATTTCGAATATCTTTTTGAGTTTTTAGTTTTTTACACATTCTGAAGTAGCTTCTCTCTTTTTTGGTTTGTTGCAGGAAAAATTTGTAACAGAAAGGAAAGAGAAACCTGTATCAATGAACGCTTTTGAGCTTATTTCTAGATCGCAGAGTTTCAATCTTGAGAATTTATTTGAGAAGCAAATGGTATGAAAGCTTATCACTTCGCTAATTTCTTGTTATGAAATTATCCTGCAAGTGATTATTCTGCCTTCTGATCCTTTGTAATTCCATATTATAGGGTCTTGTGAAACAAGAAACCCGTTTTACTTCTCAGCGCCCTGCAAACGAAATCATGAGTAAAATTGAGGAAACTGCAAAGCCACTG
This sequence comes from Prinsepia uniflora, assembly GCA_032719365.1. Taxonomy (NCBI): domain Eukaryota; kingdom Viridiplantae; phylum Streptophyta; class Magnoliopsida; order Rosales; family Rosaceae; genus Prinsepia; species Prinsepia uniflora. The sequence goes on along the minus strand of CM064873.1, from coordinate 17,833,448 downwards.
GGATTTAATGTACACAAGAGAGACTACAAGGTAATAAAATTAATTATTCTTTCTCATGCTGTTTCTACACTTCATATGAGTAATGTGTTGACTTAATATGCAAGTCATCTTATAAAAACAAGCTTCCTGTTATGTTAATTTGGATGATTTACAATTATGCCTTCTCTAATTCCAAGAATTGCAGATGAAGTTGCAAGGTGACAAACATGGAAGGAAAGGTCATCTCTCTGTAGCTACTGAGGTTTTCGAGGTGGCTCCGTCTGTGCACATGGTAGAGCTCCGTAAAACTGGTGGCGACACACTAGAGTTTCACAAGGCAAGCCAACATTTCCACTCTCCTTTTTAGCTTCCAGGCAGATGTAGACAAAGAAAAGAAATAAATATGAGAATGTTCCTATTGACTGATTCTGTCTTCAAAATGTCTGTTGCTGCAGTTCTACAAAAATTTCTCATCAGGTTTACAAGATATAGTGTGGAAATCCGAAGAAAATTCTTGAGAATCAAGGTGATCGATCGTCTGTCCCCACATCTATCTACATTGTTGTGAAGAGCATGCTTGATTGACCCTTCTAATTATGTGTGCAGGAAATAGCAGAACCTCACCTTTTGGGTCCATCCATCTCTTCATTGATTCTGGTGATATATTTGGCCTGAAATGCATATGATTCTGAGTCCTATTACAGATGCGTAGAGGTACATGGATCCAAGGGAAAGTGGGAGGATTGGAGTCTGAAGTAACGAGATGCTAATCCCATAGAATTGATGTCTGGATTCGTTTACTTTTAACTTTTATGAGCTGAATCCTTCCAAGTTGTTGCAGAAAAGATTTTGGTTCATTAGGGTGAAGTTAGAGATCTTTGTTTTGCTGCTCTAATGGAGGAAGAGTGAACAATGAACATTCTTTATTCAACTTCGCAAAAAACAAAGCTTTGTTTTCATTTGACCATCTTTACCATCCTATACAAATTATGGTCGGCGAGGAAATGTAATAAGGATAAAAGCCCAAATGCAAATAGAGTGCAAACCATGTGAATAACTAGCCTCTACTTGAATCAGCTGATTGACCATAATATCCTTGAATCACAGACGGTTCAAAACTGCAAATGGAAAGCTATCCAAGCTGCTAGAAGCCTAGAAGAGAAGATCACTTGTTTCTCTTCTCTCGTAAAAACAATGGCTCGCTTCTTCTAAATTTAAAAGGAAGATACATACATCTCCCTCTAGTAGTATTTACTCATACCACTTTTTTTATTTATCAAATTGTTTTTGTAAACATATTATAATCCAATCTGTTCATTTTTTAAATCATCATGTCAAAATTATCTCCTTTCAAAATTAATAAAATTAGAGGTCGATTAGTCATTCATATATATTAAATAAATGGACGTGTTGCATGAGTTTCTTAATTTTTATCAAAACCGTTTGATTTTTTTTTATACATATGAATGACTAAACGACTTGTAATTTAGTCGATTTTTCACGAAGCAGATCTTGATATACTGACTTAGAGAATAAACAGTTTTAATTAAGATATATATATACAAAAAAAAAAATTAGATAAATCAAAAAGGTGGTACGAAGAGATAACACCATGTTAGGATGAAAATATTTTCCAATTCAAAGTACAAAAAAGAACCAAAAAATAGAAATTGTTAAGGCTCTAAAAGAAATTAAATAGGGGATTGATCGATGTCATTGCCCCCCATTCTTTTCTAAAAGAGCAGAAAAGGATATTTACCCAACTAAGAAACTATGGTTATGGTGGGATAAATGAGAAACGCTATTTCATCCAATCTTGTTTTTTGTTAACCTAAAATCACTCTTCATCCTATATTTTGTTTTAAATTTATTATAACGTACATAATGCATAATATACATACTTAGGTAGTTATAAATTTGGCGTAGGTTCCATTAGGAGTGGGCATAAATTCACTTAAAACAAAAATTGATTCAATTTAAACCATTATTGGCACTCAAATTTGGATTTGACCAGATAATTTAAAAATCCAAAAATTCCGTAGGTAAAAAGTTTAGTTTTGGATTTTCATTTTGAATAAAGTTAGAATTCAAATCGAAACATTAATATTTTTATTTATTAGTTAATGCTTTCACCTTTTAATTCGTTAGTGTAAGTGTTTATCCTAGACCAAATTATTATTAACATTTTGAATTGGATCAGTTTCAATTCTGTTTGAAAATTCAGAACGTTCTGAATCTTTAAAATGTCAATGGTTTAGATTTAATTTTTAAATGATATCCATATGAATCCAAACAGTAACCACTCTTAATCATCATCCATCTCATTCTTTAAATGTTTCTCAATAAGTGTCCATTTATGGCAATAATCATCTTAAATTAGTTCAAGGTAAATATTTCTTAAAATTTAAATTTGCAATTTAGTGATGTGACTTAATAATATTACACTTCGCATATTATGTGAGAGGATTTAAGTTCAATTTTCATCCATACGAGATTGATATCCACTATTTATAGTGTAATTCTCTAATATTATTGTATCAAAATAATTTATAGGATCATTTCAGAAAACTGGATTTTTTTTTTAATTTCAAATTTGAATGGTTTCAATTTACTTGCTGTGAAAAAAGGAAAAATAAAATATATATTGATTGGTAACTGGTCCTACCCTATCCAACTATACTAACAGATTTTTGTTGCAATTAATTTGGAAATACCATTCACAGTTGGCACCAGACATGCGCACCACTTGGCCATTGATTGGATCATCAGTTTCCGGTTAGAAGCTCCGCAATTATCATTTCCCGTAAAAACAAAATTTATCAAAAATAATAGAGTAAATCATTGTTATATCTTAATAATTTTTATTTTCATGTAAATTTTTTAATGTTTATACTTTTTTATTTAAAAATTTCTAAATAGAATTTGTAGGCAATAAATTTTATATCTACTCTTTTATATCTCAATAAAGAAGATAAGTGAATTATTGAGAATTTTTTTTAACAATTAAAAATAATATTATCTTTTTTTTTGTCCTCTTTGTCCCTTGTGGTCCTTATTGTTTGATTTATTTGGCTTCTTGAGCCCTTTATTATATTATGCTTATAATAAATATTATATATGTATACTATATATATTGTATATAGTTACAATTGAATTTTTTCTTTAAAATAAAAAATAAAATCCGTATTGTTTGTGGTTCAATGGTAGGGCATAGAATTTTTTTTTTTTGGGGTGGGAGGGGAGGGGGGAGTTGGGGGGGGAGGGGGGAGGTAAAAGATGGTGGAAAATCGTACGATGTAGGGTTTAATTCAAAAATTAAACCCTAAATTATAAGAAATTAACCAAATTATTTAATATCGAAAGATAAAAAAAATTTAATTTAAAATTAAAAGTATTTTTGAAGAATTATTGTTTTTAATTATCTTACTTTAAGTTAGATTAGATATTCATATTACTTTTAACATGAGTAAATGAAAACAAAATTATAAATAGAAGTAATGTTTTTATAATTCTCAATATAATCTTTTAATAATAAAAAAAAAGTAATGTTGAAATCATGATTGATTTTGGTACGTGTTTTTTAGATTGTTGGTGGACTAGTTTACAATTGAATGACATTAGTTGTAATTTATATAAAAATTATAGTCTATTTTAAATTGTATAGTCTTTTGACTAGTCAAATTACCTACGAGTTTAATTTTTCTATAGACAAGTTTTTGAATAAACTTAAATATTAGTAAGGACTTATGATTTAATTGTCCAAAATAATATCATTGTATATTATACAAAAATGAAATAACCATACCAATAAAATTAAGTTATAACACTAAGACTCGCAAGTCAATATGATAATATTACCACGAACAAAGATGCACTAATAACTAACAAACTCACAGTACTGAAATTATATAAAATTATAATTAAGCCTGCAACGTCCAAAACAACAAAAACCCTAATGGTGCGTATAAACTTAAACAGCCTACCTCCACTACAAAAAACAGTCACCATCATCAAATATATAATATTTGGTCATGAAGAACTTATAGAGCATAACAAATCTGAGAAAAGTTTGATCTTCAGTGATCCAATTGCTCATAAAAACGAATCAAGGATAAAATAGTCTTAATCTAACTAATGTGACCAAGATCAATGGGAGATATTGCGAAAAACTCCTCCAGTAGCAAGGGAGAACAAGAGTTGGGGAAAAGAATAAATTTTAAAGGAAGATTTGGATACGGGGATTAATTGAAAAAAATAGAAAAATAACATGATGGGGAACTCAAATATGAGCATGACTCAGATAATACAGTTACCATATTACTAACTCGAAAGAAAAAAGAGGAAAAATGTTACAACTCGCATCATTAACAAAATATTTGTACGGTAACTTTGAATCGAGGGTTGATAACCAAAGATTTTAGCTTTTTTTTTTCTTACAACATTCAAACTGATTAACCACAACAAGCAACAAGTTGCTTTGTTACACCCTAGGATGGACATGTGTTTTACATGCAATAAGGGAGTTTGGTGTTTTAAACCCACTAAGCTGTGAGTGGTAGCATTGAAAAGACATCTTACACTCAGATATCATTATTCACTCTCACCATTCTCCCACTCAGTGGACCCTAAATATAACAACCCATTTATTTACTTATGTATTTTTTGCAAATTAATTTAGAAATGATGATTTTGCTCTTCATTTAGTATGGGGCTAGTAGCTACTTTTATTCAAGGACACTTTTGTAAAATTTCTTGGGCCAACATGTATATCTCAAACTCATGAATTCGTAAACAAATGACACGCATAAAACAGAGATCCGATGAGGATGTTACAATTCTAGAAGTTTGAGGATATTTTGGTGGTTTAGAAAGGGATAAGATCTTCCTCATCTTTATCCCTTACATTTTGGGAGAAAATAAAAACACTCCCCCTCTCTCTTTGAACTGTCCAACCAACCTAAAATCCAAAGATTTGAACTTTGATTTGAGGCACCCTTATCAATTTTGGTTAAACTAATCAAAATCCTATTCTTCATGCAATCAATAATGTACCAACTATCGAGGGAAACGACAACAAAAAAACCAGAACTGAGGAAGGAGAAAACGCCACTGTGTGGTGGCACGTTCTAGCGCGGGATCACACGTGTTAGTACGTGGCGACACGTTCCAGAGAGTGGCGGTAGAGTGTGACAACGGGTGGTGTCTAATGGAGGTGCATAGTGGTATAGTGGTGGGATAATGACTCAGACGTCAAGTTAGGATCTAGATCCTGAGTCGGTAGTGGTTGGTTAGTCTTAGATGTCGAGCAGGCTCTAGATCCCGAGATTGATACTGTGATAGTTTGTCTCAGGTGTCGAGTTGTGCTCTAGATCCTAAGACAAGTATTGTGATGACTCAGACATCGAGCTGGGCTCTAAATCCTGAGTCGATTCTCACTCAGACGTGGAGCAAGGCTCCAAATCCTAAGTGAGGTTACACTCGGACATCGACCTGGGTTCCAGATTCTAAGTGGTTTACCTATTGATAGTACAGATATAACCTCGAAGGATATTGATATTGAGTAATTATTGTTGGAGTTGGCTCAGAAAATATTAGGGTATTGGCCTACGCGTAGTGTCGTTGTTGACTGGTACTTGAGATGATAATAGGTTAAGCTTGGCTATGAAACTTGTATGATTTCACTCATAAGCTATGACTGTTACTGTCGTGATTAAGTTCCTGAATATGACTTGAAGGTCGCCAAGTGTATGTTTTCTTATGTGAATCAATTAAAATTATAGGGGACCCCAGAATTGCTTATCTCTAAATGGAACCGCAATTCAATGAAATGAAGAAATCGTAAGGTTGATCAAGTTCTAAATAACTCAATTGTCCAATATGAGGATAAAAATAAGACTAGTTTATTCTAAAATTTTGAGGACGCAATTTTTTAGGAGGGTAGGTTTTAATGGCTCGGAATTTTTGAGAAAATAAAAAAAATGATAATTTTGTCCCTAAAGGTCAAAAGTTGACTTTTTGACCTAGACATTTTTGAGATGTTTGGCGAAGACCGTTACGAAGGTATCGGACTCTTGAGTTCATACACAGGTGATATCTTGAAAACGGATATCAAATAGGTATGCTATAGGTCAAAAGTGACTAGGGGCAATATGGTAACTTCCACCTACAATGTGTGTGTGTGTGTGTGTGTGTGTGTCTGAAAGAGAAGAAAAAGAAAGAAATGTGAGGAATGAGAGAAAGAATCAGCTAGAGAGAAAGAGAGAAGGAGAAGAGAAGGAAAAAAGGATGAAGGAAATGAATGAGGAAAAAGAAGAAAAATAGTAAGGGTAATATGGAACCCATGAAGTTCCTACTTTGGGTTTCCTAATTCTAGTCTACGAAACATGAGAACATGCATGATAGTTTCCTTGAAGGTCCTACGGTCATTCTAAGACAAAAAGAGAGAAACTTGGACGCTGAAAAGGGCAAGGAAATGGTTAGGGAACCATAGCCTAAAGCATGGGAGAGTTGACCAGGATTCGACGTAAGGTTTAAATATTTTAGGTCCATAAATCATCTCCTGAGTTTTTTTATATGGAAATGGACAGTTAAAGTGTGAAAAATAGACGTGGAAACTGAATTTTAGAACCGGGTTAGACTCGCGGGTCGAGTGACCCTAAAATCAGGAAAATGGATCCTGAACTAGAGGTTGAAGATGAGCACTATGCTGGTGCGTGGCCACCATGCGCAAAGAGCATCACCGGCGCATGGCGGTGCGTGCGGTGGCCCTTAGCCATCTAGTCAACATGAAAGTTTTTCGATTTTAAATTCTAAGTTCAATGATACTGGAAAATTTGGAGAATTAAATTCTGAGATTAATGTTGGATATTAATTTTAATTGGAAAGTTATGGTGATTTGGAAAACTCATGAAATTTATGACAAGGAAATGTAGCAACTAGAGATTTGGTTATGTACACATTATAAGTAAACGAAACATTATATACCTAAAGCTATTATCTTAATAAATTCCAATGAAGTAGTTAATTAACGTTAATGGTCATTAACACTAAGTTACAATGAATGGGAAACTCAGTAAAGAGTTATGGAATGAGGTATAAGTAGAAGATTGATTGTATGTTTGATTTGTGAACAAACTTTCCTTCCCTTAAATTGTTATGCATATATATTATTCTCCTTTATAACACTATTTTATTGTAATAACGTACACAAATAACATTTAATAATTATTTAATGATTTAAGATGGAAGGAAACTAAAGGACAGATTTCATGACTTGTAGGGGGCTAGTGGGTTGGATGTAAAGACCCGTCCCAGAAATTTGAGCAGTTTCGTAAATTAAATTGGAGAATTGATATTTTTACCCATGGGTTATGTGGTTGAAAGTTGACTTTTTTCCCAGTATACTTTATGGACCTTTCGTGGAGACCATTATATAGGTCTTGAGATCCTGATTCCTGAGTCCATAGACAAGCGGCACGTGAAAAATGGAGATTGTATAGATAAGTTACGAGTCTGGAATTCCATAGGATTTTCGGTAATTATGTTTAAAATGGGAGGTATTTTGGGTAAATTGTGTGATGGTTTATTGAGTCAACAAAAGGAGCTGCTGGCTCATTACCCTGGTGATATTTGGCATTAAGGAAGAAGAATTAGTGTCAACTTCGTGTGGGATTTGGTGTTTAAAAGAGAAAATGTACGAAAATGTAGGGAAGGGAAGGCTCTTGATAGACGTTTTGGTGGGGAAGCACCGAAATAGGGGAGGACCGTCTTCTCCACTGTATGGGGGAGGATGATAGCGAGATTACAGTGGACCGAACATCTCCCATCACTTTGAGTGGATTCTAGCCACCATAGTGGCCATAAGTGATAAAATTGTGATGGGTAGTGTGAGGGAAATTCATCCCAAAGATGGGAGATGAGAAGAAGACTAATTCGAGGATGACTAAGGCTGGGAATGGGTTTTCCTCTGCTGAGTGAGTCGAATGGTGTCACCCTTAAAGTGGAGGGGCCCAATGGTGAACCAATTGAGCTCCGCGACAGAGCTATGAATTTACGGCCGTGTGTATGGTCAATAGCGAGGGTTTTTTTTTTCTTGAAATTGATGGCTTAAATGAGTTTCTAGTAGTCAGTAGATCGATTTTGATTATTTGTAGGAATTAGAACCGGTTTGTGATATGTGGGTCGAGACCCGTTGGAGAAAACCAGGACGACCCAATGGGAGGTTGAAAGTAACCTTGCATGCGCATGAAGCCCATGCGTAGAGGCCCACAGTGGCGCGTGGTAGATTTTCTGGTGGTCTGTCCAACGTGGAAATTATTCCTAGCTCCTCCACGATTATGTGTAAACCTCCTAGAGTCTGGGGAGGTTGGTGTAAGCTTAGTAATGTGAGAAAGGCTGGGAATACTTTATTTAATGTATTGAAATAGCCGAATCAAGTTCAAGATGATCTGGACAGTTATTTATACATCAAAAATAACCAAGGATTAACCTTCCATTACTCTGGGGTTAATGGGTTGGATGTGAGTAACCTTGCGTGGACGGATTTTATTTGATTCATAATTTGAGAAATGTATATCCTTCATCTAACAAATTGTGCTTCAGGGCATTTTAGGTACGTGATCGAGGGGTCAGATGAGAGTAGGACAAAGCATGATTATCAAAACTCTTTTAGAACGAGTCCTCTCAAGTTGATATCAGATTAGACCAGGGAAGCAGTCGCACGCTCAGTGAGTGGACATTTGTCTTATAACTGACGATGTATGCATAGTTAAATGTTTTACATGCTTTATGGCATGTTTGATTTACAACGGTTTGAGCTATGATTTAGAATTATTTACTGAGGAATTTATGAACTTAGGATTTATGGATACAATTTATTGATGGTTGTGAAAACGATACTTTGGGCTTGGCCCAGTTTCGGAAATGGTTTTGACTCAGAATGTGAGTCCTTGTGGATTTGAAAGAAAGATTTTGGTTTTAACCACGAATGATTACAAAGCTAGTTGATTGATATCATATTTGTCTCTATAATTGATATGATATTGAGTTTAAAGCCTCGTGAGTTTAAAGACTCTGACTCTGGAGGCCTGCCATGATATTGAGTTTAAAGACTCAGACCTGAGAGGCCTGATATGTTATTGAGTTTAAATACTCGAAGTTAAAAGACTCGGACTCCTAGGGCCTAATACGATACTGAGTTTAAAGACTCGTTGACCTGAGGGCTTGATATATACATTGCCGAGTTCAAAGACTCGGAGTTCAAAGACTCGTTAACCCGGGAGGCCTGATATATGATAATGCCCAAACTGCGCAATTAAATACGTAATTCAAGTATTATGCAATTTTAAACCCTTTTTGTGTAGATGTGTAGTATTGGTAAATAAGGATCGTTCTTAACCGGGGTAATTAGGGAACATCAATAATTTGTTAGTGAGAAAGAATAATGAATAAAAGAATAAATTAATAAATTAATAGATGAATTAAAGAATAAATAAATTAATGAATAAGAGAATTAATGAATTAATGAATGAAAGAATGAAAGAATAAAGAATAAATAATTAAATAATAAATAATAAAAGAATAAATAATTAAACGGGGGATTTAAAAATATTGTAATCATAGAATAAAGAAAACAAGTAAAAATAATTAAGAATTTAATTCTACTTTTACTTTAACTTTTATACAAGCGAACTTTCTTCAAACACATATTTTTACCAACACTCTAACATCATGCTCATATTGAACCAATCACGAAATTCTACCTCAATCATCTCAAATACATGCATACATTTTTCATATTATAAATGCACCGACAACGGATTATTATTTACAATATGATTCACCTTCAGTTTGTGATTTAATGAGCCGAACAACGGCCAAACATTAAATCTTTTCAACTCTATTCTAAATGACCCGAACAACGGATCAACATTTAGCTTCGAATTGAAGATTAAGCACTAAAATATATGAAGTAAAATAAATTCAAAAAGTAAAACACATGGAGATTGCATTCTTACTTGCAAATGTTAGAAAGAAAATACCAACACATATATTGAATTATAAGTAAAACCAATAACAATAACAAGAATTTAAGTAGAAAATATATGGATTTTCACAAGAATCACCAAATAACGGCAGAAAACTTGTGAAGATGGAAGTAGAAATACGAGGAATTCGGTCTTAAAACTTTTGAATTGCCTTAAAATTACTTGGCCTAGGTATTTCTTAAGGAAAACATAAAAATATGTTTAAGAGATCTCAAAAAAAAATCAAAAGAACAAAGTAAGGAAGAAATTAAATTAAGAAAGAACATAAAAATAACATAAATTAAGAACAAGAATTAAAATAAATCTAATTAATAAGAAAATCTACAAGAAGTTAAAATGGTCCCCAAAAATAAAGAACAAAATAGAAAGAAGATGAACTTAAATGAAGAGTGAAAAAGAGAGAAAAATTAGAACCTAAACTACTAAAAAGAGAACCAAAATGGGGACTCTTTACAAATGAAATGTCCTCCCTATTTATAGAGGGAGTGCCAAAATACAAATAAAAAATAAAATAATGAAATGATGAACAATGATGGAAAATGATGATTTTGGGGCTGGTTTGGTGCTGGAAATTAAGAAAAGTAGCTGGAAAATGGAGCAGTTGGCTGCAGGAAATGGGATGCAGAAATTTTCGGTGGACTGTAGCTACAGGGAGTGGGTGGAGATGGTGAGCTGCTACTGATAGGAAGGCAGAGAAATTAATAGGCGTTCGCTGATATGAGGGAAAAGCATTCAGCGCACGCGCGTCGAACGTGGGGAAAACGGCTCGGCAAGTGCGTACCGAATATTCTTCTAGGCTGGACGTGTCGATGGGCCGCGCGATGACTTGGGCTACTGGGCGTAAAAGCGGGCCATGGGCTATAGGATTGACGCAAATTGGGCTCGATTTTTTCTGGGCTGCTACAAAATGGGCTGGAATTTAAAATGACTGGGCTTGAATAATGGATTTTTAATTAATTTATATAATTCAACCGAAACAACCTGCACCACAACAACCTGGAGGGTATTGAAAACATAAAAGACTGTGAGTGGACAAAAATAAATAGTATATTCAGAAAACAGTTTATACGAAAGTACTTTTATACCCTCCATTTAAAAACCAATGCATACATATCAAAACTCATGTCATAAAACCATTCATATCCAAGATAAGAAAACCATCATTGAAAACCAGAATAATTTCCTTTTCTCAAATCCGTAATTCAAATCCAGGGCCTCAGCCCAAAATCATAAATCCTCATCAAAATATGGGAACTCAGCCCAAAATCCACAAAATCCAAATCAGTCGGATCTGAAAACCAGTGAAAAACATCAATCAATCAAGTTGTTGGATCTCAAGTGCGCCCGAGTCTTTAAACTCAAAACACATGCGCATAATCAGGCCTTCCTAGGATATCAACGAGTCTTTAAACTCAGAACACAATCAACAGGCCTCAAGGGATATCACAATAACCGAGTCTTTAAACTCAAAACATATCAATCCAGGGCCCTCCCCCGTCAATCAACCGAGTCTTTAAACTCAAAACCAGATCCAGCCATTTTCCGGGTCTTTAAACCCAAAACCAGTTTTTAACGGGTCTTTAAACCCAAAACCAAGTGAAAACTATAGAAAATCCATATCCGAATTCGCAATCATGATTCTGTAAGTCGGCACTCGGAATCATCATCCCGAACCCAAATCCAGAAATTCACTTTCAAGTTTCAAAACTAAATCTCTAAGCATCATTTCCGAAATCCAGTTCCAAAAACCCGAAATCACGTTTATCGAAACCCTTTTATGAATAGGGTTTTAAGCCCGAAATCACTTTTCCAAAATCCATTATAAATCATTAAAATCAAATCATAGTTCAAATGTCAAAATCAAATCATCAAAACCATCATCAAATCACCACAGAAATCGTAAGCTCGTAAAACGTGTAATTCTGTAAATATCTCGAAATACGTGTGAAACCATCAATCTTCAAGATTATAATCATAAACATAGACATATAGAAAGCATATAAAAACATTTATGCATGCATCAAGAGTTAGAAAGCAAAGTCCACTCACAGACCATTAGCGTCGCCACCTCGATCCACTATGGGAGGTGGGAAAATATCCCACCAGGGATAGGTGTCCTCAGCCCACTGATCAGGCTGTAAACATAGGCAGACGACAAAAGAAAATTTCACCCCTAATGCGCAAAATTACCATTTTACCCTTCATATATTTAAACTCATATTCAAACCGTCCGAAGTCCGATGACAGCGTGCCGCTTGTCGTTGTACTCAGGGAATCGGGACCTACCTAACGGTCCTCGAAATACGTGAAAATAACTTGTTGTACAAAAAGTCAACCATCTGCCCCTTTTAACCAAAATTACCAAAATACTCTCAAACTTCAGAACGTCATAACTTCCTCCTCGGATGTCGGAATCGGACATGCCACCTGTCTATGAACTCGTGACGTCCCGAACTACGTCACAGTCAACAGTTAGCCCAATTCCAGGGGCAAAAATGTCATTTTGCACTGTCCGTCTGAAAGTATCCCACTAATCATCGATTAACTTCACAAATCCGTCATTAACCACTAATCTAATCCCGACTTCCGGGACGGGTCGTTACAAGGAATGTATAGGATAAGGGGTGCTCAAATTCGTTACAAGACTCAATAGACTCCCAAAACGTATCATAACTTCTCAACCTTAGTGCAATTATGTCAGTAATTCATCTCTTTGAAAATAGGCCAAATTTCATCATGTTGGGCCTCGAATTCATTCTTTGTGTCAGATTTACGAATGTAAAGGACTTAACTCAAACATTACATAATCAAACTTTATTACCTTGATAAAAACTCAAAACATTTTTTTTTTCAATTTTTTTCTTTTCATATATCCAGGTAATAACATGTGTCAATAATACAACAAAGTTTGAGTAATTAAATCCATATATATAAAAGTCTTCAAAACAATATTAATTTCTCTTCACACCAACTTCATGTCTTCACTGAGTCTTTGGAACAAGGGTGAAAGATGTCTATACTAAGCTCAAGTGTTTAGGTAATCATGGTGATGAAAGAAAGGCTTAGTGTAGGCTCAAAGGGGTTAAAACTAAGGGGGTCGCAACTAGTGCGCACAAAATAAGGAACATGGATGTTTGAATTTATGGTGTTAACCCTAATACCTTAATCATATCCAAAATCAAAGAGTTTATTGACTTAAAACCTTTGAAAATGACATAGAATAAGTTCTAGTACTCTAGAGTTCATTAAAAGCTATGGTAAGTAGTTATGAAACATATGTATATCAATTTAAACAAAAAACTTATGAATCACTCATCAAAGATGTATATATAGTTCTAAAGCTCACATAAGGTTCAAATGATTCATACTTATCTTAACATGCTCGTTTATGTACCAATTTATATGCATTATCTACAAGTTATAACACTTAATCACAAAGTATTAACAAACAAATTCAAGTTGTAGTGATCATCTTTATAGTCATAACATATTCATTTCCGTTCATTTATATAATTGATAAGTTAAAGGGCAACTTAATACTCGTAAAAACACTAAGTTAAAACAAAAAATATTTAAGAAAGCAATAAACAACAATTTTTTTTTAATAATAAATTTTTTTTATATAATTTTTTTTTTAAAAAAAATAAACAATTTTATTGCACAATTAAAATTGTAAACCACCAAAAATTGATAACGTCCAAACTACGCATTAAATTAAATACGTAATTCGAGTATTATGCAATTTTAAACCCTTTTTGTGTAGATGTAGTATTAGTAAATAGGGATCATTCTTAACCGAAAAAATTAGGGAACATTAATAATTTGTTAGGAAGAAAGAATAATGAATAAAAGAATAAATTAATTAATAAATTAATAAATAAATTAATAAATAAGAGAATTAATGAATTAATGAATTAAAGAATGAAAGAATAAAGAATAAATAATTAAAGAATAAAGAATAAAAGAATAAAGAATTGAATGTGGGGTTTGAAAAGATTGTAATCATAGAATAAAGAAAACAAGTAAAAATAATTAAAAACTTAATTTTACTTCTACTTTAACTTTTGTACAAGTGAACTTTCTTCAAACACATATTTTTACCAACACTCTAACATCATGCTCATATTGAACCAAACACGAAATTCTACCTTAATCATCTCAAATACATGCATACATTTTAAATATTATAAATGCACCGAAGATCAGATTATTATCTACAATATGATTCACCTTAAGTTTGTGATTTAATGCTCCGAACAACGGTCAAACATTAAATTTCTTCAACTTTATTTTAAATGCCCCGAACAGTGGATCAACATTTAGCTTCGAATTGAAATTTAAGCACTAAAACATATGAAGTAAAAGAAATTCAAAAAGTAAAATACATGGAGATTGTATTCTTGCTTACAAATGTTAGAAACAAAATACCAACACATATATTGAATTATAAGTAAAACCAATAACAATATTAAGTAAAAATATATATGGATTTTCACAAGAATCACCGAACAGCGGCAGAAAACTTGTAAAGATGGAAATAGAAATACGAGGAATTCAGTCTTAAAACTCTTGAATTGCCTTAGAATTACTTTGCCTAGGTATTTCTTAAGGAAAGCATAAAAATGTATTTAAGAGATCTCAAAGAAAAATCACAAGAACAAAGTAAAGAAGAAATGAAATTAAGAAATAACATAAAAATAACATAAATTAAGGACAAGAATTAAAATAAATCTAATTAATAAGAAAATCTACAAGAAGTTAAAATGGTCCCCAAAAATAAAGAACAAAATAGAAAGAAGATGAACTTAAATGAAGAGTGAAAAAGAGAGAAAAATTAGAACCTAAACTACTAAAAAGAGAACCAAAATGGGGACCCTTGACAAACGAAATGGCCTCCCTATTTATAGAGAGAGTGCCAAAATCCAAATTAAAAAATATAAAAACATAATGATGAACAATGATGATTATTGATGATTTTAGGGATGGTTAGAGCTGATTTGGGGCTTAAATTACAGGAAAATCTGCAAAATGGAGCATGGGGGAGTAGTTGGAAAATGCAGGGGACGGGCAGTAGAAATTTTCGGTGGACTGTAGCTGCAGGGAGTGTGTGACGACCCATCCCGAATTAACGGGATTAATTAAGAATTAATGACGGATTAGCGAGACTAATCGGAGATTAGACGAGGATTAACAAATGTTGGGGCAAAATGACGATGTTGCCCCTAGAATGGGCAAATTGTTGACTTTTCATCCAGGCGGTTAAATGAACTTTGGTCGATGACTGTGACGTAGTTCGTGACGTCACGAGTTCATAGACAGGTGGCACGCTCGATTTCGACATTCGAGGAGGAAGTTATGACGTTCGGAAGTTCGAGGGCATTTTAGTAATTTGGGCCAAAAGTTGACTTTTGACCCGAGAGGTCCGATAGCCGAGGGCCGAAGACCGTTACATAGATCCCGACGATACAAATTCGTAGACAGGCGGCACGTCAAATTCGGACGTTCGACGGAAAATTTACGGTTCACGAAAGTTGTGAAGTACTATTCACAATAACACGTTTTTCGAGGAAAGTGATATTAAGTGGGGCCCAGATACTTTTTAGTGGACCAATGGATGAGTGACAAGTGTCACCCATCCACTGGCCATCTCCCTTCCCTCATGCATATCACCTTCATCGATCATTTCTTCCTCTTCATTCACACAAACCCGATCTCACCCCTTTAACCCAAACCAATCCAATCCAAACCTTCACCCATAGGGCCATCTGAGGAACCAGAGAGTGAGGAGAGGATGGTGGATGATGGTGGCCGGCTAGGACGGAGCCACCGTGCACGACGGAGGCCCAAAACCCGAAAGGTATTGGTTTTGGCCATTTTTCCTCATTTTCGATTTTTGACGTTATGATCGGTTTTGGTTGATTAGAGTTTGTGTATTAGGTTACTAGGAAGCTATTAGGGAGGTTGGACCCAAATGGATTTATGGGTCATGACGGTTTATGGGGCCGGGCATGAACCCTTGAAAGGTTTTGAAAATGTTTGACAAAGGCTTTTATGAACGTTTGATAAATGATTTTAAATGCATGCGTATGTAGTTATGAAGGGCATAAATGTCTTTAAGCCAAAATGTTTTTATTAAATTATTATTTTGTCCACTCATGACTTTTAATGTTTTAATGCCCTTCAGGTTGATCGCGGATGCGGGCTGTAGTAGAGACGAGACATCACTCCCCTCCTCCTACGATCCTGATGTACTCTGATAGCCCCGGTGAGGGCTAGAGTTGGAATTTTCCCTGGTCTGACACTTCGTGTCAGACCGGATCAGACGGGTCCCACATTAATCCCGGGGGGATTTGGGACCAGTCCTGACAGAGCGGGTGGAGTTGGTGAGCTCCTACTGACAGGAAGGTAGAGAAATCAGTAGGCGAGCGCTGATATGACGTGTCGAATGTGTGGAAGACGGCTCGACCAATGCGTATCGAATATTCTTCTGGGTTGTACGTGTCGATGGGCCGCGCAATGACTTGGGCTACTGGGCCTGAAAGCGGGTCGTGGGTCGTAGGGCTAATGCAAATTGGGCTCGGTTATTTTCTGGGCTGCAACAAAAAATAAATTTGAGCTTGCAAGAAATATTAATTAATATATATAATTCTACCGAATTTCGTCCATAATTTCTTCGTTATAATTCCGATCGGGACGATTCTTTCGCCAAAACGCTCCAAATTACAAGCTTTATTTATTCATACAAAATATCACAAAATATATTATTTTATCTAATTATTTATTATTTTAATATTAAAAGTCAAGTATAAAGGGTATAAAATAATATAAAATAATGCTTAATAATGACCTATCAAATACCCCCACACTTCAACTTTGCTAGTTCCTAGCAAATACTAAAATTAAACTATCAATTCAAAACAAGCAAACTTTTAACCACTAGTCTCAATATTTCATTATTATGGCATCAAAGGTTTTCACTTAAAGCATTTAAGGATATGGAATTCAAGAGTTAATACATAGTAACAAAATGTTTTAACAAGTAAGATAATGAGTAAATATGGTGAAATGGATCTCAACATGAATAAAACAAGTATGAATCAACTCACAAGGATATGCACTCATAAATTCACTCAATTTTTTAAGGGTTTGTGTTTGCACTCAAAATATGTGAGAAAAATGCTCACATAATAGAAATGAAGTAATTTTGCAAAATCTCAAACAAACACCTCATGATAAAAATTAAACATACTTGCACAAATGAACCAAAACCATAGCTTACTCAAGTGATTGACTCAACTAATCAAAATTTACCATCTTAAGGATCATAAGGTCCTTACGAAGGTTGTAATGGGGCTAAGTTTAGAGACAAGGAATGTATAGGATAAGTGGGGCTCAAATTCGTTCCAAGACTCAATAGACTCCCAAAATGTATCATAACTTCCCAACCTTAATGCAATGATGTCAGTAATTCATCCCTTCGAACATAGGCCAAATTTCATCATGTTGGGCCTCGAATTCATTCTTTGTGTCAGATTTACGAATGTAAAGGACTTAACTCAAACATTATATAATCAAACTTTATTACCTTGATAGAGACTCAAAACATTTTTTTTTCATTTTTTTTTCTTTTCATATATCAAGGTAATAACATGTGTAATAATACAACAAAGTTTGAGTAAGTAAATCCATATATATAAAAATCTTCAAAACATCATCAATTTCTCTTCACACCAACTTCAAGTCTTCATTGAGTCTTTGGAACAAGGGTGAAAGATGTCTATACTAAGCTCAAGTGTTTAGATAATCATGGTGATGAAGGAAAGGCTTAATGTAGGCTCAAAATGGTTAAAACGAAGGGGGTCGTAACTTGTGCGCACAAAATAGGGAACATGGATGTTTAAATTTATGGTCTTAACCCTAATGCCTTAATCATATCCAAAATCAGAGAGTTTATTGACTTAAAAGCTTTTAAAATCACATAGAATAAGTTCTAGTACTCTAAAGTTCATTAAAAGCTATGGCAAGCAGTTATGAGGCATATGTATATCAATTTAAACAAAGAACTTATGAATCACTCATCAAAGATCTATATATAGTCCTAAAGCTCACATAAGGTTCAAATGATTCATACTTATCTTAACATGCTCATTAATATAGTAATTTACATGCATTATCTACAAGTTATAACACTTAATCACAAAGTATCAACAAACAAATTCAAGTTGTAGTAATCATCTTTATAGTCATAACATATTCATTTCCGTTCATTTATATCATTTACAAGTTAAATGGCAACTTAATACTCCTAAAAATACTAAGTTAAAACAAAAAAGATTTAAGAAAACACTCCAAATTAATTTATAATGGATTTTTAATTAATTTATATAATTCAACCGAATTTCATCCATACTTTCTTCGATATAATTCCGATCGGACGATTCTTTCGCCAAAACACTCCAAATTCCAAACTTTATTTAATTCTACAAAAATATCACAAAATAATTATTTTCTGCAATTTTTTATTATTTTAATATTAAAAGTGAAGTATAAAGGTTTAAAATAATATAAAATAATGCTTAATTAACGACTTATCAATATATATGCATTGTTGAGTTTAAAGACTCGTACTTATGTTGATGATATGATGATGATAAAGGTATGAGGATGATAATGATAATAAAGTGAGAACGAGGAATATTATGGAAATGATGTTTTGAGCACAAACCCTATTTGATATGTTTGAATTGGTTGAGATGTGCATATTTATGAAAATGAGTTAGTTAGATTAGATAATTGTTTTTCATATATCTATCATCCTCTACCATATTGTTGTTGTCCCTTCGGACATCTAGGTTCCCGGAGAGGTTATGATTGCGTCACTCGAATGTGAGGATCTCGAGGTTGCTGGTGCCGGATATTGTTCAACCTTGCCGATGATTCGGAGATGAGGATCCCAAGAAAACATTAACGAGGTTGCTGGTGCCGGATATTGTTCAACCTTGCCGATGATTCGGAGATGAGGATCCCAAGAAAACATTAACTCGATGATGAATTACACTTGTGATACTATTACTGATGATGTGATAAATTAAATGTTGTTTTGACCGAAGGACTTGAACTTGGTAAATGAATTGTGTTTATATACTTGCTATAAATCAATATCATGAGATGTTATCGTTTCAAATATGATTAGATTCGGGGACTATTGATCAGATGTGTATAAAACCTAGATATGTCTGACCCCAAAAATGTGAGTGACTATTACTTACATATTGATGTTTAATCGATATAATTTGGGTTTAAATATTGAGAACTGAATGCATATAGTTATGGTTACGACATTCAATTATGTTCACATGCATTAATATATAAATTGTATGAAAAATAAGTTACGAGTTCTTGTATCTGTTAAAACTGGCGGAACTCCTGATGACCGGCCTTGTCCTGTCTAAAATGATGACTTTGACCTAGGTTTGGAATTAAATATGTGTTTGAGAATAATGACTCAATTCCTCATATATGTAGTTCTCGAGTTGATATCGGAAGTGTAATTCTCTTGTTGGCCTCATATGTTTTATTCCTGAGCTTTGAGTATTCGATGGTATTTGATTTTCATGATTGGTATATGTATATTGAGAATTGAATTAATTGGGGCCGATTTCTGTTATGACATTCACATGTTCCTACATGTATGATTACGTCAAATGTATTAATCAAACTACATGTGAATTTGAAGGAAAAAGTTCCTATAAAGGGGGAAGGTTGTAACGACCCGTCCCAAAATTTTGAGCAATTTCGTAAATTAAATTGGAGAATTGACATTTTTACCCCTGGATTGTGCAGTCGAAAGTTGACTTTTGTCCCAGTATAATTTTTGGACCTTTTGTGGAGACCTATATGCAGAACTCAGGGTCCTGAGTCCATAAACAGGTGGTAAGTGAAAATGGGGATTATATAGATAACTTATGAGTCTAGAAGTCCAGGGGCTTTTTAGCAATTATGTTTAAAATTGGGGGCATTTTAGTAAATTGGGTGATGGTTTGTTGAGTCAGCAAAAGGAGCTTCTGGCTCATTTGTCTGGCGACACTTGGCATTAAGGAAGAAGAATTGGAGTCAACTTTGAGTGAGATTTGGTGTTTAAAAGAGAAAATGTACGAAAATGCAAGGAGGGGAAGGCTCCTGATAGAGGTTCCGGTGTGGAAGCACCGAAATAGGGGAGGACCATATTCTCCACCGTATGGGGGAGGATGATAGTGGGATTACAGTGGACCGAACATCTCACATCATTTTGAGTGGATTCTAGCCACCTATGGTGGCTGTAAGTGAGAAAATTGAGATGGCTGGTGTGAGGGGAATTCTTCCTGGAGATGTGAGATGAGAAGAAGACTTATTCGAGGATGACTAAGGCTAGGAATAGGTTTTCCTCAGCCAGGAAATTTGAATGGTGCCACCCTTAGAGTGGAGGGGCATCGGTGGTGAACTAATTGAGCTCCGTGACAGAACTATGAATTTACGGCCGTGTTTATGGCTAATAGCGCTGGTTTTTTTTTTCTTGAAAATGATGGCATAAATGAGTTTCATGTAGTCAGTAGATCAATTTTGATTATTTGAATATGTAATTTGGTTGAGAATTGCAGGAATTAGAACTGGGTTGTGATATACTTGTCGAGACCCGTTGCAAGAAATCGGATCGACTCGACAGGAGGTTGAAGGCAACCCTGCACGTGAGTGAAGCCCACGCACAGAGGCCCACAGTGACGCGTGCCCACGTGGAAGGTTTTTTGGTGGTCTGTCTAACATGGAAATTGTTCCTAGCTCCTCCAAAGTTCTAATGATATAATAATTGTTATGTTTAGATCTCATTTAAATGTGATTCTATATGTTCATACTTAGTAATCATTATTCCTGATTATGTGTAAACCTCCTAGAATCCCGGGAGGTTGGTGTAAGGTTAGTAATGTGAGAAAGGCTGAGAACACTGTATTTAAAGTATTGAAATAGCCGGATCCAGTTCGAGATGTTTCATATAGTTGTTTAAACATCGAAAGTAACCAAGGATTAACTTATTGATACTCTGGGGTTAGTGGGTTGAATGTGGGTCGTAACCCTGTAAGGACATATTTTATTTGATTCATAATTTGAGAATGTATATCCCTTGTCTAAAAAATTGTTCTTCGAGGTATTTTAGGTACGTGATCGAGGCGTCAGACGAGAGCAGAACCGAGCACGATTATCAAATCTCTTTTGGAGCGAGTCATGTCATTAGACATAGGTCGAAATCCAGCAAGGGATGAAATCTATTTGGCTAACGTGTCGAACGAGAATAAGAATAAAAGTCGAACAATCCCTTTTTCTGACAAGAGTTGTCAGACGGAAGCAAGACCAACTAGATTTTGAAAGTAAATTTAGGGACAGGGTCTTGTCAAAAAATGTTGGATGCCGATACTAATTCATGACCAAATACTTTGTAACGACCCGTCCCGAATCCCGGGATTAGATTAGTGACTAATCAATGATTAGTGAGGTTAATCGGTGATTAGTTGAGCAAAATCGGATAAACGACACAAAATGATCGTTTTGCCCCTAGTCATGGGCAAAATGTTGACTTTTGACTTGGGAGGTCCGATGGCCGAAGGCCGAGGACCGTTACGTAGTTCGGGACCATACGAATCCGTAAGTAGGTTGCATGTCGAAATCGGACTTCGAACGGGAAAATTATGGTTCACGGAAGTTCGATTGCACTATGCACGCATTACGAGACTGGGACACTTGGCAAAATCTGATTGGTTGACTTTTCAGTGTGGGACCCTTGGATGAGTGACAAGTGTCACTCATCCTATTGATCTTTAACCCCAAAATGTGGATCTAAATTGTGATTGGTGGGTTTAGGATTAAACTATTGATTTTAGGATTATTTTATAATTTCCCTTACCCACTCTCTCTCAATCCCAGCCATCCATTCCATCACACCCCTCATCCTCACCGTCCACTCATCTGTTCAAACCACCTAAACCTCACCCTCTCCTTCTTCATCGATCACACTTCACCATTGCTACAAACCGTGAAACCCATTCCACAGACACCCTCAAATCCTCTAAACCATTACCCTTGGTGTCTGAACAAAAGTTGGAGAGTGGGAGCAGAGAAACAGAATGGTGGTAACAACGGTGACCGTCGTGGACGGTGGCGGTGGCTAGGAATAAAAACCCGAGCCCTGTTTTGGGGTTCAAAATGGTGGGACCTTTTTAGGGATAGATGGATGTAATGAGTGATGGGAGGAAGGTTCTGCTGTCAAGATGGCCGTGACGGTGGCCACAGCGGGGCCACGACAGCGAGGGAGGTAAGAAATTCTCAGTGCCCTGTTTTTGGTTCGAAAATGGCATATATGGTTCCAGCTAGTGTTGGACGTTTGTAACTAAGGAAAATGGTTTCTAAGGGTCAAAGGAGTCGACTTGGGACCTGAGCTAAGGATGGGGGTGGCCGGAGAAGGGAGGACACGGCAGTGGAAAATGGAGGAACTTCGGCCGATCAAGGAGGTATGTTTTTATATGTGTTCCATGGGTTTGAAAGCATAAATGAATGAGAAATGATTAGAGGAACCTTTAGGGATCAAAATGGAAGGAAAAGGATCAAAAATTGGGGAGAAATAGCCGTGAACTGTGACCAACGGTTCGGTTGGACCGGCCTGGTCTGGACCAGTTTGAACCGACCGGGCTGCCAAGATTAGGGATGACACTGTTTGGCGCGTGGCTTTCACGTGCACCCCCTTTGGGCTGCGCGTGAGGGCACGTGGGGAGTCTGTTGGGGATGACTTCAACATGTGAATTAACCTATTCAATGTAACCAGACATTTTGGGACTAGTTTCGTAACGATCGGACATCGTCTCGATATTGTTCGGGACATCCGAAGGTTTAGGATTGAGTTCAAAAACACTTTAAACTTCGGGATAATTACGGGGCTTCAACGAGGCTTACGGTACGCAAATCGAGGCGGCAGCTTAGGACAGTCTGTGAGTGGACCTTTATTTCTAAAATGTGATGCATGCATAAATGTTTTATATGTTTTATGGATATGATTCTATGATGTTGATTTGGATATTGGTGAATTATATGATTTCACGCATTTCGAGGCGATTTACGTGCTTGCACGTAAATCGAGGTTTACAATTTTGAACTGATTTTCTGTGCTTATAGTTTTTGATATGATTTCATGAAATGGTTTTGGATTTGAAAAGGTAAACTTAGGTTCGAGACCCATTTGTTTTGGAAACCCTCGGACTCGAAGTCGATTTAGTTACGTTCTCAGGTTAGAGGCCCAATTGGTTCTTGAATCGATTTCGGATTTGGAAATATGGAATCAAGCACGAGACCCCTTTGATTTACGAATTCTCGGACTTGAAGTCCATTTGATTTAACAAGGCATCGGGTCGAAGGCCCAGTTGATTTACGTATCGGGCTCGAGGCCCAGTTGGTATACGAATCGGGCTCGGAGCCCAGTTGACTTACGTATCGTGCACAAGGCCCATTTGGTTTACGATATCGGGCACGAGGCCCATTTGGTTTATGATATTGGGCACGAGGCCAATTTGGTTTACAAAATCGGGCACGAGGCCCGGTTGGTTTAAGATTCGGGCTGGAGGCCCAGTTTGTATGTGGATTCGGGCTTATGGCTCAGTTATGTTTTAAGATTGTGATTTCGGATCAGGGACCCTTAAATAGATTTATGGTTCATGACAGTTTATGGGGATCGGGCATGAACCTTTAAAAGGTTTTTATTGTTCATGACGGTTTATGGGGACCAGGCATGAACCCTTGAAAGGTTTTGAGAATGTTTTCAAAAGGTTTTTCGTATACCATCCTTATATATATGGATTGTCTCATCCGGGGAGAGTCGTTGGCTTGGGTGGACCCTGGAGTAGTCACGGAGCACTGATTGAGTAGAGTCGCCCCCGTTGAGTTCCTTACTCTCAGAAAGGCTATGGATTATAACCCCCAGGGAGGGTCATTGATCTACCGACATTGACCTGGGTGGACCCTAGGGAGACTTGGGATTAGAAACCCTGGATAGCAAGTGCTTAGCTCTAGATACCGTGACAAGATTGGTTATATGATATATATATATATGATGAACAAGATTTCTTGGTTTTACGAAATTGTATTTTATGAATGATAAATGGATTTGGGCTGAGATCCCACCTATGTTTACTATATTATGTATTTGTGTAAATGGTTTTAAGCTGGGGACCGTATGGATTTGGTTATAGAAACATATGTGGTTTGATAAATAGTTTTACTATGAATGCATGCTTTTTAGTGAAGGGCATAAAGGTCTTTTATGAATTATTTTTTTATGAACTATTGCTTTTCGTCCACTCACAGTCTTTCTGTTTTCAATGCCTTTCAGGTTGAATACGGTGCGGACTGTAGCAGAGACCGAGACATCACATACCTCCTCCGGATCCTGGCGTACTCTGGAAGCCGGTCAGGCTAAAGGTTCAAGTTTTTCCTAGTCTGACACTCTGTGTCAAACGGGATCAGGAGCATCCTTAGTTAATCTCGGGTCCTGACATACTTGGTTACAAATGACCAAAACTTTGGACATCAAAACTATTTCACAACAAAAATTTTAACTATAAGAGACCAAAAATGAAATAAAACTCATTAAAAGCAACCAAACAATAATTTAGTTGCCAATGCATCCTGATTTCCCACCAAATTTTGAAGTTGAGCGTCAATTTGCGGGATCACCAACCAAATTTGGTTTTATGGGTGACCAACTATAGTAGCCACTGTTATCTTTCAGCGACTAAAGCAAATTTTGGTCGCTCATTGTATTATCTCCCACAACGTTTTTTGTGTCCACAAATTAGCGACCGAAAATTTGGTTGCTTGTTTTCTAAAGTGACTAAATTTGTGTAATGAGCAACAATTTCTCTTTTTGTAGCCAAAAGGGGTTTTTCTACTAGTGATCCAATATCCGGCCCAAATAATACATAATTCATCAAATCCCCAGATATACCCTGGGATTAGGTGTACTCCTCATGTATCTGCATATCATCATCAGACTGTGCACATGGCTCACATTTTGGAAGCATGCCACAGGAAATGTAACAACCTGGATTGAAAATTAGGGCTATTTTTTAGAATTTACGTAGAAAAGCACGATTTTGTCTATAGGTAAGGTGTCCACTGGTCAACTTTTTCTCGGGAATAGTATTAGATGTTTCCTTTAACCGTTGCGTAGGTCTCGAGCTCAAGAATTTGTAGATAGGTGGTACATAGGAATCGAAATTTGTGAACAAGAGTTACGGGTGTGAAATGGTTGAGATGTACCAGTAATTTTTGAAAATTTCAAGGTATACAACAGTGTTTTTTCTCTCTCTTCTAATGATTGAGCAATCGGGTCTCCATTTTTCTCTCTCTTCCCGTGTGATTACTGCACACCTCCTTTGTGGTTAGCCTATTATGGGATCAATTTGGGAGCATTTAAATCCAATGATGGCTACCTCACGGTCATGCGATTCGATTGGTGGCTGTTTGAGAGTAGGATGGTGGCTTGATGCAACGGGCCATTGACGAGAGGGTGGTCGGAGGTTAACAATCATTTTTCAACCATTCTAAGTACGATTTCTTATTTTTTTGGCTCATATTTGGAATCCTCTAGTCGTGTAGGCTAAGATCCATGTGTGGATCGTAGAATTTGGTGGATTTTGGAGAAATTTGGAAAAACTTGAAGGTTGACAGAAAATGGCAATTTCTGGCCAATGTACGACAAATCGGACGGTGACTTCTACAGTGGCACCTATCATCTTCTTCGGCGAGGTTGTGGCATCAACATGACAACAGCAGGGCTGTCGTCAGCTACCACATCAACGCCACATGGCAGAGGGTTACATGGACACATGGCAAGGTGTCAAAGACACGTGGGAGGAATGACAATGACATATGGTTGCCACACAGCTTCATGTGGTAAGGTGTATCATAGGTGTTAATTGTAACGACCCAAAAATTCGAGAAAAATGAATTTGGAAAAATAAAAGGGAAAATGATAGTGTTACCCTTATAAGGTTAAATGTTGAATTTTTTAGACATTCTGCAAGGACTTTCATGAAGGTCTCAGACTTCTGAGTCCGTAGACAGGTGGCATGTTGAAGTTAAAGGCCGAATGAATTTGATACGGGATAGGGGAATTTTTGTAAGTTTGGTACAAGGGGTATTTTGGTAATTTTAGACATAAAAGTATTTTGGTAATTCTACAACAAGGACCTAAGATATTTTAGAATTTTCTTCCTTTTTTCCTCCCTTATCGTTTACTCCCACTGACTTAGCCTTGTGTTATTATATATATGAGTGTTGATGGTGTGGGGGTGTGCGGTGGTGGTGGCCGAAAAGAAAAATAACCACAAAAACCAGCCCGTGAAGGAGAAGAAATTAAGATAGAAAGAAAAAAGAAGAAAAAGAAAAAAAAAAGAAGAGGAAGAAAAGAAAAGAAGATGAAGAGAAGAAAAGAGGAAACCCGAAAAATCGAAAAACAAAGTTGTTGCACCGTAAGTACCAAGGAAATTGAGAAGCCCAACATCGAATATGAGGATCCTATCAACCTCAATAATCTCCCAAGAATACAAATAAATGAATGGAGTTTGGAATGCGGGAAGGCAAGGAAACTGCGAAGGAAAAATGGACCAAACATATGGATTTCAAGTCGAAGCTTGAGGTAAGTTTTTCTTGGTTTTAAAGCCATGAACTAGTTTCTGGGATCAATTAGGTGAGGATAGGTTGTTAAACCAAAGAAAATGGAGAAGAAATTGATAGTTTCCAATCGGGTCATGGTTGCGGGTCAGGTGACCCGAATTACAAGAAAACAGGTTGTGTCCAGAGGTAGACTATAGCCACTGTAGCAGGCGTGTGGCCACCACATGCAGAGAACCTCATTGGTGCATGCGGTTGTATGCGATGGTCCATCCAACATTCTTTTTCATGTTTTTAATAATATGATTCCAACAATAAAGTTTTTGAGACGATTTGACATTTTCTAGGGGTAGTTTGGACTGTTTGAAGTATTATACACTTTTTAAAACAAATATTTTAATTTAGAAAATTGGACAATTTAAACATAAGACTAATTTGGATGTTAATGATTTATAATAGTAAAATTATGATGAATGAAATACTTTACGGAAATTACAAGAAGTGTGCAGCCAAGGATTTGATTATAAATGGGGTATGTGAACGGCCTATAAGTTAATTATGTAGATTTATTATTATTTTAATAAATTTATTATATGATTTACCTTGTAAATAGTGTTAATTATGACAGTGGAGTTAAGCATAAAACAAAGTCAATAAGTAGATTCCAGTGCTTGACAGAGTTAGTGGGTTCGATGTGGGTGATTACTCGACAAGGAATGGGCTCTATTTGGTCAACCTTTCATGATGAGAATACGGTTAAAAATAGAAAAATCTCTTGTCTGACAAGGATCAAAGCTAAGTCTTGAAAAATTCGAGGTTGTTGTCAAACGAGAGGAGGGCCGGTACGATTATCAAAGTAGTTTAAAGGCGGGTGCTATTATTAGTGACACGTGGAAAAATGTGACATGACCTGTC
Source organism: Prinsepia uniflora (assembly GCA_032719365.1). Lineage (NCBI taxonomy): Eukaryota > Viridiplantae > Streptophyta > Magnoliopsida > Rosales > Rosaceae > Prinsepia > Prinsepia uniflora. The sequence goes on along the minus strand of CM064873.1, from coordinate 17,805,819 downwards.
CCAAATTCCCCCCGGATTAACACAAGACGTGCTTACTCCCGTCTAACACAAAGTGTCAGACAAGGGATAATTCCAATCTTAACCATTTCGGGGCTTCCAGAGTGCGCCAAGATCAGAGGAGAAGTGTGATGTCTCGGTCTCTGCTACAGCCCGCATCCGCGATCAAACTGAGAGGTATTAAAACCATTTAAAGCTGTGCATGGACGAAACAAATAATTTAATAAAATATGTTTCATAAGAAGACATTTATGTCCTTCACAAAAAAGCATGCATGCATTCGAAAACCAGTTATCAAAATGAATCCATTAGGGCCTTAGCCCAAAACCGTAAACCATAGTATATGGGAACTCGGCCCAAAATCAATCATGTGGGAACTCAGCCAAAAATAGTAAGTCAAACCATATGGGAACTCAGCCCAAAACCAAATCTGTGGGTCTCAGCCGAAATCCGATAAATGTGGATCTTAGCCCAAATCCAATACAATTGGGTCTCAGCCCAAAACCAATCCTCGACATCCTAGATGTCACAATCAATACCACTGTCACGGTTCCAAGCTACGCGTGCTACCTGGGGTCTCAAATCTCAAGTCTCCCCAGGGTCCACCCAGGTCAATGAGCCTCAGATCAATGACCCTCCCTGGGGGGAGGTTTTAACCTCTGAAAATCCTACTTCTGAGTCACTATACGTACTAGTCGCTCCGTGTAATGACCCCTTGCAGACAATACCCCATGACTACTCCAGGATACTACGAGAAGTCTGGAGGAGACAATCTGCTACTCCAGGATACTACGGGACGTCTTGAGGGCAACCGTTCGTGAGGATGGTATACGAAAAATTGTTTCAAATCATTCAAATCGTTCAAAAGGGCCATGCCCGGGTTTTCCATAAAACCATCGTAAATCCACAAATTCAATTTCCGAACTTACGGGTCTCAGCTTGAAATTTCATTTCATAAACCAACTGGGTCTTAAGCCCGAATACGTAAACCAACGGGGTCCCCGGCCTGATCATATAACTCAAATGGGCCTCCAACCTGATTTCTCATTAAATCAACTGGACTCCAAGTCCAATAGTTTCTAATCAAATGGGTCATACAACCGAAAGATATTTCCAAAACCCCTTTCAAATCGTTTCTCAATTGGGATTCATGCCGAATCTCGATTTCACCCACTTCCGTGAAATCTTCCAAAATTGTTAATCAATTCCTTAGTTTCACGCCTCTACGTAACGGTCCTCGACCCTCGTGCCTTGGACCTCCCGAGTAAAAAGTCAACATTTTACCCTTGTTCAGGTGCAAAATCGTAATTTAGCCCTGAACGACTGATAATTCTCGACTAATCACCGATTAGCCCTGCTAATCCATAATTAAGCCTTAATCTTAATTAATCCTCAAAATCAAGGACGGGTAGTTACAAACTTCCCTCCTTAATGAATTTTGTCCTCGAAATTCCAACTGACCAAAATCCACAACAAAACTTGTGGAAATCCAATTATGTCCCCTACCTGGGCACTCTCGTGTAATCATACACGCCCGAAATAACCACCGCACACGTTAATGCGTACTGTCACCGAATCTTCCAAAGCTCCAACTCAACTCTCGGGAAGCCACACGTCGGTTCGTAAGTCTCGCTCGAGATGCCGATACTCGTTGATCTCGCCTGTCACTTACTTCGACAGGTTAGCCACACTAGGTTGACATCAAATATGCTTTTCATCCTACCACTCTGACTCCAACCAATAACCATCAGGCTGAAATAAGCATTCCCACTAAGGGCTATCATATCCAAGCTGACATCTTGAGCAGCGTCCGATCAGACAATCATCTTCTAGATCATGCCGTCACAATGGCACGAATCACCATCGCAGGTCATACTCCAATCTATAGCATTTATCGGTCTCGGTACACATATCAGCCAACACTCTCATTTTCTCATACTCAGGTTGACTCTCACTAGAGTCCCAATACTGCCTATCAATCTGAACCTGTCGGATACCAAATTATCTCATTACCACAACATGCTAGATTGAATTCGTACGGAAGCCAATCCCATCGAAAACTATCGTGACCGGTCGGAAACTCCCGGCTCCACTGCGCTCTCGTTGCGCTACTCTCATCTCGAATCGTTCTCAACAACTAAATACCATCTGCTCATCAAGTCGTTCAGATTTGACTCACAACCTAGGTGTTCGGTTCTTATACCCTCTTTGAATCCTTCAACTCTCATATCACTCCTTGTCATCCCACCTAGGGAAGAATCAAGGAGAATCCAAGATGATGACATCAAAATTCATCATATGTCATCCCATGGCACCAAGCACTCTCTTCTAAAGAGCAGTCACACTTAGTGACCTCGGAATATCCATCACCAATGCGGAATCAAGTACTCTCATCATCGTCTCAATCACAAATTCTCTTGATTTCGAAGGTTCAACCATATTGGAATCAACTCGGATATGATTTCAAGTCCTCAACTCACTCGGACATCATCCACATGCCCGTAAACAATCCAACTTGCCTATCCGTTTACGACCGTTTATGTACATCTAAAAGGATGTCAATTCATCCTAACCTGATGTACCGCTCGACTGAAGAGTCACAGCAGGCTCTTGCTGTGATCTGCAATCAAATCTCTGCATATCACCATATCTAACCAACTGTTCACTAATCTCCATGACAGTACTCACGTCGTCCATTTATACCATTTTGTCTAATCATCACTTAGTCATCTCAATCATTATTGGGACAGAGTCCCCGCCCTGTTCAACCACTACTTGATTCCATGCAGTTCATCTCCATCATATCTGTCATCTCAACATAATTCCCAAGAATCTACACTAGTCGACGAATCCTTCTTGTCGTGTATTGGTAGATATCAACCATGAGCACATCACGACTGAGATACCTCAGCTCGTGGCTCGTCGTCTCCCCTAATTATCGTCATTACATCACCGCCATGCAAGGTGCGAATCAAACCAATCCTGAATCTCTGCTCAGGTTGGAGGAACTCTGCCTTCCTCGTACCCCACAACTTCGAGTACGACCATTCTGAAAATCCGTACTAGAAAATGAACGTTCCTCGCATGTCGTCCACTTCTCAACCACCATGACTACATTCAATCTCGATAGTAGTGCCAGCTATAATCTCGTGCAGACACAACCAACATACATCGCTATCGAGACCCCGTACCCATGCGGTCAACTCACCGAAAGTACTAATCGCTCCACAAGCAACATCTACCAATCGGTCCAATTCAGGAATCGGTTGACAAGTACCAGTCTCCTGGTAACTTGTCTGATCAATCACCAACTAGGGTTATCGCGAACCCGGCTGCTCACTGCAGTACATCCATCCTGACCGATCCATCGCTCTTGACTCTGAAAAAATTCATCATATTCTGACACTGGTATACCACTAACTAGTGACCACGATCCGAGGACCTCGTCCTCTCGTAACTCTACAGCCTCCTTGGTGTCTACTGGCTCCTATCCATCAGTAACACTACGGCTATAAGCCGTTGGATTCCCATGCACATTGATCCTACTCGGGATCCAACCTCACTAGAACATGGCATCTCGATCCAATCAAACCCTAAACCATCGCACCACGTGCCAACATAGCCTAACTAGGGTTCAATTCCACCGAATCCTCGTACTCATACCCTAACTATCAGGTTGATGATGGGTTGTTACCACTGCAGAGACATCACATCCTCAACCTGTGCGTAGCACTTGTGGTACGCCTCGACGATCTCGCTCTGAAGCTCAGAGAAACATGAGCCAACCTGCTCTGATACCACCTGACAGGACCCGTCGCAAATTCCCACGGGATTAACGTGGGACGTACCTGCTCCCGTCTGACACGAAGTGTCAGACAAGGGATAATTCCAATCTTAGCCCATTCGGGGCTTCTAGAGTGCACCAGGATCAGAGGAGGAGTGTGATGTCTCGGTCTCTACTACAGCCCGCATCCGCTAAAGCTGTGAGTGGACGAAACAAATAATTTAATAAAGTACATATCATAAGAAGACATTTATGCCCTTCACTAAAAAACATGCATGCATTCAAAAACCAGTTATCAAAATGAAACCATTAGGGCCTTAGCCCAAAACTGTAAACCATAGTATATGGGAACTCAGCCCAAAATCAATCATGTGGGAACTCAGCCCAAAATAGTAAGTCAAACCATATGAGAACTCAGTCCAAAACCAAATTTGTGGGTCTCAGCCCAAATCCGATAAATGTGGGTCTCAACCCAAAACCAATACAAATGGATCTCAGCCCAAAACCAATCCTCGGCATCCTTGATGCCTGACATCCCAGATGTCACAATGAATACCACTATCACAGTTCCACACTACACGTGCTACCTGGGGTCTTAAATCCCAAGTCTCCCTAAGGTCCACCCAGGCCAATGACCCTCAGATCAATGAACCTCCCTAGGGGAGGTTTTAACCTCTAGCAATCCTACTCCTGAGTCACTATACCGACCGGTCGCTCCGTGTAATGACCCATTGTAGGCAATGCCCCGTGACTACTCCAGCATACTACGAGACGTCTGGAGGAGACAATCTGCCACTCCAGGATACTACGAGACATCGGGAGGGTAACCGTTCGTAAGGATGGTCTACGGAAAACTGTTTCAAATCATTCAAATTGTTCAAAGGGCCATGCCCGGGTTTTCCATAAAACCATCGTAAATCCACAAATCCAATTTCCAAAATTACGGGCCTTAGCCCGAAATTCCATTTCATAAACCAACTGGGCTTCAAGCCCGAATTCGTAAACCAACGGGGCCCTCGACCCGATCATATAACTCAAATGGGCCTCCAGCCCGATTTCTCATTAAATGAACTGAACTCCAAGTCTGATAGTTTCCAATCAAATGGGTCATACACCCGTAAGATATTTCCAAAACCCCTTTCAAATTGTTTCTCAATTCGGACTCATGCCCGAATCTCGATTTCACGCACTTCAGTGAAATCTTTCAAAATCGTAAATCAGTTACTCGATTTCATACCTCTCCATGAAACCTTTGGAATCACTTATAAACCATGTAAAACATATGCACGTAGTACACTTGGCCGAAGCCCAAATATCATATAAAACAGAAATCTCGAACTACATGCATTAACATGTTTTCCTCCGAAAATGCCCAACAAATCATATTTAAATCATATGCACTCATAGAATCTCCAACCATGTTCACTAAAACATATAAAATAGTTATGCATGCATCAATTTAGAAATCAAGGTCCATTCACAGACCGTCCAAGCTGCGCCTCGATATGCGTGTATTAAGCCTTTCTCGGGCCAATCACCATCTCCGAGACTCCCAAACCATCTCGGGCCAAAATTTTGGGATTTTTAGCATATTTTAAACTCGATCCTAAACCTTCGGATATCCCGTCTTATATCGAAACGATGTCCGATCGACTAGAAATTTGTCCCAAACTGTTCGTCATATCGAAAGGATAATTTCACATGTTGAAGTCATCCCCAAACAGTGCTTCACTGGCCCCCACGCGTCGCTCGAAGGCTCTGCGCGTGGAGCTCACACGCTAGGCACATTGCCTTCTTCAACCTTTGGCAGACCCGCTCTAAACTGAGTTTCTGGTTTTCGATCCTACTGGACCGGCGGAACCGGTCCACTGCCATTCCTCACACTTTTGAGCCGTTTTCTTCCATTTTAATCCCTACACCTTCGTCTAACCGTTTCCTATCATTATATGTCCTCAAAACATTCAAAAAGGGCCTAGTAATTACCTCCTCGATCGAAGAACACACGACCAGTTTTTCAGCCATCCGTATGGGCTACTCCGCCGTCGTCCTCCGTCCAAAGCCATCCCTCTCGACTCACAAGGAACCCAGGAACATCATCCACTCATCAGAAATGGTCCCTCAACGTTCAAACAAAAACTTCGAATTTGAATTCACAGAAGGGGGTTTTCGGGTTACCAATTTCCTATGCCTTCGCTGCCGTCCACGGCGGTCCTATCATCAACTAGCCACCATCATCACCCTCAGCCTCCCTCTCTTGGCCTCAAACTGAATAAAATGGGGAAGGGGTCAATTTTGGGGCTTCGGGTTCGAGATGATCGAATGAAAAATGGAAGGGAATGGATATGCATGTATGTGAGATGGTGGGCAATGGATTAATGACACTTGTCATTCATCCATTGGGCCTGCCACAAAATGTATGGGCTCACTTAATGACAAAAGTCCACTTTCCTCGTAAAATGTGCAATCATGAATAGTACCTTAAAACTTCCATGACCCGTAACTTTCACGTCGAACGTCTGATTTCGAGTGCCGCCTGTCTACGAACACGTATCGACTCGATCTACGTAACAGTCCTTAACCCTCGTGCCTCGAACCACTCAGGTCAAAAGTTAATTTTTTGCCCTTGTTTAGGGGCAAAATTGTAATTTTGCCCTGAACGCCCGATAATCCTCGACTAATCACCGATTAGCCCTGCTAATCCATATTTAAGTCTTAATTAATCCTTAAAATCAAGGACGGCTCGTTACAAAAGGTGTTAAGGTGTCAGTTCCACATCAGCGCTGAGTCACCATGTGTAGGTGCGCGTTGGAAGTCTGTCGGACTTCTGTTGGTGCGTTGGGCCTTTCCACGACCTATGTTGATGCGTACACCTATGTTTTTTATCTTCTCAATCTCATTTTTGGGGTTTTGAGGCATTTCGAGTCTATTTAGAGCCCTATTTGGGTAATTCTAGATCTTTTTACCTTATTCAAGGTGGGTTTTGGACCAAGGGTCCAGGGAGTCTAAGTAGGGTAATCCTAGGGTCCTGTGGACTTAGTGGTTCCTTGATTAGGGTGTATGGAAACTAGTGGATGAATTTAAACTCACGATACTATGGAATAAGTATAAATTACCACCAGGTACTGACTTTACAAGGTGTTTTCTGAGGTACACTCTAGATGTGTAGGGATTGAAAACTGGGTCTCCAAGTGAGTCAAGGTACCAAAATGGGACTCTGGTATGAGTCTGGCTTTCGGTAAGAGACTCGGGGGGGGGGGGGGGGGGGGGGGGTGAAATTTAGCCAATAGGCTACCAACTAGGTATGGTTGTTAGTCAAGTAATTATCGGCTGTTGAGTTAATACATTGCCATGAGTTGGGACTAAGGTTAGCGTGGTTATCAAATTGGGTTTACCTCGCATACAGAATCAGTGGATGGTGTGGCCAGAGACCTCTTGAGAGCAGCTATTGTTGGTTTTATCCCTTATTCGATGTTTAATTTTTAGCAAAGTTCTAGGGTACTTTGGAGCTTCACTTATGTTGTTAGATGAGAGCACGACTGGGCATAAGTTTTTAGATAGTTTCTAGGGTGGGTCCTATTAGTTTGGTATCAGAACAAACTTGGGGACGCTATTCTAGGAATTATGCTAGTTGGTATAGCTTGAAGCGTGATTGTTGGATGTACGGTGAGTGGACTATGTTTTATTGTAGCATTTGTGTGCATAAAAATAATTTGGTTATTCTATGGCCACTTATTAATTGCTTTAGGAAAATGGTTTCTAGACGCAAGTTTTTATTGATTTTAGGAAAAAGTGTTTGAACTCAAGCCAGGTTTAAATGTTTTGATTGGTTTTAAGTCATAAATTTATGGAACCAAAATTTTGCTTGGTTTCAGGAACTGTTTTTCCTAGTATAGCCATCCTCATGCGATTGAATCGCTATTTTAGAGTTAGACTATGAGGGTTCCTAATTACGGACTCAGACATAGTCGGAGTTAAACTCCACACGTTCCAGTGGAGTTAGACTCCGCATGTTCCATGATTTCTATGCATAGTACGAGATATAGGACTGGAACGTAGACGGGGTTGGACTCCACAAGTTCTAACAGGGTTGGACTCCGAGGATTCCAATGTAAGGACTCGGACGTCGCTGGCATTGGAAATTAGGGATTTGACTATGTTGGTTATTGTGTCCAGGGGTTTTCAAAATGTTGTTATAACCGGGGATTTCAACGAAGTCCTTTTTTGTAGAATGACGACTTTGCCCTTTGAAATGGTGAAAATGTTGACTTTTAACCTGGGAGATCAATGACACGTGGACCTAGTTCCATCACGTAGATTGAGATGATACAAGTCCGTACACATATGTAATGTCGAAATCAGACAACGTACAGGAAAATTACGAGTCATGAATGAAGTAACGAACTATTCACATTTTACGAGGAAGTGGGCATTTTTCTTTAAGTGGGCCTCAAAATATCCTAACTTGGACCAATGGATGAGTGACAAGTGTCACTCATCCCAGTGGCACAACTACCCAAATCCATGCACCATCCATATCTTCATTTCCTTCCTTCATCCTTCACCCGAAACCCACAAACCACCCACACACCACCATTCCATCATCTTGATTGCGTGGAAGTGAAACAGAGAGACTAAGAGTGTGATATGAGACGTTACAGAAGACACCAACAGCGAGGACCACCGCGTACAGTGGCTGGAAAATCGAGAAGGTAAGCCGTGAGATTCAAAAAATTGGTTTTTGAGATTTAGGCCTTGTAGATTGAAACTAAGGCCATATGGGTGTTCTATGTGTTTGTGCGAGGTGATTGGACAAAAAATCGAAGAGGAAGGACGGTGGAACAGCCCTGGAAGGAGGCTGGAAGTTTGGTCGTGAGAGATCGATCTGAAATAGGTAATTTCAGTCCTTGTATTGAGTTTTTAAGGTTATAGGGTGGTTTTTAGGAAGTAGACGAGCATGTAGGTCGAAAAATGGAAAGTTTTGGTGGTCGAAAGAGGAAGAACGGACCGGGTCAAGGTCGCGAGTCGAGTGACCCGATTGTAGGAAAATGGGTCGACCCGTGAGAGGTTGACGACGATGACGTGCCAAGCCACATCATTATCTATCAGAACCTATCATTCCACTTGGCAAATCAGATGATGCCACGTGGAAAGTTTTCAAACACAGTCAGCAGCTGACGTGTCAGGTTTTCAGGTCGATCAGAGGTCATTTGAGGTCAAATCGATCTTGTTCGGAAGGTTTCAACGATTTGAATCCAATGGTTATGGTTTCAGGTCGATCGGAGGTCATTTGAATAGTATTTTGGAGGTTTTTAACCTTAGGGAGCGTGTTCGAGACACGTTGACTGCTTCGGGAGTTTTGAGGGTTTTAGATATGGACTTATGGAGGTTGTTAGTAACCTTTGGGTATGGTTTGGACATGCACGGGTTTCAGAGTGTGCAGCGTGGACCATGTGTGAGTGGACTTTGGTTTCTAAAATGATGCATGCATATATGCTTTGATTGTTACATGATTATCATTTGAAATTCCTGGTGTGCATATTATGTTGATTTAATCATGATTTGAAGATGAAACGCTTTGTGGTTTTGAAATGTCAGTCTCTGAAATATTGAACAGTGTTTGGAACAATAAATGGTTTTTAGGATTATGAAAACATGTTTTGCGCCAAGGGCCCTATTGTGATAATTTCGAGATATGATTTTCGGCTTATGACCCAGCTGGATAGTGATTTTAACTGGATTTATAGTCAAATGTGAATGCATGATTGCAATGATGGTTTTCAGGTTGATGAAACCATGTTTTGGGCTTATGACCCTATTGGAAATGCTTTTGAGCAGAGATTTGAATATTGAAATGATTTTGGGTTTTTTGAAAGGGGAACTGGACACTGTTTTATGAGATTTGGTGAAAACTGTGTTTTGGGCCGAGATCCTATGTAATCAAACTGTTTTGATTTGAGATACAAAAATTTATGAAAATGTTTCCACTATTTTTATTATGACCATTCTCCGTGATTATGAGAAGGGCCTCCGGTTACGAATATGTATCCTTGGAAAGGACCCTGGTGATAATGCTCGCCTCCAGGTTGCGGACGTGTTCCTCCCGGAGAGGTCACGAAGCACTGCCCGATGTCGTGCAACCGAAAGAGGCTCAACTCAGGAGTGCTTATGATATATGAGATCGGTCAGTGATATGTTTATGACGATATGGGGATTGTCAGCCGGTCATATATTCATGATGACGTGCTCGGATCTGAGTGGTCCTAGAGCTTGAATGCACGCACTGCTTGGATATCGTGACTGATATGATGATATGAAGGTTTGAAACCGATGTCGAACATTAGAATGGGTCTCGAGATTTTTGACTGATTGTTTATGTCCAGATGTTTTCACAGATGTTGGTTTGAAAAGAAAGCATTTGTTTTTATACGGTTTTATTGGAAAGTACTGGTTTTAACTTCATATGCATGCATACTTTGTAAAACGGAGGGTGAAATGTATATTTGGAAAATGGCCTTAATAAATGTTTATTTTTGTCCACTAACACGTTTTGTTGTTTTTGGCACTCTCTAGGTTGATGGCGGATGCGGGCTGTAAAAGTGACAGAGACATCACATGCCGCTGCACACTCTGAAAATCGTTGCTGACACGACCCATCCTAATCCCCCTCCCCGAGATTATCACGGGATGTATCATGCTCCCGTCTGACACGAAGTGTCAGACAAGGGATAATTCAAAACCTTCAGCCCGACCGGGCTTCTAGAGCGCACCAGGATCAGTGGAGGAGTGTGATGTCTCGGTCTCTACTACAGCCCACATCTGTGATCAGCCTGAAAGGCATTAAAACCTTTAAAAACTGTGAGTGGACGAAAATCAGTAGTTTATGAAAACACATTTCATAAGAAGACATTTATGCCCTTCACTAAAAGCATGCATGCATTCGAAAACCATTTACCTTAATAACCATTATTAGGGTCTCAGCCCAAAACCAATCTTAGTGAAATATAAATCATAGAACATGGGGTCTCAGCCCCAAACCAATCATACGAGCCCCTGCCCAAATCCATTTACAAAAATCCATAACATATCAACCATATGTAAGAACTCAACACAATACCCTAAATCCGAGTATGTGGGTCATTGCCCAAATCCATTTACTACTCACAAAACAACATTTCATAATCCAAGAAGTTATGTTTACCAAATATCATATAACCAATCCTGTCACGGTTTCCAAAACTACGCGCGTGCTACCCGGGGTCTCAAATCTCAAGTCTCCTAGGGTCCACCCAGGTCAATGTCTGAAGATCAATGACCCTCCCTATGGGTTATAATCCATAAATGTGTAACGACCCGTCCCAAATTCCTAGATTAGATTAGTGACTAATCACGGTTAGTGAGGCTAATCCGTGATTAGTTGGGCGAAATCGGACGAACGATGTGAAATGACTGTTTTGCCCTTGGGCGTGGTAAAATGTTGACTTTTCATTTGGGTGGTCAAAAGGGAATTTGACCGATGACCGTGACGTAGTTCGTGACGTCACGAGTTCATAGACAGGTGGCACGTTCAATTCCGACGATAGAGGAGGAAGTTTTGACATTCGGAAGTTTAGGAGCATTTTGGTAATTTTGGTTAAAAGGGCAAAATAGTTGACTTTTTGACCAGGATGTCCGATGGCCGAGGGCCAAGGACCATTACGTAGATAAGGACGATACGAATCCATAGACAGGCGGCACGTTGAATTTGGACGTTCGACGGCGAAGTTACGGTTCACGGAAATTCAAGGGCACTATTGCACGAATTACGAAACAAGTTAACTTTTGAACTTTAGTGGGGCCCAGATATTTAGTTCCTGCCCTATGGATGAGTGACATGTGTCGCCCATCCACAGGCCATCCTTATACCTTCATGCACCGTGCATTCCATCTTCATTTTTCCTCATTCAAAACCCATTACCTGATCTCATTTTCTCACCCAACCATTCACCCCAAAACCCATACAACCCTTACCCTATGATCTGGACTGAGGACAGAGTGAAGTGAGGATGCTGAGGAGGTTGCTGGGCGGCCAGAACCGCCATCCATGGCGGCGAGAGGAGGAAGAACCCGCGAGGTTCACGGTAAGTCCATTTTGATCCATTTTTACATTTTTGATGTTATGGTTCGTTTCTAATGGTTTTAATGAGTCCATTAGGTTTCTAGGGACATGTTAGGAAGGTTTTAGGAAGCTAGGGACGGCTGTGAAGCCATGGCTGCATTTTGGGAACTTTGAACCGTTTGGTTCAAAATCGAACCATGGGTTTAGGCGGTTTTTAGGTTGTTTTAAGGATTGGAATGGATAGAAAACACCAAAATAGGAATAAAGGAACCAAAAAGGAAGAACTAGGATGAAAAATGGGGTCTCTAGGGCTGTGAACCGGTCACGCCAGTCCAGTTGGACCGGCCAAACCAGGTGAACCGGTCCAGCACAGGAAAACCGGTCCGCTGGAGCTTGCTGATGATGAACAGTAATCTGGCCCTTCTTGGGGCGTGTGAGGGCGCGTGGTCCATAATTTGGGAAAGTGTTCAACATGGGAAATCTTGTATTCGATGTAACGAAGATTTTGGGACTAGTCTCGCGTCAATCGGACATTGTCTCGATAGGTTTTGGGGCATCCGAAGGTTTAGGATAGGTTTAAAAATAGTTAAAAGTTTGGGAAAATTACGGGGCTTTGGTGGGAGGTTAATTAAGTAGTTATTAACCTTCTATAAAAATTTGGACAGGTTTGGGAGTCCCGGTGATGGTGATCGGCTCGGGGAGCCGTATGGCACGCAAATCGAGGCCGCAGCTCGGACGGTCTGTGAGTGGACCTTGTTTTCTAAATTGGTGCATGCATAAATGTTTATTATATTTTTTGAATACTTTTTTGTGATGCCATGAGTGCATTTGGATGTGTGGTTACGTATAGGCACGTATTTCGAGGTTTCAGCCCTATACGTTGTCTATACGGGTCTGTATGTTTTATTGGTCTAAATGAAATGGTTTTGGATTTCAAATGGATAAACTCGGGTATGAGACCCATTTGGTTTTGTCTCGGCCATATGACGCTATTTATGACCTTCGGGTCTAAATCGTGGTCACGACGGGTGCTTTGTGCACGGCGATCGACGATATGACGCTCGCCTCCGGATTGAGATGTGTTCCTTCCGGAGAGGTCACGATGCATGATTCGTGGTTGGGCAGCCTGGGGAGGCTCGACTTCGGAGTGCTGACGGTTCAGGATATCGATCGGTGATGAGTGCACCATGACCTTGTGGTGGTCGCGTCAGTTGATACGTTCATGGCGACATACCAGGATTGAGGGCGGTCCTGGATAGATGGTTGCACACATCACTATGATCGGAGTCGTGATTGACCCTTAGATATCGGGCACGGTGCCCAGTTGAGTCATATGTTCGGGCACGAGACCCAGTTACTTTACGGTTTATGATTTCGGGTCAGGGACCCTAGATGGATTTCCAAGTTCATGGAGGTTTATGGGAACCGGTATGAACTCTGGAAAGGTCATTTTGGTTCATGACGGTTTATGGGAACCGGCATGAACCTTTGTCAGGTCATTATGGTACATGACGGTTTATGGGAACCGGCATGAACCCTTGTTGGTCGTTATGGTACATGACGGTTTATGGGAACCAGCATGAACGCTGGTTAATGGGTGTTGTGGATCATGACAGTTCAAGGGAACCGGGCATAAATGTTTATGTTATGTATATATATGTATTCATATACCTTCCTTTACTTCTATTATCTCATCCGGGGAGGGTCGTTGGCCTAGGTGGACCCCGGAGTAGTCACGGAGCACCGACTGAGTGGAGTTACCCCCCAGTTGGGTTCCTTACTCTCAGGAAGGCTATAGTTACTATTACCTCGGGTAGGGTCAGTGGTCTGCGGACATTGACCTTGACTTTGAGATGACTCGGATTGAGACCCAAGTAGCACTCGCGTAGCTTTGGAAACCGTGACAGGATTGGCTGTGTGAATTATATGTGTATATGATATAGATATGATATATGGATTGTGATATGTGGTATGCACAGGTGTGCACAGGATTTGGGTAGTGGCCCGTATGGTCTTTTTCATGATGGTTATTTCATTATGGTTTTGGGCTTAGTTCCCATATATGGTTTCTTTGGTTAAACGGTTTCGAATGCATGCATGCTTTTTAGTGAAGGGTACAAATGGCTTTCTTATAAACTGTTTTTATAAACTCTTGTTTTGTCCACTCACAGCTTTTAATGTTTTTACTGCCCTTCAGGTTGACCTCGGATGTGGACTGTAGCAGAGACCGAGATATCACATGCCTTCTCCGGATCCTGGCGTACTCTGATAGCCCGGGAGGGCAAAGGTCGGAAATATCCCTTGTCTGACACTTCGTGTCAGACGGGAGCAGGGTCATCCCGTGTTAATCCCGGGGGGATTGGGATGGGTCCTGTCAGCGTGGTATCAGAGCATAGGATTGCTCGTAGGATGCTTATCAGAGCGGGGTTGTCTCTATTCGAGCAACCGCGGAGCTCTTGGAATGTACGGAGGTCGAGGGTGTGATATCTCAATTGGCTACAGTTCGTGATCAACCTGATAGTTAGGGTGCCGGTACGATAGTTAGTAGGATGGAATCGTGGAATGCCTTGGTTCGGCACTTGATGCTGGGAATTGTGACTATCCGATGATCTAATTTGGTTGAGTTAGATGGATTTACTGCTGTGAGCAGCTGGATTCGGGGAATCCGAGTTGGATTGACGGTAGGATTGGATTGACATCTTTTCGATGTCAAGACCGCGGGGTCGGTCAGATTATGGATTATACTGCCTTATGCAGTTGGGTTCAGTGGAACCTTAGGTGTGATTGTGGAACCCTACCTTGGGTGTATGGTTCGAAAATGTGAGTTGACGAGTGGTTTGACTTGGACGACTATTCAGATTTGGATTCCTTAGTCGGTCTAGTCATGTCAGCTTGTGTTGGGACTGCACTTCGCAGTCGGGATTGAAATACTTATCGGTTAGACCGAGTTGGTTGTCGTGCTACTCAGTTGTGGTTTGGTGCAACTAAGGTCATTGGCGACCTGGTAGACGACATTGGTTGAGTCGAGCTGCGACTAGCTAGAGTTTGGTTGGACAAGTTTTCAGGGTTGGTACTTGTCGATGGAATCCCTGAGTGGGATACAGAGTGGTTGGTACGGGCGGTTGATTCCGTTGGGTACAGAGTCTCGATAGCGATGTCTGGTAGTGAGGTCTGCGCGAGTCTGTGGCAGGCACTACTACCGAGGATGGTTGTAGTTACGGTTATTGGGAATCAGTGACGTTCAGGTGACGTTTCCTTTTCTCGTATGCGTTATCAGGGTGACTGTACCTAGAGTTGTCAGGTACGAGGGAGGCAGAGTTTCTCCTATTCGAGTAGAGGTACGGGATCGTCGCTCGGTATGAGCGGAGATCCAGAGTTGTCAGATTCGCACCCTGTGTACCGATGTTGATACTGATGTCTGTGTGACGATACTGATACTGGTGATGATACTGGTACTGGTACTGGTGCTGGTGCTAGTGCTGGTGATCGTGATGACGGTGAGTCACGAGTCGGGATGTGACTTCATCGAGATAGGTATATGTTCGGTATCTGTGATCCGGGAGTGGATCACGAATAGAGTTAAATTGGTGCAGGACACGTGGCTAATGTCATAGTGTGATGGTTCTGGTATGGTTGGAACTTCGGAATAGCGAAAGGTTGTGATTGAGGTGACGAGAGGAATGCGGGTTATCCACATTGGTATCGGGTATGTCGAAGTCATTTTGGGTGACTTCTCAATTTCTACCACGGTAGATGACGGTAAATTATGGCATAAGATGGTAGATGATGGTAGATGATATTGATGATGTAGATGTTGTTGGTTGCCACTAGTACACTGATCGTGTATTGGTTGGTGGACCCGTGGTTTATCTTGGGTCATCAGGTGGAGTGAGTATATCGAAGTTAGGTGACTGAGATTTCTCATTCTCTACTTGGTGGCCGACGATGTTAGGTTACATGACGTGGTGAATGCAGCGAGTGGTGTTTGCATTCACGTAGGATGGATTATTCGATCATTATTGATTTTTCTTCGGTGGAATGACAAGGATCGATACGAGGTAATCAGTGAGAACCCACAATCTCGGCGTGTCTCGTCGT
The DNA here is from genome assembly GCA_032719365.1 of Prinsepia uniflora. Lineage (NCBI taxonomy): Eukaryota > Viridiplantae > Streptophyta > Magnoliopsida > Rosales > Rosaceae > Prinsepia > Prinsepia uniflora. The sequence goes on along the minus strand of CM064873.1, from coordinate 17,789,845 downwards.
TGACTGATCTGTTTAGATGTGGGAAATGGATGAGGACTTTGGGCATTGTGACGATTCTCGATCATGACGTTCATGGTTGGGTGACGTAGTTATGGATCTGGATCGTGATTTTGATGATCCAGATAGGTGGAGAGTTTATCACTCTTACCTGGACGTTTGAGTTGAGGATGTTGGGACTGAACTTCTTTTCGAAGTGAATCCCATATGCTATATTACTCAGGTGAGCAGTTTTCCGACGTGGTTGGATTTTTGTCAACCTAGATGTGTTGATGTTGGGATTGGCTTCCTTATGAAGTCAATCGAACATATTGTGGTAAATCATTTGAACAGGTATCCAATAGGTTCGGATATAGTGCGTCTCGGTAGACGTGAACGAGATTTCGGGTTTTGGAATTAAATTTCTGGATGACGATTCAAGATTTGATTTTGGAACTTGAAAGAGGAATTCTGGATTTGGGTTTTGGAATCGGATTCTGGGTGACGATCCAGGATTTGATTCTGGAGCTTGACAATGGATTTCTATTTAAGGATTTGGGTTCGGAATGGTCATTCCTGATACTAGTTTACAGAATAATGATTTCGGATTCGAATTTGAACAAGATTATGGATATGATTTCTGGGTTTGGATTCGGGATTTCTTATGAAGTTGCGGATTCGGATTCGGATCTGGAAATGGATAATAGGTCGGAGTTTTGATCTGTCTGGTACTGGATTGGACAGATGGACTCCATTATAGAAACTTGATTGGCTACGACCTACGTTGTTGTTGTAGTCTGATTGATGGATAGATGTACGTACCTTGTACGTTGTTCGAGGTACAATACCAGGTAGACTTGTCTTGCCTGGTGACGGTATATAGGTTATACTAGGGGTATATTGGTGAGTGTGTTGGCAGTCGGAATGGTTCAGATACCATTGGATTAGTTGAGGTCGTGGACTGGACATTGGATACTGTGCATTGGGTCATAGTGATTCTGGTGGGTCTAGTTACACACAGGTTGAGTAATTTGGGGGTTAGTATAATCACGAGTGAGTATAGTGACAGTTTTCGATTGACGATTGTCAAGTGGTGACAGTTTGTAGGGGGTGTCAGCGTGGATCGCGGTGTGAGGTCTGATGACTCCCAGTGGGAGCAGACGACAGGATAGTTAGTGGTTGAGCAGGGAACCGTCTAGTTGGTTGTGTCAGCGAAACGGTAGATCTGACAAGTGGTGTCAATTCGGAGCGTACGACTTCTGTCATTCGATGTGGTCGAATGTAGTCGATACGACGTGAGTGTTAGTGGTACGTCTGGTTGCAAACGAGTATCGTTCTGGTTAGTGGGTGTACGAGTGTACATGAGTTTCGAGGTCGATTCTACTTTCCACGGGGTGGATGTGGAATCAAGATAATTGGAGTTTCGAGAACGAAACTAATTAAGGAGGGAAGAACGGCTAGAATTAGGTCGGTTGGAATTTCGAGGACGAAATTAATTAAGGAGGGAAGTTTGTAACGACCCGTCCCGAATTCCAAGATTAGATTAGTGACTAATCACGATTAGTGAGGCTAATCCGTGATTAGTTGGGCGAAATCGGACGAACGATGTGAAATGACCGTTTTGCCCTTGGGCGTGGCAAAATGTTCACTTTTCATTTGGGTGGTCAAATGGACATTGACTGATGACCGTGGCGTAGTTCGTGACGTCACGAGTTCATAGACAGGTGACACGTTCAATTCCGACGTTAGAGGAGGAAGTTATGACGTTTGGAAGTTTAGGGGCATTTTGGTGATTTTGGTTAAAAGGGAAAAATAGATGACTTTTTAACCAGGATGTCCGATGGCCGAGGGCCAAGGACCATTACGTAGATAAGGACGATACGAATCCATAGACAGGCGGCACGTTGAATTTGAACGTTTGACGGCGAAGTTACGGTTCACGGAAATTCAAGTGCACTATTGCACAAATTACGAAACAAATTAACTTTTGGACTTTAGTGGGGCCCAGATATTTAGTTCCTGCCCTATGGATGAGTGACATGTGTCACCCATCCACAGGCCATCCTTATACCTTCATGCACCATGCATTCCATCTTCATTTTTCCTCATTCAAAACCCATTACCTGATCTCATTTTCTCACCCAACCATTCACCCCAAAACCCATCCAACCCTTACGCTATGATCTGGACTGAGGACAGAGTGAAGTGAGGATGCTGAGGAGGTTGCTGGGCGGCCAGAACCGCCGTCCACGACGGCGAGAGGAGGAAGAATCCGTGAGGTTCACGGTAAGTCCATTTTGATCCATTTTTACATTTTTGATGTTATGGTTCGTTTCTAATGGTTTTAATGAGTCCATTAGGTTGCTAGGGACATGTTAGGAAGGTTTTAGGAAGCTAGGGATGGCTGTGAAGCCATGGCTGCATTTTGGGAACTTTGAACCGTTTGGTTCAAAATCGAACCATGGGTTTAGGCGATTTTTAGGTTGTTTTAAGGATTGTAATGGATAGAAAACACCAAAATAGGAACAAAGGAACCAAAAAGGAAGAACTAGGATGAAAAATGGGGTCTATAGGGCTGTGAACCGGTCACACCAGTCCAGTTGGACCGGCCAAACCAGGTGAACCGGTCCAACACAGGAAAACCGGTCCGCTGGAGCTTGCTGATGATTAACAGTAATCTGGCCCTTCTTGGGGCGTGTGAGGGCGCGTGGTCCATAATTTGGGAAATTGTTCAACACGGGAAATCTTCTATTCGATGTAACGAAGATTTTGGGACTAGTCTCGCGTCAATCGGACATCGTCTCGATAGGTTGTGGGGCATTGGAAGGTTTAGAATAGGTTTAAAAATAGTTAAAAGTTCGGGAAAATTACGGGGCTTTGATGGGAGGTTAATTAAGTAGTTATTAACCTTCTATTAAAATTTGGATAGGTTTGGGAGTCCCGGTGATGGTGATCGGCTCGGGGAGCCGTATGGCACGCAAATCGAGGCGGCAGCTCGGACGGTCTGTGAGTGGACCTTGTTTTCTAAATTGGTGCATGCATAAATTTTTATTATATTTTTTGAATACTTGTTTGTGATGCCATGAGTGCATTTGGATGTGTGGTTACGTATAGGCACGTATTTCGAGGTTTCGGCCCTATACGGTGTCTATACGGGTCTGTATGTTTTATTGGTCTAAATGAAATGGTTTTGGATTTCAAATGGATAAACTCGGGTATGAGACCCATTTGGTTTTGTCTCGGCCATATGACGCTATTTACGACCTTCGGGTCTAAATCGTGGTCGCGACGGGTGCTATGTGCACGACGATCGACGATATGACGCTCGCCTCCGGATTGAGATGTGTTCCTTCCGGAGAGGTCACGATGCACGATTCGTGGTCGGGCATCCTGGGGAGGCTCGACTTTGGAGTTCTGACGGTTCAGGATATCGATCGGTGATGAGTGCACCATGACCTTGTGGTGGTCGCGTCAGTTGATACGTTCACGGCGACATACCAGGATTGAGGGCGGTCCTGGATAGATGGTTGCACACATCACTATGATCGGAGTCGTGACTGACCCTTAGATATCGGGCACGGTGCACAGTTGAGTCATATGTTCGGGCACGAGTGTAACACCCCGGAAATTCGTAGATTGTAATATTGTAATTTAATGTTTGAATTGACGATTTTACCCCTGTGGATTATGGCCAATTGTTGACTTTTTAGTTTATGGGTCAAATGGACTTTGACCAGTGACCGTGACGTAGTTCGGGATGTCACGAGTTCACAGACAGGTGGCACGTCCAATTCGGACGATCAGGGAAAAAGTTATGACTATCGGAAGTTCAGGGGCATTACCGTAATTTGGACGAGTTAGGGGAAAAAGTTGACTTTTTGATGTACCGGGAATTTTCACACGACCCGAAGACCGTTAGATTCGTCTCGATGTCCTGAGTACAACGACAGGCGGCACGCGTGAAACGGACATCGGATGACTGAGTTGCGGGTCACGGAAGTTGGAGGGCATTTTGGTCTTTTTGCACGGTTACTGTAGCAGCAACCGTGAAAAACAGGGCACACGGCCACGCCGTGGGGTGTGTGGGCGTGCAATTATTTAAGGCACTAGTGGACTGGATTGTGAGTATTGTTTATGTAGTTTAAGTTAGTGGGAGTGTAGTTTAAGGCTGTTGCAGACCACGGGTAGGATTGAAAATGCGGTTATGGACTCTGTGTGCGGGCTGCAGGGTTCTGTGCGATCTGAGGGTGTCTCCCACGGGTGTTGGACTCCTTGATCGATTAACCGCGCAAGGGGAGTGAGAGACGGATTCATTTGGCGTCTGTTTGAGGCTGAGGGACTGTTAGAGACTGAAGGAAAACCGTGAAAAACAGTTTCGGGTCTTTGGGGGGAAATTTCCGAATTCAATTCCTACGGGTTTTGGGACCAATCTGGGCACCGTGGAAGCCTTCTGGGAGTGACAGAAACTTGTGTGAGCAGTCTTTGAAGCGGGTTGATCGTGGTGTGCCCAGGAACCCAAGTTCCAATTCTGAGAAAAACCGGTTTGGAGGGAAAATCCAAGTTCAATTTCCACGGAATTTTGGACGAAACCAATCACTGAGTGAGCTTTCTGAGAACATTTGGAACCTGTCCATATCGAAATCGACGACAACCAGCCACGGAGGAGCTGGGACGGTGACCGCCGTGTGCAGAGGAAATCGCAGCGTTTGGACGGCTACTTTCAGGTGATGTTCCGTTCAATTGATGGTTCTATTTTGTTAGTCTAGGTCCTAGTATGCTTCTGTATAAATTAATTGGACAATGGTGATAGTTTGGAGGTGTTCTGAGGTTTGACCCGTGTAGCTATTCGGGTTTGGATAGGACGATTGTTGACCTGTCGAGATGATTAGAGGACTAAGAACTATAATTAAACGACTTTAGAATACGTTAGAATCAAGAATGAATGAAATTAAGTAGAAATGGATGGTTAATTAATCGGGTCACCCCGCGGGTCGCAGACCCAAATTACAGTAAATCGGGCAAGGACGGTGACACTGTAGCAGCGCGTGACTTTCACGCGCAGCCACTTTGGGCGGCGCGTGAGGGCGCGTTGAGCACTATCTCGGATCACGGTCAACATGACTTTTAATCCTTTCATCATTTTGGACATTTTCTGTGAAATAACCATGTTGATCTGAGATAGTGAGGAAGGTCAGTTTAGGGCCGGATGTCTCGGGAAGCGTGTTGGCCGGCTTTCCCGAACCGGTTTCTGTTTTGGACTTTTTTGAGGGTATTTTAAGGACCTATAATGACACTTGTGTGTGGTTGGAAATGACAGGAAACTTACGTTAATTCCGGAGACAAGTTCGTACGCGCGTTATTCGCAGCGGGAGCGTATTGTGAGTGGGCCCGTTTTTATTAACTCTTGCATGCATAACCGTTTTCATTTCCGTATATCTAAATTTGTACGTGAATCTTTAATGGATTTTGATTATCTCGATTTACGGCTGTGACACGTTTTACGGTGTTGGGCTGAGGCCCGTTTTACGGAAAATGAATACTGTTTTATATTGTATATATATAGTTACATATACTTGTGGATACGATGACTATCTTGGGTACTGCACTGTATAATCCACCGTATGATACTGTCTCCTCCGGATGTGGTACCCCGGAGCGGTCACGGTGCATTGCCTGCGAGGGGTCATGTTACGGAGGTGCCGGACCGTAGGATGACTCAGGAGCAGGATTGCTATTATTGGACGTCTGGGACGTCGAGCGTCTGGGACGCTAGGCATCTGGGATGCCATAACCGAACTGGGTTCGGAGATTGGACTCGAGATTTGAGACCCCGGGTGGCACGCGTAGCCTTGGGACTGTGACCATTATTGGACCTCAGGGACGTCGGACATCTGGGATGTCAATATCGGTTGTGTATGGTGCAGTAGCTGGGTTTATATTACATTTCTGGCTTAATATGATGTTTGTGATATATTACATGTATTTATGGTTTTTAAATACTGATGCATGCATGTTTGGAAAACGGAGGGGTAAAGTATGTATTTTTCTCATTATACTGTTTTTACAAACCTGAGTTTCGGCCCACTCACCCTTCATGTTTTGGTAACCCCTCCAGGTCGTGTTGCTGAGGTTGGTGAGGACCCCGAGGCTGAGGCATAGATTTTGTACTGCGCACCTGATCCCCTGCCGGGTCGGATCACCCGCAGGATTTTCCTTTCTAGTGTCGTGCTCGGATTTGTATTTTAAATTGTATCCCTTGTCTGACATCTGTTAAATTTGGACTATGTATGACTTTTTAATTCGGACATTTATGCATTTAAGTTTTTAAGGCTAAAATCGGGATTTTCGGTTCGGGTGTCAGACGGGAGCAGGGCACGTCCCCTTGTGGTCCCCGGGGGATCGGGGCGGGTCCCTGTCAACGAGACCCAGTTACTTTACGGTTTATGATTTCGGGTCAGGGACCCTAGATGGATTTCCAAGTTCATGGAGGTTTATGGGAACCTGCATGAACTCTGGAAAGGTCATTTTGGTTCATGACGGTTTATGGGAACCGGCATGAACCTTTGTCAGGTCATTATGGTATATGACGGTTTATGGGAACCGGCATGAACCCTTGTTGGTCGTTATGGTACATGACGGTTTATGGGAACCGGCATGAACCCTGGTTAATGGGTGTTGTGGATCATGATAGTTCAAGGGAACCGGGCATAAATGTTTATGTTATGTATATATATGTATTCATATACCTTCCTTTACTTCTATTATCTCCTCCGGGGAAGGTCTTTGGCCTAGGTGGACCCCGGAGTAGTCACGGAGCACCGACTGAGTGGAGTCACCTCTCAGTTGGGTTCCTTACTCTCAGGAAGGCTATAGTTACTATTACCTCGAGTAGGGTCAGTGGTCTGCGGACATTGACCTTGACTTTGAGATGACTCGGATTGAGACCCGAGTAGCACGAGCGTAGCTTTGGAAACCGTGACAGGATTGGTTGTGTGAATTATATGTGTATATGATATAGATATGATATATGGATTGTGATATGTGGTATGCACAGGTGTGCATAGGATTTGGGCAGTGGCCCGTATGGTCTTTTTCATGATGGTTATTTCATTATGGTTTTGGGCTTAGTTCCCATATATGGTTTCTTTGGTTAAACGGTTTTCGAATGCATGCATGCTTTTTAGTGAAGGGTACAAATGGCTTTCTTATAAACTGTTTTTATAAACTCTTGTTTTGTCCACTCACAACTTTTAATGTTTTGACTGCCCTTCAGGTTGACCTCGGATGTGGACTGTAGCAGAGACCAAGATATCACATGCCTCCTCCGGATCCTGGCATACTCTGATAGCCCGGGAGGGCAAAGGTCGGAAATATCCCTTGTCTGACACTTCGTGTCAGACGGGAGCAGGGTCATCCCATGTTAATCCCGGGGGGATTGGGATGGGTCCTATCAGAAATGCCTTCTTGAGAGTAACGTACCTCACAGGGGCGACTCCACTCAGTTAGTGTTTTGTGACTATTTCTGGGGTCCACCTAGGCTAACGACCCTCCCCGAAAGAGACAACGCATAAATAAAAGGATGGTATATGAAAAACCATTTCGTAATCATCCTCAAAACCTTTCAAACCTTTCGAACAATCCATGCATGGTCCCCATAAACCTTCATGAAACCAGAAATCCATGTTTCCAAATCCAAATCCATTTAGGGTCTCCGATCCTGAAATCACATTTATAAACCATTAATGGGACTCATGCCCGATATCATAACCAATTGGGCCTCAAGCCCGATTTCGTAAACCAACTGGGCCCCTGGCCCGATCCTGTAAACCAAATGGGCCTTCGACCCAATGCCTTATTAAATCAAATGACTCCAAGTCCGAGAGTTCGTAAATCAAATGGGTCTCATGCCCGATTCCATATTTCCAAATCTGAAATCAATCCATCAATCCACGAACCAATTGGGCCCTAGGCCCGATAATATAACCAAAATGGACTTCAAGTCTGAGGGTTTACAAGACAAATGGGTCTCATGCCTGAGTTTACCTTTTCAAATCCAAAACCATTTCATCAAACCGTCACTGAAACCACAAGCACGTATAAGCATGATATAAAATTAAAAATCTCGAAATATGTGCAAATATGTAAATACTAATTACCACAAACATATACAATCAAGGAATTTCAAAACATGTTCATAAACACATATAAAATAGTTATGCATGCATCAATTTAGAAAGCCAAAGTCCACTCACAGACCGTCCTAACTGCCGCCTCGATATGCATGCCATAAGCCTTCCCGGGCTAATCATCGTCACCAGGACTCCCAAAACTATCCAAATCATATTAGAGGATTACTAACTACCTCATTAACCTCTCATTGAAGCCCCGTAATTTTCCTGAATTTTTAAACAATTTTAAACTCAATCCTAGACCTTCGGACACCCCGAACCATATCGAAACGATTTCCGATCGACACGAAACCAGTCCCAAAATGTTCGTTACATCGAATAGATTAAAATTCATGTTAAACACTTCCCCAGAAGAGGTCCCACGCGCCCTCACGTGCCTCCCAAAGGGACTGCGTGTGGGCTTCACGCGCCAGGCACTATGCATTCCTAACCTCCAGCGAACCCGGTCCACCAGGTTTTCCAGAACTAAACCGACGTGACCGGTTCGGTCCTATAACTCCCTCATTTTTAATCCTTTTTCATCCATTCCAATTCCTATAGCTTCCTCTCCTCAATTTCAACCTATCTATGTGATTAAACCAAAGAAAACTAGCCTAAAACCTATTGGTTCAATAATCCATTTAAACCCAAAATTTCTTATCCCTGTTCTGGAATAACCAAGGGCCAAAAATCTATCCTAAGGGTTCCATTAAGCTCCTAGGATCCTTATAAATATATTTAGGGGTTTAGCTTGAGCTTACCTTGCCAGAAATGAAATTCAGTGGGTAGCCACTGAAAACTTCTCACGGCCGTTGATCGAGCTGCTTGGCCGTCCTCAGCCACCGTTCCTGATCCCAAACAACTCGTACAACCCCCACAACCATCATCCAGTCATTATAAACAGCCATAACGTTCAAATCACCAAATTGAAATTCAACATCAAAAGGAGGGTTTGGGTAACCTTTGCTGTGAACTCCACCGCCGCCTACGGCGGTTCTTCCATCGACCAACCGTCTTTCTCTCACTCACGGTCTCAGTCTCAATCTTTCAAGGTCCTCAATCGAACCAACATGGGAAAGGGGTGATATGGGTGGTTTGGGTTTCGGGTTTGGTGGGCTGGTCGAATGAAATTGGAAAGGGATGGATATGCATGTATTTGTGCAATGGGAGCAATGGATGAGTGACACTTGTCACTCATCCATTGGGCCTGGGGAAAAATATCTGGCCCACTGAATGACAAATGTCATTCGTCTCGTAAAATGTGCAATAGTGCCTCGAACCTTTCGTGAACCATAACTTCCCTGTTCGACGTCTGATTTCGACGTGCCGCTTGTCTACGGACTAGTGACTTCCCGATCTACGTTACAGTCATCGATCCTCGTACGTTTGACTCCCCGAGTCAAAATTTAACATTTTTCCCAAGACTAGGGGTAAAATGGTCATTTTACACCGTCCGTCCGATTTCGCTCAACTAATCACGGATTAATCTCACTAATCCTACATTAGTCACTAATCTAATCCTAGAATTCGGGACGGGTCGTTACAGCTGTGCACCCTGGATAACCCCGAGCGGGTTACAGTTTTATCCCTTATTTGGTATGTGGTGTTAGACGGGAGCAGACACATCCTACTATAATCCAGGATGGCTTCCTCAAGGCTGTACGATTCAATTGGTGGCGGTTTGAGAGTTGGGATGATGGCTATACGTGACGGGTCATCAACATGAGTCACCATCATTTTTCAGCCATTCCAGGAGCGATTTCTTATTTTTGAGCTCATATTTGGAATCCTTTTTTCGAATAGGCCAAGATCGATGTGTGGGACATATATTTGGTGCAGTTTGGAGACATATGGAAAAACTTGAAGGTTGGCCGAAAATTTCAATTTTAGGCTAGTCTCCAGCGTACCAAACAGCGGTGTCGGTGATGATGTCAATCATCTTCTCCAACGAGGTGGTGATGTTTGCATGATCTCATGATGACATCACCAAGTGACATCTTGATGACATTAGCTACCACGTTAGTGCCACGTGGTAATCATATCGAATCATCATCCAAATCATTGTAACTCAATTCATGCAACAAATCATGGAAAATATTTACTATGCATGTATAACAGTTTATAAAACAAACATCCACTCACACACCATCCACACAGTTTGATTCCGAGTTGTACGCTCCTTCGTAAATTCCAGGAATCACCAATCAGGTCAAAGACCACCACTAAGGGTCACTAACTTCTCAAGTAACCTCACATTACAATCCCTTAATTTTTCAGGATTTAAATACGTATTTAAAACGTAACGTAACACTTCGGACCCTCAAAAATATATCGAAAGAGTATCTGATCGACTCGAAATCGGCGCTAAAATATTCGCTACATTGATTACATTAAAATTCATGTTGACTATACCTCGAAAATAGTGTCCACGTGCCCCCATGCACCACCTTAAGAGGCTGCGCGTGAAGCCCATGCGTTTACTCAGTACTGTCTTCCTCGCCCGTGTTCCTACAAACGGCTTGTTCGACCCAGTTCCAACCCGTTTCAATTCCACTCGATTTCAGGTGTTTTCTTGATTATAATTCATCAAAAACCATCGTAAGACTACTATACACATGTTTCCAGGTTCAATTCAACATTTCCTTACCTCTAATTACTCGAATTTTGTTTCAAAAATTTGAAATGGTCGCATGACTGTTCTGGGCTTGTTATTCGTCTATTTAGTTCAATTCTTCAACGATTTAGTTCGTATGGATATTAGAAGGCATAAATAATGTCTAATTTCAACAATAACGGTCCAAAAATTCAAATTCAAAATCTCAAACTTTCGAATTTTACTGGGTTTCGGTTTCGGTTCTTCGATTTTGTTCTTCCCTTTTCTCTTTGGTTTTTCTCTTTTAATTCCCTCTCAATCTCACTGTTATCTGGGTTTCTCACAGTTAGCTAGGTTGGTGATCAACTCAAATGAATTTTGGTTCTCAGTTTGGTTTAGTTCGACAAAAACACACACTACACGACCTCAAATTGAACACACACCCAGCACCCTCAAAATGATGCCACATTTTGCTAGCAATCCATCTTTTATGTTGAAAAGTGTCACTAATGTGTAAAAAGCATGCTCACTCAATAAACTCAGCAAAAAGGCCATGTTGCCCTTCTTTACATAATTACCAAAATACCCTTGACCTTCCTAGACCCATAACAGTTTCATCTGAACTCCGATTCCAACGTGTCGCCTATCTATGAACTCAAGACTCTAAGACCTACGCAACGATCTTCACAGAAAGTCAACATTTGACCACATAACAAAGGGGCAAAAAACGTCCATTTTATTTTCAAATTCTCATAATTACCTTTTCCGAATTCGGGTCATCACATCAAACCATTGAAGATATCCAGAAAACTGGGAAACAATGAAATGGATTCTGAGACATCTCAGAGGTACCTCTACAATGAGTTTTTGTTTTGGAAGTGGCCAGCCCCAAATTGGTTGGACCGAATTGGTTGGTTACACAGATGTTGACCGTGCTGAAGAACTTAAATCCATAATGTCCTCTTCAGGTTTATTTGATTACTTTTTCTAGGGAAGTTGTTTCCTAGCATCCTAAATTACAGAAGTATGTTACTATGTTCAACTATAGAAGCAGAGTGTATTGCTACTATAGAAGCTTACAAAGAGTTATATGGATAAAGAGATTCCTACAGGAGTTCGAATAAGAGCAGCAAAAATATGTTCTTTATTGTGATAGCTAGAATGCTATTTATTTGAGAAAGAACCCAAGTTATCACTCAAGGTTAAAACACATTGATGTGAGATATCATTGGATACGTGAAGTATTGGAATCCAAGAAACTTCAAATCGAGAAAATCTAGACTAACCAAAACAATTCAGATTTGATGACAAAGTCTTTACAAAAAGACAAGTATGAGTTCTGTAAAAGCACGGCTGGTATGATAGAGCCCTCCACTTAAGTTTGGAAGGGGGAAACTGAAAGGTCAATCCCTCCATTAAAGTGGGGAAGAATTACTAGAATTGTTGGAGTTCCCAAAATGAAGAATTTGATATCCTAATGCACATGTGATGGATTGTGCATGGATGCGATATTGGGTAGGTTCATTCCAATGCATGAAAACAAGGAAACACACTTATTGATGGAGAATATGCTCGTGGAAATTTCCATGAGATTAATTAGAGCTAATTCTTATGCATGATTATGCATTAATGACATATTTTCATCCATCTCTATATAAAAGAGAAGGATTGAGCATTCTCAATCATCCCTTTAAGCAACCAGTGATCTACCAAAGTGAGAGTAAGAAGAGAGTTACGCATTGTGTGAGAAACATAGAGATAATCTCTTTTGTGAGATAAAGAAAGTAAGCTACTTTTGAGTGAATCCAAAAAAGAGTTATGCATCTAACATTGAATGAGTTGTACTTGTAATTCTATTATTCATAGTGAAAGAATTTTGAAGCTGTTATCCGAGAAGGTAAGTACACTGTCAAACCTCGTTAAATTTTGGTGTTTTCTCTCACCAGTATCGTGTGTCGATGAATCTTTCTATTAAAAAGAGGCTGCTAGAACTTTTTGCTTTGATTGCGATTGTGATTGGTGAATAAAAAACAAACGAAGAAATTCAAATGTCGGACTCATTATATAACAAATGATGCTATTATCTATGCTATGTATCACGCAAATTTTGAAAGGGCAACAAGGCTAATAAGAAATCATATACTAATGCGAACATGAACAAAAAAGGCCAACAATGAATAATAGTTTATATCACTAAAAGCGAAATTCCAAATAAAGCCCAAAAAGCTCATAATTATAGCGAAATGAAACCAATCCATAAGGTGCTCTATCCCCACTACTTGATCAACATCTTTAGACATACAAATTTAATGGTATACTTAATATAACAATTAATAAGTTAATTTTTGTAATAAATTAAATTAGTTGGTATTTATTTAATACCATTTATTGATCATTATATCAAATGTGTTATTAAATGTGGTCAATTTAACCTATCTATCACATATGTTCTTGAATAATTTATTATAACAAATTGAGATTTGTTATTTACATTTTTAAAAAAAATTACTAGTAGATTCTTAGTGGTATTGGCAATAATTAAATATAAAAATATGTTATTAAGTGAGTATAGCTCTATTGGTAAAAGTTTTGACTTTGAATCCCAATAATATAGTAGTATGTGATAGGAATTTTTCCCTCACCTTCTAATCTCTTAACTACTACTAATTATCACTTAGTATTATTGCCTGATATTCCTCTATAAACGTCTTGTAAGAAGTCTCAATTTTAACTCTCGTAAATAACAAAGTCGATATTCCATGTTTATATTGTAATCATCATCCCTCAACATCATTGTCCCAACAAAAAAAAACTACTACTTCAGTTTAGCTAGTGACCTCTTCACCTTATAATTATAAGGTTTTTGATATCATTTGCATTCACTTAGCACAATGGTCTAGATTATTCTTCACAGGTTACCTATCTCTCTCTACCTAGAGTATAATATTGTGGTATTGAATAAATTATATTAAATCCTATATTTTTGTACTCATTGAACTTGTGTGAAATATGAACCATAGAATTATTTATACAATAATGAAGAACTGATAGTTACACCTAAAGTAATTATTTCAGATGCGCTCGCGCAGCTGGGTCCTCATATTCCAGATTGTGAGGTTTGGTCGTCACTCTTCCATTCCTAAGGGTGCCTGGGCGTCCTTGGTGTTGGCACTTTGAGAGGCTTCTCTCTCTCTAATTTTTTATTTTTTTTTGCCAACCTTCTCTCTCTAATTTAGAGGACTGCCTTCCTTGGTAGAATTGAGCCACTCATGTCAGCGCTGCCATTATTTCCCCTTTCAAATTTGTGCTTTGTTGGTGTAGAAAAAAAGAAAAAGAAAAAAGAGACGACATTAGATCTTTATCCAATTTCAATATCAGTTATCAATTAAATAATTAAGTACTTATCAATATCATAATTACATTACAAGATTAAGATAGTCGCATTTGTTTATTTGCAATATTTATGTTGGTGTTTTTTGTCGTGGAAGTTTAGTGGTTACATGTAGTTGTTTGACTGACTCTTTACCTCCATTTATTATTGTTTGATGACAAGTCAGTCAGCTACACCCACCAGGCAACCTCCTCCACCACCACCACAGCAGCCTTAATTAACACACTTCCAGGCTTCCACGTTAATACTAGGTCTTCCACATTTTCATATGAAATTATTACCTTTTTTTATTATTATAAACATAAAGGCATATAACACTTCAATATCCAGTGTTTTACACCAACTTTTAATGTTATATTAGAATTTTCAGAATTTATATTCAAGAACTTCGAATTTAAAATTTTTCATCATGATCTATCTATTTCATCATAAATCACGTTACTTCAAAACATGTCTTATTTAAGACAATCCAAAAACGATTTTGAAAACTGAGTTTAGGGCCAGAATAGGCATTTAGCATCATTTTAGATGTAAAATTACAATTTTGCGTCACTCTATTTTAAATAAAGACAACGCAATATGGCTATTTTTCCCTATATTTAGCTTTAGAGCCATTTTAGACCGAGCTCGCATGAGACACATCATCAATTAATGAGCTTTATGACAAAGATTGTAACGGGTGAACTACGATGAAATGTGTTAAAGAGTTCATACTACTTGAATACAAAAATTGAAAACTCAAGTACTGTGAAACTATAAATCACCGAAAAATTATGGAGCTGCCACGTGGCTCATAAATCATATAATGTCCAAATTGATCTTGTAATGATACTAACAACTCACAGACATTTACACATTAAATAATGTACTTATAAACTGAATATATTATTTAATTGAGTTAAATCATCAATATTAATATTCTTTCTAAAAATTAATTGTCACTATTCTTAAAAATGAACAATATAATAGTCATTATTATCCTAAACAATGAGAAATTATTATTAATATTAAATTATTGAAGGCAATGTGGATGTTGACCACATGGGAAATGACTGGTACAAGATCGAGCTTCCAACTGAAGATGATGTTGAGTATGTGCTTGAAGATCGACCTTGGTATTTGCTTGGACAAATTTTCCACCTTCGTCGCTAGACTCCAGGCTTCAACCCCAGTAATGCCGCGATCACCCACCTTCATGCCTGAGTAAGATTCCCCTTTCTTCCAATGCACCTATTGGATGATTCTATCCTTGAGAATATTTTCTCCATTTTAGGTAAGTTTGTCAAAGTTGATCTTGATCTTGCTGTTGGGACAAGATGTCTTTTTGCTCGTGCCCGTGTGGAGTTAGATCTTCGGTTGCCTCTCAAACGCTGTATGGTTCTTGACTGGTATAATGATAGCACTAAGATCTATTTGAACTGTGAGCGTTTGTTTGAATGTTGTTTTTACTGTGGAAGCAAAAAACACACGTACAATCTCTGCCCTCATCGTTTTCAAGAACAACACTTCATTCTTGTGGAGAGATTATTAGGTGAACTCCCTGTTTTTCTGTAAAATACACATGTGGATGATGAGCTCCAGTAGCTCCTATATGATGATGTGATCGTTGTTTTCCCCAAACCTTATGGGGGTAAGAGGGATGATGTCGACCCTCTTGAACGCTCTGGAATTGATCACAAGTTCCCTAATGATGCTTGTTGGACTCGTGTTACTAGGAGACATGGCAGGGGCATAGGGAAAGGCCTCGTTATCAGGCCTTCTACCGGTCAGGGCGATGGTGGTATCAGAGATGGACGGTCTTATCTGGAGGCTATGAAAGGATCAAAAGGCTCCACATCTGCTCCCCCGCGCCATTCTGATTTCAAGCCCGTGGTTGTGGAGGATGATTCCGAGAGTGATCCAGAAGAGGTTTGTTCCCATGATTCTCTTCGCTACCCTTTTGAGAATTTTGATAATGTTTTATTTAAGGGTTCTTGTGATTCTGTTGTAAAGCCCACTAGGCCCCCTTTTGCTGTGTCCCATTCATTGGCCAACTGGAACTAATTCTTTCCATTTGTGTAGCTGGATTTCTTTCCCTAATGTGTGTAACTCTATTCAGGAGCCCCCCCAATGATGACTTAGGGATAGGATTCCAATGGATGAGTTTACTGAAGAGTGTTCTACATTGAACCTTCTCTTGAACTTGTGGTTGGGCAGGACCCCTAAGAAGAGGTCTCAAAAGGATATGGAGGAAAACACCCCAACCGCTAATCCATGAATCTTTGCACCTGGAATTGCCATGGCAATGCTCGGCAAGGTTTTGGGCACCATGCTTCCTTTCTAGCTAAATTCTTAAATGTGGACATTTTTTTGTTTACTTGACACAAGGGCTAATCTTGATCAAGCTAGAACTCTTGCTAGAAAGTTGCCTTTTGAATCTTGATTGTAATTTTGTTGTTCCAGCTAGCTAGTGGTCAATGTGGTGGTCTCCTTCTTTTGTGGAACTCTCTATTTTTCCAGCTTACTGTTATTGTGTCACACCGTAGGGTTATCTATGCAATGATCAATGAGACTTTTGCGAGCATATTTGAATTCTGATTCAACATGTATAATCTCAAAATTTTATTTAGAACAAATTACAATATTGTATTTTTATTCATGTTTATTATAAATAATTATACACTAGTTCTCCAAGTCCCCATTATTATTGAAGATTTAAAGAATCCCCCAAAAGGGCGAATTGGACCAAAACAATGTTCCAATTTCTACTATATATTCTGCCTGTTTACATTAATTTGCAAACGTGGAAATGTTGAAAAACAAAGGGAGAAGGACCTTCATCACTCTTTGAGTTTTGAGTACCATTAAAAAGTAGTGGCTTGAAACTTGAAAGAAACCTCTCTCTCTCTCTCTCTCTCTCTCTCTCTCTCTCTCTCTCTCTCTCTCTCTCTCTCTCTCTCTCTCTCTCTCGTCTGTATTATCTCACATGGGCGGATGGGCCACATAGTCAAATTGCCCCTATCAACCACACCATAATATTTCCAAAACCAGAAGTTACAAAAACTTGGACCCAATTATATCCCCCCAAATATTAATTTAGTCTAAACCCCGATGGTAGTTGAGCTATCTCTCCTTCCCCTTGCCCTTCCATGAACTACTCACCATTAATTCAACACCATCATTCCAGCTTTCCTCCAGCAACATACTATTAATTGCAATTTCTATCCCTCTTCTTCACCATTCTTCATCTTCACAATTCTTCTCTCCCTCTATAGCCGTGTACGACTTTGCTTCTGCCGTCCACGCGTCGACTCACACTACCATCTCTCTTTACTTTTATCATCCTGAATCTTGCTTTATAAACACATAGATAGAGAGAGATTGAGACAATCAAAAGTCAATTTTATTATTATTTCATCCATGGATGTTGCTCGTGATACTGGTAAAAATAGCATAGACATGGACAAGGAGAGGTTAACGGCGGAGATGGCCTTCAAGGACTCCTCATCCGCCGTCATCAAAATCCGCCAACGCTTGCCGGACTTCTTACAGTCGGTTAAGCTCAAATATGTCAGGCTTGGTTATGGCTACTCCTGTAATGCAGCCACCGTTCTTCTGTTCCTCTTCATCCTGCCACTCTTCGTCTCTGTATTGATCCAGCTCACCGGTCTAGAGCTCAGTCGGGTCACCGAACTCTGGACCAACCAGGCTGTCCGTCTTGAGAGCATCGACGTGGCCACAAGGCTCGCCGGTTCGGGCGTCCTCCTCTTCTTCTTCGGCCTCTACTGGGCCAAACGATCCAGACCGGTTTACCTCGTCGACTTCTCTTGTTACAAACCGGATGAAGAACGCAAGATCGCGATCGACTCATTTTTGAAAATGACGGAAGAGAGCGGCGCTTTTGCTCAGGACACGGTTCAATTCCAAACCCGGATTTCGAACCGGTCAGGTCTAGGAGACGAGACGTACCTGCCAGCCGGAATTACGTCTAGACCGCCCCAGCTCAATATGGAACAAGCCCGATCCGAGGCCGAGTCGGTCATGTTCGGCGCACTCGACTCTCTGTTCGAGAAAACCGGCGTCAAACCGAAGGACATCGACATCCTGATCGTGAACTGCAGTTTATTCAACCCGACCCCGTCGCTCTCCGCCATGATCGTGAACAACTACAGACTCAAAACCGACATTAAGAGTTACAACCTCGGCGGAATGGGCTGCAGCGCCGGTCTGATCTCCATTGACCTCGCCAAGGACCTGCTGAAAGCAAACCCAAACTCCTACGCTGTCGTGGTGAGCACTGAAAATATCACCTTGAACTGGTACTTCGGAAACGACAAATCGATGCTGCTCTGTAACTGTATTTTCCGAATGGGCGGCGCCGCTGTTCTTTTATCGAACAAAAGCCGGGACCGGTGCCGTTCCAAGTACGAACTCGTCCACACTGTCCGGACCCACAAGGGCGCGGACGACAGGAATTACAAGTGCGTTTATCAAAGAGAGGACGACAAAGGAACTGTCGGCGTTTCTCTGGCGCGCGAGCTCATGGCCGTGGCCGGGGACGCATTGAAAACGAATATAACGACGCTGGGCCCACTTGTTTTACCGTTTACCGAGCAGGTGTTTTTTTTCATCACGCTTATCCGAAAGAAGGTGTTCAAGGCTAAGGTGAAGCCGTACATACCCGATTTTAAACTCGCCTTTGAGCATTTCTGTATCCACGCGGGTGGGCGGGCCGTGCTCGACGAGTTGGAGAAGAATCTGCAACTCACTGAGTGGCACATGGAGCCTTCTAGAATGACTCTCCACCGATTCGGCAACACGTCCAGCAGTTCGCTGTGGTACGAGCTCTCGTACACGGAGGCCAAGGGCCGGGTTGGGAGGGGTGATCGGGTCTGGCAGATTGCGTTCGGGTCGGGTTTCAAGTGTAACAGCGCGGTTTGGCGGGCGCTCCGACCTATTTCCGTTGGGGACGGGTTGGGCAACCCGTGGATAGACTCGATTGATAGGTACCCGGTCAAAGTAACAATGGCTTAAGATGTATATCCACGTGGCATGATGTAGGTGGAAGAGATCGTGCGTTCCCTCCCGTGTGGAATTACATGCGGCGGCTCCTTATTACTTTCTTAATTTTTTTCTTTCTTTTCTGGTGTTGATTTGTAATATTAATGAACGTCATATGGAAGCACATTATTTAGTAACAAACTCTTAGGATGAATTATTTATAAAGTAATTGGAAATGAAGGTCTTTGGAAAGGAAAATACCCATTGCATTTAATATTTTTTTTTTGTAAAGAAATGTATGCTTTGATTTTTTGGTCTATATTTTGCAAGCACTAACTACTGCATACTTCGATGATGTGTTGAAAGTTTTCTTTGGCATTTATGAAAAAGGTTATTTTTGTCTACTGTCAAAGTTTCAAGTAATGCACGACATTAAGGACTAAGTTAATAAATGTGAAGAGATTGAAATGAGTATTATTCATAGAATCCTATTTCAAAGCCTTTTCAAATAAAGAGATGTGACTAAATTATTTTTAAGTAGATTCATACACGTATATAATAATGATAATCAATATCCAATTATTATGCCATCCACTTTATACATTATAACGTGGATTATATATGGATGTACAATATATGCGAAATGATGTAATATGATGCGTAGGCAATTTGATTGGAAACTTTGTTTTCCCTTTATGATGTAATATGATGCGTAGGCAATTCTTTGTTTTCCCTTTATGATGTAATATGATGCGTAGGCAATTTGATTGTAAACTTTGTTTTCCCTTTTTGCTGCTGAGCAATATGATTGAGAAATGTGAAGAGGTTGGTACTGAAAATTGGTTGGTTGGTTGGTTGGATATATCAATAAATAAAGTGGGGCTTGAAAGTACTGAAGCCACAAACATGACTTTTAGCCGAGTCACTTCACATTTATTCATACATTTTTTATGCACATTTTACATTTATTAGGTTTTGTAAGTTGCAACGCCTTCCCTAACATCTACCCCAAATTGACTTCAAAGAATTGGGAGGACATGACTTGTGCAACAAGAGCATCTCAAATCTCAATCTCCAAATCAATATCCATGTTTATGTCCACCACTTAACTAAATTCTAACTGAGTCAGTTTGTAATTGATTCAATTTCTACTCATTGGAATTTGAACAAGAGTTTCAGAGATATTATGTCATCCTCAATACTAGGAGTTGTTCCCAACCCGAAAATGATTTCAAGTCTCCTTCATAAAAGTAAATCAAATTAGTGTTTGAACCATTAGACTTTGTTTATTGATTTGGTAAGGTGATAGAGGAAATTCAAACCATAACTGCCCCTTCCCTAACGATGGCATTTATTAGAAGATAGCTAGAGTTAAGTTGATCAAATAACTTATTATCACGAACCATATATCCATTCACACTCATCGAACTCTACGACGAAAGACATTGAAGATTGAACCATGTGAGACGCGAAAATCCGAACTATATGAAGCGAAAAAACTAATTTGCATGGAGACTAGCTTTGAATTCAAAGTTGGAAGAGCTATAGTTTAGCAGAAGGAGACTAAATTAGTGCACCGCATGTAGGGTTTACGATGAGCGACCTTAATTAGAGACTTTAATTACGTACGTACACAAAGAATTAATTTAATGAGCCGGCGGAGTTTTTTTTTTTTTTTTTTTTCTTTGGGGGAAGGAAATAGGAATGCATCATGCATGGAGACGTTAATTGGGGAGGGAGGCTCTGATAATTATGCTGGAATTCTGGAACACTCTTATATCGTGCATGCAGGCATCCGACGTCGGCGATCACATCAGAAGGTATATTTTGGTCCACAATCTAGCTATATGTTATTCTGTTCGGAATCGGATTGACGGGTTGCAACCATTTTGAGCTTA
The DNA here is from genome assembly GCA_032719365.1 of Prinsepia uniflora. Classification (NCBI taxonomy): domain Eukaryota; kingdom Viridiplantae; phylum Streptophyta; class Magnoliopsida; order Rosales; family Rosaceae; genus Prinsepia; species Prinsepia uniflora. Next base: position 17,768,839 of record CM064873.1, on the reverse strand, counting down.
CCTAATGAAGGCAGAATCAATTTGATTATCTTCATGATAAATAAGTGAGTTCAGATTTCACTTTCTACACCAGCAATATATATAACCAAATGGCGTATGAAATAAAATCTCGAGTTGATGATACATACTCAACGGCAATTTATCGAATTAAAATTATTTATTTTTGTATTTAAGATTATATATTTTATTTTTCTCACTCGTTATTTAATTTTATGATCGAATGATATTTCTCTTTACACATATCTCGAATTCACTATTATAATGGCGAGGTCGACATATACATACCCAATGTTTATATCTAATCCGTCATCCTAATATTTTTGTATCAATTTCCTAGAAGAAAAAAAAAAAGACAAATTACTCTTGAAGAGACGAAAAAAAAAATATTAAAGTGAACGAATTTGACTACAAAATACCTTGTGGGCCTAATGCCGACCTCAACACCCCCTTACAATCAATTAGTTTGATTCTATCCAAAAGAAAAAATTAATTAATAAAAGAGCATATATTAGTTAACTCATTAAAATCTTACCTTTTAAAACGACATAAAAAAAGGATCACAAATTCCTTAAAACAAGAAAAATACATCCAACATGAAACGAAAATCTAGAAAAATATAAACATGAAACGAAAATCTAGAAGAGTGCAAAGTGAAATCCAAAAAGAAAGGAAAAAATTGATTTATGAATTTTGATTTATTTTTTCTATATTTATTGTTCATCTCTTCTTCCACCGTATGTTTCCTCTAGTTTCTCTCATTTCTTCATATTCAAGATAAAGCGTAAAAATTAATAACGATTATATCAAACCAAATTACAGAATGTGACTAAAATGTAACGGGTGGAACCGAATGAATCATCACCAATTCAGACATGTGAACAACGTCGCGGGTCCGACCCAACTTGACCCGTTAATGATGGATCAATGGTCCAACTTGCTTATAACCCGAGTTTCCAGGTATAACTATATGGCTGACATAAAAGGCAAAGCCAACGCCTCACCCATTTACACACCATGTGGGTAGTGTCCTGCCTGTCCCCACCAACACCGTGCAACCCTCTCATACCCAATCCGACTAAACCACCTCCGATGCGCCCTCTCCGCCTCTCTGTCTCCGCCAGGTCTCAGCCACCGGACCAAAACCTTGGAGGTTTAGGCCAATCAATTCTCACAAAACTCAAATCCGAGCCCAAACCCGTAAACCCAGTAATCCCAAAACAAGGAAAGCAGAAACAAGAAAATCAAGAGGGTCAGCCGATGATTAACGGGTCGGATGTGCTTTTCGCTTTGCGGAGGGCCGCGGCTAAGAAGCAGAAAGATATTGGAAAGAAAAAGAAGAAGGGACGAGTGTCAACATCCTCTGTGGTCAGGCGCAGGGAAGAGGAAGCTGTGGATGATGAGTATGGTAAATTTAGGCCGTTGATTGTGAGAAGTGAGTGGGGTAGTAGATTGGATGAGTTAGAAAAGCGCCTTGAGGAGGTTTCTTCTAAGGCCGTTTGAGGCTTTGCCCATCTATGTAATCATTTGTGGATAATAATATACTTACTTCACTCTCATGTTGAAACAAAACAATGGAGAAAGAGCTAATTCAAATTGGTAGAAAGAGAGGAATTTGTGAGCAAGCTTCATACATGTTAAGAATCGACATATTATTGCATCACAAAACAAAAAGTCGTTGCACCGCACCACAATTACCTCAGGCATGTTAAGAATCGATTTTAATTGTATACATGCATGTATCTTTAAAAGTAAATATATATTTGATTTATGTTGTATCTACAATCAAAATCGACTCCAGGAGGAATATGCCTGAGGATTTGTTTTGACTCTGACGCTGGGTGTGAGATATCCCTTCGCAAGTTTAAAGTGACCTTTTTCAGTTTTCAATCCACGAAGCAGAAAACGTTCACTGGTCCCCTAACTGGGAGATTTGCAAAATTTCCCAAGCATGCACTTATTGTTTTTAGCTTTCGGTTTTTTTTTTCCTTAAAAACCAAAAAGGAAGAAAGAGATTTACATGCCAGCAAAATCAAAACTTTGATTTGTGCAGGGCATCAATAAAAAATGCCAACCAAATGCCATTTCAAGCCCGTAAGTTGATACAAAAGAGGCAATTCCTAAACTGCAATTTTTTTGGAGCATCTGTGGCAATACATCTAATAGCATTGAGATTTGAGACACCAACATTTCAGTTGTAATAAATACCTCATTTTCCTAATCCTAGCACCTCTTGTTTTTTGTTTCTGTTTTTGTTTTACCCCATCTTTTCCATTGAAAAGATAAAAAAAAAAAAAAAAAAAAAAAGAGGGAGGGTAGGTGGCTCTGTTATTTTTTTTTTGGGTCCATTTGAAGAAACTCGCCTTTCAACCAATCGCATGTTCCCCTTGTATTAGCTGTAAAAACTGCCTCAATCATCTGCCACTAGTAAGGTCGGTACCTCCTGCCACCGCGGCTGCCTTCATCACTGCCACCACCTCCTCGTCCAGACTGTCCACTTGCACCATTACTCCGATCCCCTCTCCGAGGCCGAGGCGTTGGCATCTGCACACCGGGCTGCTGACTGCACAATACCAATTTCTATCAGACATTATTCTAGGAATGTTACAAACAACAATCTGTGACAGAACAAGAGGCAACTTACAGAACATAGCCGATTCGACCATCTGGTAAAACCATTGGCACCATGTGCATTCCTGCGGGCATTGGGCCTCTACCATATATCATTGGCTGCTCATGTGTAGAAGCCGTTAGAAGAAATTAGGGATTGATAAAGGATCAATGCCAATACACTATGAGAACCAACATAAATTCAGGGATCTCTACCTGCTGAAAGCCTGCAGCAACACCATATCCTGCACCTCCAGAGCCATATGGGTTTCCTGAAAAACCACCACCATACCCTGCGTGTGGAATGTGGTTTGCATGAGGGCCAGCACTGTGGGGATAAGCTCCTTCAGATTTCTTATCAGTCTGAGGCTTCGCAAGAACAACCTCCAGTGGCTGACCTGTTATAAATCCAATCATTTATTATTTTGGAGGACACTAATAAATCAGTATCTATTGCCCAACTCAAATTTTGTAGTAGACAAAACCAGACTTTCCACTTATCAATAAAAAAGCAGCAGAATCGGCCCAAATTTAGAAAGTTGCCTTTTCAAGATAACCATGTTATGCATAGGGCATATAATGCTGTCACTTCCAATATTTTTACAATAAAATCATAGTGGCAGCCACAATTTTCAAGTTCCCATTTTTTGTTACAGGATACTAAGTTTGATATATGATATGAGTAACTTTACACCACAATGATGACAAGAATCGACATCAAGAGTAAATACTTCCATTACAAAGCAACCATCCATTTGATATCTAAACCCAAACCATATAGCATCGCATTCTGCACCATGAATCTTGAAACCAAACACCAAAGCTTAAAACATTATGAAACACATATTTGATTTAGTTGCAATTCAAATATTTACAGTCGGAATAGTTGTGCTGCAGATGGCCAGACAGCTTTGGGATATCTTTGGACCTGTGCTAGCATTCTGAGTAAACTTCCTACATACTGCTTTATATATATTTTTTAAGGCATCGTTGGTGTCAAAAGGCCAACTGAAACACCCTTTCCACTACATGACTTCAAAGGCACAAAACCAGCAGATAAAATTTTCACTAGATATTTTGTTACATTCATTATTTTCTTTAGTTGAGGATTTCTAAAATAAGTTCATTGACAGTTAATTCTCAATTGTATACGCTAGACATAGTACAAGCTGCATGTACATTAAGGCTATATTTGGATGGGGAACTTCAAAGCACCAAGGATTAAGGCAAAATTAGTTAAACTGAGGAACTTTTAAGTATTAAGGAATTTGCAAATGAATAGATGCAACTAAATCACTTGATAGGTGTTACTTTGGAAATCCATTGTTCAGTGGGTTTTTTATGCTCATGCGGTGCAGGTGCTCCCTGTTGTGCGGAAGCATCTCAAAACAATATAACAATTATGAAGGCAAAATATGGAAACTAATAGTACACAAAGAATACAAAGGATTTACATGGTTCGGCTATAAAGCCTACATCCACGGGCAAAGCCGGCGAGGAAATTCCACTAATAACAAAGGAGATTACAAAAGAGATTAACTCTCTCAAACCCAAAACCCAAATCCCGAATACACCCAAAACACTCTCTCACCAAACGGTGCGCCACCACCACAATCAAAACATAAGAAAGGTTTTTAGGCCTTTCACAAATATGTGGCTGCACGCACACCAAACAAAGAGAAACCAATGTGCCAATTATATACTAGTCTAACGTAACCTAATCCTATAAGGAATACAAACCCATAAACCTTATAGGACAGGAAACCAAATTCCTACAAGGATTAGGAACTCTAATCCTTATAAAACATGGAAACAAACAGCTAACAATAGTGTGTCATAATTGGTCCAAATAAAGGGTTAACTAATTGACCTAAAGTCTAAGCCAAAATACAACACCCCCTTCCTCAATGAGTTACTTACAAGCACTCTATTCAATTGTTAATGCATGTATTACTAATATAGCTTAAATCCTTGGTACTTTGAAGTTCCTCATTCAAACATACCATAAAAAATGCATAAATCTCTGGATTTTAAATTCCCATGGATAAAAAACCCAAGGTGGTGCAAAATACGTACCATCGATTTCATATTTCTCAGTCTCTTTGACAGCCTTCAGTGCACTTGACCTTTCAGCAAAATGGACAAATCCAAAATCCCGTTTTCCCTGGCCGCTTTTACCTGGTGGCATAACCACTTTTGTCACTTCACCATGGCGCTGGAACAGTTCCTTCAGCTTTTCAATGGTAGTGTTCTCAGGTATGTTTTTCACATAAAGGGCCTTCACCTGAAAAATGCAAAAGCAAGAAATTACCAGCATGAAAATGACAAGTAGCAGGCTGTGCAATGGTAAAGATAGAAAATTTTAAATAGAAATAAAAGGAAGCATTGAAACTTCAAATACATGAGCTACTGGCTTCGTGATTATGAATTTCTCTTTCAAAGTTCACAAAAAAATTAACAGAGTTCAGATCAAGTCAAGCTATGATTCATACGAGTTTAAAGTTACAAATATAACTAGAGCATATATATATTTATATATATCCAAAACTAATATAAAACGCAGACAGGCAACAACTCATTTGGGTTCATTTAATTTACATAGAAAAAAAAAACACAAAAAAAGAAATTCCAAAGGAAAACTTCAATGAGAAGAAGCCACTCCAGTCCACATTCCCGTCGAAATAGCCTGTTCTTTGCAGTTACCAAATCTTTACAAAAATCAACAATTCATAATTTATAACAAAGAATTATAGAAGGCCTTATTATGATGATTTTCAGTGGATTTTAGGAGCGATTAAAGGCAGGATCATTGTAATACCCCTTAGGCTTGTCCCCAAAGCCTATGCTATTTTGTGACAGCTTGTGAGGAGTGGATTACCAAGCAACCACGTTGCTGGTGGTCTTCCTGGACTCACCAACCACCAGGTCCCTTTGGGAAGATGCAGTCAAAGATTGGTTGACAACCAAAATGCATGTGGATTCTCAGGGTTTGTTTCAGTGGATCATAGTGAAATCTAGAATCCGACATCAGTCATAAACTATGCCCTAGCATGGCATAAGAGCTTCAATTGCATCTTTCCAATAACCTAGACTTAAGAGACAAGTGAGCAATATACAGTCATATTGCACAGATTCTTACGAACTAGTGATCATTTGGATTGATATAGTACCAGATGCAGTTAATATAATCAGCTAAGCATCTGAAATAATGATTTATTTTTAAAATCTGCAACCTGTTAATTAGGCCCCCTGAACCTAGAAATTCCTTTCAAATGTATATTGGACTATACCTGGGCAGTAGCAGAATGATCAGAAGTGCTTTTTGGATCAGCCCAGGTCACAGTTGGGGTATTTCCCTCCAGCTTAAAACTTGAATTTGACATTTTTTGTCTTGAATAATCAGCGCAGGCATTATTATAATACAAAACAAAAGCAAAACCACGATTTCTGCTTGGATTTTGAGGATCCTGCAATTAACAAAAAGATCCATAAGAATGCTGAATAGAGCTTCAATTTATCTCTGAATTTATATTAAAAAGGGTGGGTTTTAAAAACTAACCTTTATTAGCTCAATGTGATCAACCCCAGGACCAACCTCCTCAATGACTTTTCGAAACTCATCTTCAGTCCAGACTTTTGGAACATTACCAATGAACAATCTATGTTTAGTTTCAGAAAGGGAACATCTTAAAGTTTTACCCTGCAGAGATAACACAAACTGTAAGTGACACCTAAGTGGGACCTATCTTTAAAAGGAATGAAAATTGCAGAGAGAAAAATAATTACCTTGAAAGCTTTATTATGTAATTCTTCAATGGCTTTCTGTGCAACCTCTTTGGTCATAAATCCTATAAATGCATAGCCCTTGCTTTCACCAGTTTCCCTATCTTGCATTAATCTTATCTGCAAAATAATTAAAGAATCAAACCCTCAATGTAAATTCAACTCATGCCTAGGTCGACCCAAACCATAGGCTAAAATGCCAGTCACATAGAGGCCATAGTTCTGACCTCAATAATTTCTCCGATTTCATCACATAGATCCCTTAGATCTTCTTCCAAGGTATCTTTGGGAAGTCCACCAATGAAAACTTCAGACCCATAGGGAGGGAGGGCAAGAAGTTGAGCATGTTTCTCCTTCTCCTCTTCGCTAACAGGAGCAGAAGGTTTCTCTTCATCTTCCACAAATTCACCAGCATCATCGGTTTCACCTGGTTCTGGTGATTGATCTTTCTCACTAGTCTTATCTGCAGGAATTTCCAATGTTTCTTCAGCATGCTCCTCCACATTTTCATCACTGCCCCCATCTACTCCATCTATTTGCTCTTCTACATCATCATCCATCTCTTCCATGTAGTTATCTTCATCAAAATCCACCTGCTCTTCTACTTCCGCTCCATCTGCCATGTCTGGTTCACGTACCAACTTTTGTCATCTAATAACTAACCCAATTGTCAACTGAATAAGCTGCAGGCTTGCACAATTTTTTATTGGGAAATTGCACTGACCTCATGAGAATTTGCATGAAAAGGTACAAATATGCTAGCGAAAAACTAACGAGCATTAAACTTGGAAGAACTTCCAAAGCAGGAAATACACCTAAGAGTTGCTTCCGTGGAGAAGGCAATGACAAATTCATTGCTAGAGTAAACTTAAAAGGTGTTGGAAGAAATAAACAAGGCTTTAAAATTGGTCAATTTTTCTTGGCACCTCATGGTTTCAGTGAAACAACAGAGAGGACCTCACAATTTCACTCCAACCATAGACATCAAAGTTTTCATATTTATAACCTAAGCTGGAGGTAAACTAATTTGAAAGGGATATGCACCATATGCATGACTCATGAGCGTCATAATAGCTATAAAATAAAAATTCAACCCATAGGCTTTTGTATTTAACAAATCGCGCAGCCTCAAAACAATTTGAGATTCTAAAGAAAGAATGCACAATGCTTCCAATCCAATATAATTAGATAACAGAGACTACGACCACATCTCTATGGCTAAGAAAATATGATCAGGTCAAGGGGCTAAACCATTCATCTGAGTAAAACTAAAGAACCAATAGATTAAACTCTTCCAGGGAGAAAACCCAATAGAGTTAATAAATACTTGTCTGAGAAAAAACCCTTCTATCTGACTGAACAAATATCCAACCCAATCAATCCTAAGCCTAGCAGGAACCTAAAATGGAGAATCAATTAGCATAGAGAGGACTATATAACCAGATACAGACAAGTCAACAACCCACAAAAAGGTCAATAACCCACAAAACACAAGAGATTATGAGGCGTGAAAATTTATGAAAATGCTCAAAAGCGAATCAGAATTACAAGCGAAAGGCCACTCCGGCGTAACAAAGTTAAACCACAAGAACGTCAGAAAATTGAAAAAAGCGAGACTTTGCATACCAGTGTGGTGTGATTTTGGGAGTAAAGATTGGCTGTGGGGCGTGCTTTGGCGTTTTGGCTTTGTTTCGCGTACGGGGCGAAGAAGAGGGGCTTTCAGACTCAAAAAGGGTCACTGTTTGCGTTTGCGTTTGCGTTTGCGTTGTTATCCGACGAACCCCAAATGGGGGTTTTGTTCAAAGGCCCGTAATCGGGAAAGAGAGTCGGAGTCAGTACAAACTGTATGCGTTTGCACCATATTCATGTGAGACTATTTCCTCTTGACCAATCAAATGAGCCACGAACGCCACGAGAACGACACATCATATTTAATTTGTCATTTTTCTTTCGCTTATTACATAAAAACCCGCTTGAAATTACTTATGTCTCCTTGTGTACCCTTTATCAACGTTATCGCATTCGACATCAATTTCGATAACCTATTTATCTAACGTTAAAAATATTCATGGAATCTAATTGGTTGATATGTAACCTAAGTGGCAGTGTGAATATGGGAAAATTTATCTCTTCCTCTCTGCATCTTTCTCCAGTTTTTTTCTTTGTTGTTCTTTGGTTTGTTTTTCTTTTCTTTGTTGTTCTTTGGTTTATTTTTCTTTTCTTTGTTGTTATTTTTGTTGTTTTTTTTTTTGTTGTTTTTTCTTTCTTATTTGTTTTATGTTTTTTCTTTCTTTCTTTTTTCGATTTTGTTTTTACTGTTCTTTTTTTTTTGTTATCTAATTTTTTGTTAGCCCTCTTATTTCGGCTATGTTTTACGCCCTTTGTAGTGTGTTTCCGACCCCTCCCACTATGGAGGTTTTTCCTTCTCCTTCCTTGGAGATTTCCAGAGTGCTCCTAGATTTATCTTCCCACAACCATTTCAGCTCCCTTCTCTCACGTCTCAACCTGGTCCTTTTCCCTCATCCAATGCTCTTAGCAACGATAGACCTTGAATGCTTTGCCACTGAAATCCGTTTATCAACTCAGTGGCTATGTTGGCACTGGGTTGTTTTCAAAGTGCAATATGCACTCGTCGAATAGATTATGGGAGCGTTTCTTGTGCGGGCGACATGCTTATCCCCATATTCCGCTGACTTCTTCGGTTTCACCTTCACTTACTTTGCTTCTGGTAGTTCAGTGTTTGTCGGTTCGTGGCGACTCGGGCAGCACGTGATGGCGGCGGATTGGGCGATGACAGCTTTCCATGTTTTGAATCTAGGGTTATTTTTGGATTGTTTTATGTTTACGGTTTTGGACTTATTTGCACATGAATTTGGTGTTGTTTGTGTGTATGTTTATGTATCTTTTAAGTACTTCTGATTGTAGGCTTTCATTGCTTTGTAATGTTCGCTTATTAATGAAGTTCTTACTTGATCGATAAAAAAAAACTATTTATGGCTCAGTTTGCACGTAAATGTTGTCTCACTTAACTTCATTTCTATCAACCTCATTCATCCAACGTTAAATGTTCACCTACTTAACATCAGTTTTGTCAACCACAGTCAACGTCGTTAAATCTTGTCTCACTTAACATCACTTCTACTAACCAAATTCATCAAACCTCATCCATCCAATGTTAAAACATTGTCCACTTAATATCACTTTATGGTTCAACAAGGTATTGTCATGGGCCACGTGATTTCTAGTAGGGGTTTTGAAGTTGACAAACCTAAGTTGGATGTTATTGAGAGATTGCCATACCCAACCACAGTTAAGGATTTTAGATCATTCTTGGGTCACGCTGGATTTTACCGAAGGTTCATCTAGGACTTTTCTAAGGTATCTCGGTCCATGTGTGCCTTGCTTGCAAATGATGCGGTTTTTTTTTTGAATAGGAATGTAGAGAGGCCTTTGACACTTGGAAGGACAAGCTCACGAGCTCCCCCATCGTCATGCCTCCCAATTGGGACCTCTTATTCGAACTCATGTGCGATGCTTTTGATTTTGCGGTTGGTACTGTTTTGGGACAATGGCTCGACAAACTTCCTCATGTCATCTACAATGCGAGCCGCACCTTTAATGATGCCCAATTGAACTATGGAACCACTGAAATGAGCTTCTTGCTGTTATCTTTACCTTGGAAAAGTTTCGATCTTACTTGATCCAAACAAAGGTCATAATCACGCAGCGCTGAAGTACTTGTTGAGCAAGAAGGATGCAAAACCTAGATTGTTGTGATGGATGCTTCTCCTTCAAGAGTTTGATTTAAAAATTCGAGACAAGAAAGTGAGTGAGAATGTAGTCATCTCATCCATGGTTGAATGAAGAAATGAATCACCTCCCCTTGCAAGAGACATTCCCTGACGAGCAATTTTTCAGCATTCGTGCAATCGATCCATGATATGCCGATTTGATTAACTTCATTGTCGCTAAGAAATTTCCTATGTCATTGAGCATGTATCAAAAGGATAAGATTGCTAAACAATCCAAGTATTACATTTGGGACGAGCCATACCTACGAAAACATTGTCTGGATCAAATCATTAGACGATGCATTCCCGATCATGAGATACGTTCCGTTCTTGAATTTTGTTACTTATAGGCATGTGGAGGTCATTTTGGGGCCAAGAAGACAACGTTCGAAGTCCTTCAAAGTGGATTCTTTTGTACTATACTCTTTAAGGATGCTTATGAATTCGTGCTCACTTGTGATAAATTCCAAAGACAAGGTAACAAAGGTCCTAGGAATCAAATCCCATTGAATCTGATTCTAGTTGTGGAGATCTTTGACAATAGGGGCATTGATTTCAAGGGACCTTTCTCAAACTCTTTTGGTAATATATACATATTGCTTGCCATGGATTATGTATCTAAATGGGTTGATGCATTTGCCACTAAAATTAATGATGCTAAGGTTGTTTTGAATTTCATTCAAAATGATATTTTAGCTACGTTTGGTGCACCATGGGCTATCATAAGTGATAGAGGCTCCCACTTTTGCAATTGTTCTTTTAAGGCCTTGATGAAGCGGTATAGTGTCACTCATCGTATATCCACTCCATACCACCCTCAAACAAGTGGGCAAGTCGAAGTGTCAAATAAAGAGATCAAAGCTATACTTGAGAAGACGATTCACCCTAACCTCAAGGATTTCTCTATGAGGTTAAACGATGCACTTTGGGCTTATAAGATAGCATATGAAACACAAATTGGTATGTCACTTTTTCGGTTAGTCTTTGGTAAGGGATGCCACTTGCCCATAGAACTTGAGCACAAGGCATTTTGGACTGTTAAGCACATGAATAAGAACTTAGACGCTGCTGAAATTCACCGCAAGTTACAACTAAGTGAGCTTGATGAATTCCACAATGAGGCATATGAGACTGCTTGGATTTACAAGGAAAAAACTAAGGCTTATCACGACCAGAAAATTCAAAGGAAAGTCCTTCAAGTTGGCTAACAAGTCTTGTAATTCAACTCACGGCTCAAGTTATTTTCGGACAAGTTACGTTCTCGTTGGTCTAGTACATTCATTATCACTAACGTTTTCCCTCATGGTGCCATTGAGATTCAATATCTGGTTATTCCAGGTGAAATGGACATAATCTCATGCCCTACTATGGGACATCTCCCATTCCACTTTAAGCTCCCGTGACCCAATTGCAAGCCCTTCCATAACACGTTGTCTTCGTCTAGCCTAGACGTTAAATCAAGCGCTCATAGGAGGCAATCTAGCCCTGATTTGTTCTCTTTTCTTTGTGGACGTTTTTCACTTGTAGATCTTCATCACTATAATGAATTTTTCTTACTTTAATGCTTGAAACATTGAGGACAATGTCTCATTTAGGTTTGGGGGTATAGACTTTAACATCATATGAAAAACTGCATGTTTTGGGTTACACAAACTAGTTTTCTGTTTTGATCTTCTAGTTTTCTATTTTAAGTAGCTTGCTATTTTTTTGTGTTATGCTAGTTTTTATGCTTTAACAAGTTAATATGAATGGATAGAACGTGAGAATTTCTTGTACTGACTAAGAATCATTGTCATTGCCATTAAACTCACACTTGCATCTTACGATACCATAATCAAGTGATTAAGCAACCAAAACAATTGAATTTGAGCACACGTAGAAAAGTAGTGGAGACTACCATTGTGAGATCTTTGAGCTTGATTGCCTTTATTTTTGAGTGATCTGCTTTTTCTACTCTTAAACACTCATCATTTTGTTCATAATTGCATGATCGCATTCTAATTGCATTGATGTTTAAAGAACCATATCTATTGGATGCTCTTGATTTAATATGTAATTGTCTATGAGATGTGATATAGGCTATGTGTGTTTTAGCTCCTAAAAGCCTTTATTTTCCATGTCCACATTGCATGCTCCTTAAGCCCCTTTGAAGTCAAACACTTAGCCGTTTTGTTCTTCACCTTCATTACAACCGAACCAAGTTTTGAACCCCTCATTATGGTTGTACCCTATTATCTAAGCTTGTTCCAAGGTTGCATCAAATGAGATTCATAGTGAGGAGGAAATGTGTTGATGTTTTGTGCTACCTATGCTCATGTAAGTGGAGTATGCTTGAATTGAAATATCATTCGGTTGTTTGCAAAGTGAGGTTGTTATTACATGATCTTGGCTCAGTTCATATAAACAAAAGAAAAAGTGTATCAAGTTCATTAGTGAATTCAAAAGAAAAGAAAGAAAACGAAAATGAAAACATTGAGAAAAAAGAAAAAAAAAGTGAAAGCATTGAACTTGGACCTGAGCCAAATAAGCCAATTACCTCAAATAGGGCAATGTAATGAATTCAAGCACATATTCATCATTTATAAGTCAAGGCATGTGCCATGACTTCTTATGCCTTAATGCAGCTTAGGTTATTTGAATCCCAACTTTCTTTTCTAAACTCAAGAACCTAGCCCCATTACAACCCTTGAATGAATACCTATTAATCTCGTGAATGGTTATGCAAAGGATCAAGGTACGTACCTATGTTCTTAAACTTGAATTCTTTCTTGAGATCATATTTCCGCATAAAGTACCATTCTTCATTGAAACTTATATGTGATTAATTTGATTTCCTTTACATAAACTCATCACATATGCTTGTTGAGTGAAAGCCTTAGGATTCGTGTGTGCATTGAGCGATGCCTAGTGAGGATTAGAGTCGAGGAAAAATCGTTCTAGGGTGTTTAAATGACATTGTTTTTCTAGCTTGATTATTTTAGATATTGGTGTAAACACTTGACACATTGCGTTCACGGTATGTTCCTTGGTTTTTGTGAGTTTGTTTTCTATTTTTGATTCTTTTTAACTTCTTGGCGCATGATTCTAGCATCCCTTTTGTTAACAAAAAACGTTTGTGGGTATTGTGCTGCTATAACCTACTAGGTGACCCTTGGGGTTTAAATGTTTATCTTAATTAGATCGAGTCTTTTATTTTTTTGTTTTGCTAAGGGACTAGCAAAAGATGGGTTTGGGGGTATTTAATAAGTCACGAATTAAGTATTGTTTCAATGTTATTTCTTATCCCTTTTACTTGTCTATTGATTATAATGGTTCAAACAATAAAAGAAAATTATATTTCTTGTGAAGTTTGTGCAAATTGTTAAGTTAAGATTAAATAATGTTTTTGCAATGAAATGTGATGATTCCAAAGCTAACTCATCAATCAATCATCAAGAACTCATCAAGGACTCATAAGTGCCACCTAACCACTCAAGGACACAGAAAGGACTTCAAGTTTTCTCTAATTCCGGCTAAGTCCTCATCCCTAAATTACGATTAAGGATAAGTGATTATCCTAGTCCAACTTGGAATCCCCCTAGCTGCAATTTTTTCTCTCTTTTTTTTTTTTTTTCTCTCTCTCTCTCTCTCATACATGGATTGATGTCGATTGACTTGGAAAAGAAGACTAAGAAGTTTCCTAATCAAATTTGAAGTCAAATTGGCAAGAAGCAAGGAAAAAGGATTCCTTGCAAGGTAAGGACCCCTAAACACGACAAAGATGACAGGACCGCCCCCGAAGGGACATTGATAACCGTGCCCGGTCCTGCTCCCGTCTAGCAAGTCGACTGAAGTTCCCAAATTACCCTCAGTACTTGCCAAACAAGGGATAGCCACACACGTACTCACTCATGCCTCCACCTCTGGACCAGCCTCGATCAACGCGCCACAACCTGGAGGGTCAATAAAAACACAAAAGGTGTGAGTGGACAAAAATGAATCAGTTTATAAAACAGTTACAAAAGACATTTCTACCCTTCACATAAAACCAATGCATGCATTCGAAAATCATTTACAATCCATTTCATTTCCAATATAAGAAAAACGTGTATGAAAATCGGATCATTTTCCTTTTCTTAACCTTCGGGTCTTAGCCCGCAATCATAAACACAGGGCCTCAGCTCAAAATCATGGATCAAATCCAAGTACAAGAACATAGTTCGAAAATCCATCAAATCACATAAACCGGGCCACTGCCCAACACATCCGAAAACATCAGAAATCAACAGTAAACCACAAGCCAATCAGTTTGCTGGATATCAATCACCGAGTCTTTAAACTCACATATATCAGGCCTTCCTGGGGTATCAACGAGTCTTTAAACTCAGAACATAATCATTAGGCCTCCGGGTGTAACGACCCGAACTTTCGTAATTATTATTTTATTGTAAATTGACCGTTTTGCCCCTGAGGGGGGAAAAGTTGACTTTTACCTCGGGAAGTATTTAGGACTTTGACACGTGACCGTGACGTAGTTTAGGACGTCACGAGTTCATAGGCAGGTGGCACGTTCGATTCCGACGTTCGAGGAAGAAGTTGTGACGTTCGGAAGTCGAGGGGCATTTTGGTAATTTGGCCATTTGGGGGCCAAATGTTGACTTTTGACCCGGGAAGTCCAACGGACGAGGGCCAATGACCGTTACGTAGGTCTCGTCGATACGAATCCGTAGACAGGCGGCACGCTGAAATCGGACTTACGACGAAAAAGTTATGGTCAAGAACGTAACCGAACTAACCGAGACTCGGAACTTAATTTATTAATAAAATATTATAATCTGTTTTACTTTAACCCAATCAATCTGGACCCGTGATGAGTGACACATGTCACTCATCTACCCCATCCACATCATCCCCAACATTCTGGATCTTGGTCTGCCATAGGATTAATTAATTAATTTCTTTTCCTTAAATCCTCACCCTTCACTCTTCACTCAGGATGAATCACAGCCATCCATTCTATTTCTCCTTCTGTTCTTAAGCCATCAGAGACTCATTTCCTCATTTTCATTCCTTCCTTCAAACCGTGCAACCTCCCACCCTTCAAACAATCACACCAGCAGCTAACCACCCAACCTTCTTCATCAGGCAGCACCAGACCGTGCACCACCACCACCAGACACCGGCCAACGCCACCACGGCCACCCTGCACGGCCGGAAAACCCACAAACCCGTGAGGACCCGTGCAGCCCAAAATCATCAGACCATCCAAACCACGACGTCTGGGCTCGAACCAACCTAGGGCTAGGACCATTGTGACCTCTGGACGGCGTAGGACTGGACTGGGCAGCCCACGGCGGCGACACGGCGGCGGTAAGCCTGCAAACCCGTAATGGCCGATTTTCCTTCCCTGCCTCAAACCATCCGTTTTTAACGTTGCATTTGCTTGGTTGTTTTTGAGACTTAAACTAGGGGACTAGACGAACGTTTTGGACCTGAGTTGGTGGCTGGAAACGTGACGGCTCGCCGGAGAAGACGGACCAAAACCGGCAGCCATTTCCCCGTCGTTTTTCAGGTGATTCCTTGATCTTAAAATCCAGTTTTGATCACACAGAGCCATAGAACATGTTCAGACGAGTCCATAGGAACAAACCCCATCGATTTTGGTGGTCGGAATCACGATCTGTGATCGGGTCGAACCGTGGGTCTGCGGTGACCCGATTCGCAGACCCGACACTGTAGCTGATGACGTCATCATGCTGACGTCAGCAGTGACGTCATGATGACGTCATCATGTCAGAATATTGTCAGACCAGGGACCAATGGACTGTTGACACGTGTCCTCTGACACTGTCAGTGATGACGTCATGCTGACGTCAGCAGTGACGTCATGCTGACGTCAGCATCACTGTAGCACTGTTGACCAGAGGGTTGACCGGCGCGTGGGGGGCGCGTGTGAACAGTGTTTTGTGTGGGACCAGTGCCATTTTCAAGGTTTCGACGATACGGATCCAATGGCGGTGGTTTCGTGTCGATCGGAGATCGTTAAGTTGGTCAAATTAGGGTTTGATGCCTTGGGAAGCGTGTTCGGACGGCTTTCCCGGGCCGGTTTCAGTCTAGGGTTTCGTAGTTGTTTAGTAGGGACTTAAAGTGACCTTTACGTATGTTTTGGGCGTGACAGGAATTGTACTTTAAACCTTGGACGGGGCTTTACGCTCGGGAGTGCAGCGGGATTGTACTGTGAGTGGGCCTTTGATTTCACTAAACTTCGGCATGCATAACTGTTTTACTTTCTCCTATATCTATATGTGATTTGAGTAAAAGTATCTGTTCAGCTTGTGTATGATTTATGGCACGTATTACGATGTTTGGGCATGAGACCCGTCTGGTTGTTTATAAATGGTTTGGAGTCATATATATGTATAATGGAACTCGATATCATCTGTGGTACTGCACTGTATAGATCTACCCTAGGATTCTATCTCCTCCGGATGTAGGTACACCGGAGCGGTCACGGCGCATTGCCTGTGAGGAGTCATTCTACGGAGGGACCGGACCGTAGAGTGACTCAGGAGCAGGATTGCTACTATTGGACGTCTGGGACGTCAGGCATCTAGAATGCCATGCTCGGACTAGGTTCGGGATTTGGACTCGGGATTGAGACCCCGGGTGGCACGCGTAGCCTTGAGACTGTGACCTTATTGGGCGTCTGGGACGTCAGGCATCTGGGATGTCAGGGTTGGGATGTATGGTGCAGTGACTAAGATTATATTATGTTGCTATTATTCTGCTTATGACTATATGGTTTTGTGGTTTTGATACTATGCATGTCTTTTCGGAAAACGGAGGGGAAAAGCTATATGTTTTCGAAATGGTAAACTACTTTGTAAACCTTGAGTTTCGGCCCACTCACCTTTGTTGTTTTACTACCCCTCCAGGTAGTGCTATCGAGGAGGAGGATCCCGAGGAGGAGGAGGAGGATCCCGAGGAGGAAGAGGCATAGGTTTACGTTGCGTACCTGAACCCTACTGCTGGGTAGGTTGGCACGTAGTGTGTCTAGAGTCGTGATCAATAAACTGTATTCGGGAACCATCCCTTGTCTGACACTATTTGTATTTGAGTATTTGTGTGGTGTGCTATGTATGACTTAACTATGGATTTTCTTTATGCATTTTATATTCAATAAGGGTATTTTTGGTATTTTAACGTTGGGTGTCAGACGGGAGCAGGGCACGTCCCGGGTGGTCCCAGGGGGATCGGGGCGGGTCCTGTCAACTTGGTATCAGAGCACTAGGTTGTGGTCAGCATGCTAGACTAGTGGTCAGTACTTAGTTTAAACGATGTCAGTATCTAATCTATGCCTCTTAACAGCGGGTTATGCCTCCAAGGAGAATTCCTCAAACACGAACTGACGAGGAAATCGCGAGAGAGATGGAATGTGCTAGCATTGAGCGGGCTCAAAGGTTGGGAGCCACACCGTTCAGCGGGGGATCAAACCCCGAGGATGCCCATGAGTGGATTGCGAAATGGGAAAGAATCTTCACCGTGATGCATTGCCCACCCGGCGAGCGGGTGGCATTGGCGGCCTTCTTACTGGAAGGCGGGGCTTATCAATGGTGGCATGGTCTTGAGATGTCCGGGTGGACCGTTCACACCACCACATGGGAGGTCTTTCGTGCCCGATTCTTAGATCAGTATTACCCGCGTTCATTTCGCATGGCACGAGAGGCAGAGTTCCTGCGGCTGGAACAGGGAGATATGTCCGTGGCAGATTACGAGCAGACCTTCGGGAAGCTTTCCCGTTTTGCCGCAGCTTTCGTGAGTACTGAGGAGGAAAAATGTCAAAGATTTGAGTTGGGACTCCGAGGGGAGTTGCGGGCAAGTGTGACGGCTACTAGTTACGCGACTCTGAGGGACATGGTCGACGCTGCAGTTCGTGTCGAGGCCAGTCTGGCGGCACACCAGGCGCGACAATCATCAGGCGAGGGACAGCGCCGGGATCGTCCACATCCTGGACCAACCGGCCCAAAGATCTCTAAGGGGGGAAATTACCGAGGAGCACCCTCATCTCTACGTGGTCGTGGCTGGTCAGGTCGACATGGGAACTCTCAGAGGGGTGGATCGAGATTCAGTTCTGGACAGCATCAGGCTTGGAGTGGTACATCAGGAGGGTCTTGGGATGGACCGAGGACAGTTAATTGCTTTGCTTGTGGAGGAGCGGGCCACTATGCCCGAGATTGCCATTTGTTGTCAAGGAACAACGAGACTAAAGGTGTTAGTGTGACACAGAGTTCGGCTTCTCACCCTTCCAGAGGCCGAGGACAGAGTGCTGAGCGTGGCGCGCGTGGGCGCGGACAGACTGCGGGACCCCGAGCTCGTGTTTTTGCAGTGACTCAGCAGCAGGCGAGGTCAGCCCCTGGTGTGGTTACAGGTACTCTTCATATCTCAAATATTGTTGTACGGGTATTAATGGATGCTGGGGCTACTCATTCTTTTATTTCGAAAAGTTGTGCGGGTATGTTAGATCGTGAGGTGTCAGCCTTGGATAGTGAAATGGGTGTTGGTACACCGATGGGCGTTGTGTACATCGTGAATCAGGTGATCCGGAGATGCCCAGTAAGGGTGGAGGATGTAGATCTGCTAGCTGATCTAATCCTGATGGATATCCATGACTTTGATGTTATCTTGGGAATGGATTGGTTGACTGAGCACGGTTCGCTCATCGACTGTTGTAGTAGGCGGGTGATTCTGCGAAGTCCGGGTTTGCCGGAGGTTACTTTTCAGGGAGAGCGCGACGGTTCGCTACCTGAAGTAATTTCTTCACTTGCCGCTACGAAGCTTCTACAGAAGGGATGCCAGGGTTATCTGGCGCATGTTGTGACGACGAATAGTGATACTTCGGGTGCCGATGATATACCTGTGGTGCGGGAATTTCCGGATGTGTTCCCGGAAGATTTGCCTGGTTTACCACCACATCGGGAGATTGAGTTCACGATTGAACTACTTCCTGGCACACGACCTATATCGCAGGCACCATATCGGATGGCACCAGCGGAGTTACGGGAACTGAAGATCCAATTGCAGGAGTTGGTGGACTTGGGATTCATCCGACCGAGTACATCACCGTGGGGAGCACCAGTATTATTTGTGAAGAAGAAGGAGGGGAGCCTCCGTTTGTGTGTGGATTATCGACAGCTCAACAAGGTCACGGTAAGGAACCAGTACCCCTTACCCAGGATTGATGATCTCTTTGATCAACTGCGGGGAGCACAGTACTTCTCGAAAATAGATTTACGATCTGGTTATCACCAGTTGAAGATTGCTGAAGGAGATGTCCCGAAGACAGCGTTTCGGACCAGATATGGGCATTATGAATTCCTTGTGATGCCTTTCGGCTTGACGAATGCTCCAGCAGCATTCATGGATCTAATGAATAGGGTCTTCCGATCTTATTTGGATAAGTTCGTGATCGTGTTCATTGACGACATCCTTGTGTACTCGAGGAGTGCTCAAGCTCATGAGGAACACTTACGTTCGGTGTTAGGGAAGCTGAGGCAGAACCAGTTATACGCCAAGCTGAGTAAGTGTCAGTTTTGGCTAACCAGCATTGGTTTTCTGGGACATGTAGTGTCAGCAGACGGGATTAGCGTGGATCCCCAGAAGACCGAAGCGGTGACAAATTGGGCTAGGCCGACAACCGTGACAGAGGTACGGAGTTTCGTTGGTTTGGCAGGATACTACCGGAGATTTGTTGAGGGCTTCTCTAGTATTGCTGCACCGTTGACTCGTTTAACCAGGAAGGGAGTAAAGTTTGTTTGGGATGAACGGTGTGAGCAGAGTTATCAAGAATTGAAACGTCGGTTAACTACCGCACCTGTTCTTGCCTTGCCGGATAACAGTGGAGAGTTCGAAGTCTACAGTGACGCATCGTTGCAAGGTTTGGGTTGCGTGCTGATGCAGAATGGCAGAGTTATCGCTTATGCATCGAGACAACTAAAGACACATGAGCTGAACTACCCTACGCATGATCTGGAGTTGGCGGCGGTGGTTCACGCTTTAAAGATCTGGCGACATTATCTGTACGGGGTGACTTGCAGGATCTTCACCGATCATCAGAGTTTGAAGCATTTGTTCACTCAGAAGGAGCTGAACGTAAGGCAGCGACGGTGGTTGGAACTGATCAAGGATTACGATTGTACGATTGAATATCATCCAGGGAAGGCGAACGTTGTGGCAGACGCACTCAGTAGGAAGTCAGCAGGATCAATTGCACACCTGAGGCTGGTGTACCTTCCTTTGCTAGTGGAACTCCGAAGAGCTGGAGTTATGCTGGGGATGGATGAGCAGGGAGCTTTGTTGGCCAGTTTTCATGTACGACCTGTGCTCGTCGATCGGATTATCGAGGCACAATTGGAGGATCCGACACTTTGTATCTACAGGATCGAGGTCGAAGCAGACGAGAGGCAGGACTTTACTATTCGACCAGATGGAGCTCTGGTGAAACTGGGCCGTTTGTGTGTTCCTGCAGTGGCAGAGTTACGGGAAGAAATTCTCGAGGAAGCCCACAGTTCGGCTTATGCCATGCATCCGGGAGGTACAAAGATGTACCGTACCCTCCGGGACCACTATTGGTGGGCAGGAATGAAGAAGGATATTGCAGTGTTTGTGAGCAGATGTTTGACCTGTCAGCAGGTCAAGGCCGAGCGGCAGAGACCGTATGGAGCAATGCAACCGCTTCCGATTCCCGAGTGGAAGTGGGATCACATTACCATGGATTTTGTCTTCAAGTTGCCAAGGACTCAGAGGGGATGCGATGGAGTTTGGGTGATTGTCGACCGATTGACCAAGTCAGCTCATTTCTTACCAGTACAGGAGACATTTAAGCCAAACCGACTGGCTCAGCTATTCGTGAAGGAGATCATTCGACTTCATGGTACGCCGGAGTCGATAGTGTCTGATCGAGATCCGCGTTTCACATCTAGGTTCTGGCGAAGTTTGCAGAACGCCTTGGGTACAAACTTACATTTCAGTACAGCGTTCCACCCACAGACCGATGGGCAGTCAGAGAGGACTATCCAGACACTGGAGGACATGATGAGGTCTTGTGTACTGCAGTTTCAGGATTCGTGGGATACCCATTTGCCTTTGATGGAGTTCGCATACAACAACAGTTATCAGGCAAGTATCGGGATGGCACCCTACGAGGCACTGTATGGCCGACAGTGCAGGACACCTATCTGTTGGATGGAGGTAGGAGAGCGAGCAGCTTTAGGACCGGATTTGATGGACATGACCCAGGAAACAGTTCGAATTATCAAGGAAAGATTGAAGGCAGCACAGGATCGCCAAAAGAGCTATGCGGATCGACGAATTCGAGACTTGGAATTCGAGGTTGGAGATTTTGTGTTCCTTAAGTTATCTCCATGGAAAGGAATTATCCGTTTTGGCCGACGCGGGAAGTTGAGTCCACGTTACTTTGGACCGTTCGAGATCATTGAGAGGATTGGACTAGTGGCATACCGGTTGGCATTACCTCCAGAACTTGCCAGAGTGCACGATGTTTTCCATGTGTCCATGTTACGGAAATACCTACGGGACGATTCACATGCCTTGCCGGAACAACCAGTAGAACTGATGACTGATCTGAGCTTTGAAGAGAAACCAGTGCAGATTCTGGATCAGAAGAACAAGGTTCTGAGAAACAAGACGATTCGGTTGGTGAAAGTGCTATGGAGGAACCATGACGTCGAGGAAGCGACGTGGGAACCCGAAGACTTGATGAGGGAGCAGTACCCGTTTTTATTCGAGTAAATTTCGAGGACGAAATTTCTGTAAGGTGGGTAGATTGTAACGACCCGAACTTTCGTAATTATTATTTTATTGTAAATTGACCGTTTTGCCCCTGAGGGGGGAAAAGTTGACTTTTACCTCGGGAAGTATTTAGGACTTTGACACGTGACCGTGACGTAGTTTAGGACGTCACGAGTTCATAGGCAGGTGGCACGTTCGATTCCGACGTTCGAGGAAGAAGTTGTGACGTTCGGAAGTCGAGGGGCATTTTGGTAATTTGGCCATTTGGGGGCCAAATGTTGACTTTTGACCCGGGAAGTCCAACGGACGAGGGCCAATGACCGTTACGTAGGTCTCGTCGATACGAATCCGTAGACAGGCGGCACGCTGAAATCGGACTTACGACGAAAAAGTTATGGTCAAGAACGTAACCGAACTAACCGAGACTCGGAACTTAATTTATTAATAAAATATTATAATCTGTTTTACTTTAACCCAATCAATCTGGACCCTTGATGAGTGACACATGTCACTCATCTACCCCATCCACATCATCCCCAACATTCTGGATCTTGGTCTGCCATAGGATTAATTAATTAATTTCTTTTCCTTAAATCCTCACCCTTCACTCTTCACTCAGGATGAATCACAGCCATCCATTCTATTTCTCCTTCTGTTCTTAAGCCATCAGAGACTCATTTCCTCATTTTCATTCCTTCCTTCAAACCGTGCAACCTCCCACCCTTCAAACAATCACACCAGCAGCTAACCACCCAACCTTCTTCATCAGGCAGCACCAGACCGTGCACCACCACCACCAGACACCGGCCAACGCCACCACGGCCACCCTGCACGGCCGGAAAACCCACAAACCCGTGAGGACCCGTGCAGCCCAAAATCATCAGACCATCCAAACCACGACGTCTGGGCTCGAACCAACCTAGGGCTAGGACCATTGTGACCTCTGGACGGCGTAGGACTGGACTGGGCAGCCCACGGCGGCGACACGGCGGCGGTAAGCCTGCAAACCCGTAATGGCCGATTTTCCTTCCCTGCCTCAAACCATCCGTTTTTAACGTTGCATTTGCTTGGTTGTTTTTGAGACTTAAACTAGGGGACTAGACGAACGTTTTGGACCTGAGTTGGTGGCTGGAAACGTGACGGCTCGCCGGAGAAGACGGACCAAAACCGGCAGCCATTTCCCCGTCGTTTTTCAGGTGATTCCTTGATCTTAAAATCCAGTTTTGATCACACAGAGCCATAGAACATGTTCAGACGAGTCCATAGGAACAAACCCCATCGATTTTGGTGGTCGGAATCACGATCTGTGATCGGGTCGAACCGTGGGTCTGCGGTGACCCGATTCGCAGACCCGACACTGTAGCTGATGACGTCATCATGCTGACGTCAGCAGTGACGTCATGATGACGTCATCATGTCAGAATATTGTCAGACCAGGGACCAATGGACTGTTGACACGTGTCCTCTGACACTGTCAGTGATGACGTCATGCTGACGTCAGCAGTGACGTCATGCTGACGTCAGCATCACTGTAGCACTGTTGACCAGAGGGTTGACCGGCGCGTGGGGGGCGCGTGTGAACAGTGTTTTGTGTGGGACCAGTGCCATTTTCAAGGTTTCGACGATACGGATCCAATGGCGGTGGTTTCGTGTCGATCGGAGATCGTTAAGTTGGTCAAATTAGGGTTTGATGCCTTGGGAAGCGTGTTCGGACGGCTTTCCCGGGCCGGTTTCAGTCTAGGGTTTCGTAGTTGTTTAGTAGGGACTTAAAGTGACCTTTACGTATGTTTTGGGCGTGACAGGAATTGTACTTTAAACCTTGGACGGGGCTTTACGCTCGGGAGTGCAGCGGGATTGTACTGTGAGTGGGCCTTTGATTTCACTAAACTTCGGCATGCATAACTGTTTTACTTTCTCCTATATCTATATGTGATTTGAGTAAAAGTATCTGTTCAGCTTGTGTATGATTTATGGCACGTATTACGATGTTTGGGCATGAGACCCGTCTGGTTGTTTATAAATGGTTTGGAGTCATATATATGTATAATGGAACTCGATATCATCTGTGGTACTGCACTGTATAGATCTACCCTAGGATTCTATCTCCTCCGGATGTAGGTACACCGGAGCGGTCACGGCGCATTGCCTGTGAGGAGTCATTCTACGGAGGGACCGGACCGTAGAGTGACTCAGGAGCAGGATTGCTACTATTGGACGTCTGGGACGTCAGGCATCTAGAATGCCATGCTCGGACTAGGTTCGGGATTTGGACTCGGGATTGAGACCCCGGGTGGCACGCGTAGCCTTGAGACTGTGACCTTATTGGGCGTCTGGGACGTCAGGCATCTGGGATGTCAGGGTTGGGATGTATGGTGCAGTGACTAAGATTATATTATGTTGCTATTATTCTGCTTATGACTATATGGTTTTGTGGTTTTGATACTATGCATGTCTTTTCGGAAAACGGAGGGGAAAAGCTATATGTTTTCGAAATGGTAAACTACTTTGTAAACCTTGAGTTTCGGCCCACTCACCTTTGTTGTTTTACTACCCCTCCAGGTAGTGCTATCGAGGAGGAGGATCCCGAGGAGGAGGAGGAGGATCCCGAGGAGGAAGAGGCATAGGTTTACGTTGCGTACCTGAACCCTACTGCTGGGTAGGTTGGCACGTAGTGTGTCTAGAGTCGTGCTCAATAAACTGTATTCGGGAACCATCCCTTGTCTGACACTATTTGTATTTGAGTATTTGTGTGGTGTGCTATGTATGACTTAACTATGGATTTTCTTTATGCATTTTATATTCAATAAGGGTATTTTTGGTATTTTAACGTTGGGTGTCAGACGGGAGCAGGGCACGTCCCGGGTGGTCCCAGGGGGATCGGGGCGGGTCCTGTCACCGGGGGTATCACAATAACCGTGTCTTTAAACTCCGAGTCTTTAAACTCAATTCAGGTCTTTAAACCCAATCCGGGCCCGCCTCCGTCATCAATTAACCGGGTCTTTAAACCCAAAACATAATCCAGCAATAGTACCGGGTCTTTAAACCCAAAAACATTTGTAAATCACAACAATCCAGGATCCATCGTGATCCAAATTCCAAAATCAATCCGAAATCACATTTTGTCATAATAAGACTTATGTCTGAATTTCATATTCAAATCCCCAATCACATCCGTCATCCATTCCCGGATTCGAATTTGCAATAATGATTCCGTAAGTTAGCATCCGGAATAACCATTCCGAACCCAAATCCGAAAATCCACTTTTACGTTTCCAAAACCCGAAATCTCAATCATCAGAATTACTTTTATGTCCTGGGCCTCAAGCCCGAAATCACCTTTTTCCAAAATTCGTTTTAAATCTTTGAAATCCAATCGTATTTCAAATCCCAAAGTCAAGGCATCAAAACCATGATCAAATTACAAAATACTTGAAATCTCGTAAAACGCGCAAATCCGTAATGATCTCGAAATCTGTGTCAAAACCGTAAGTCATACTCACAATCATAATCAAAACATCCTCAATCATGATATGCACAAATCATATAAAATCGTTCATTAAACCATCATCAAAGCATAGGAGAAACCATAGTCTCGAAATACGTGCAATCACGTATTGCATATCAAAATACGTATAAATACGAAAATCAAAATCACCATAAGTCATAATCATAATCATAGAAATCATAGAAACATTTATGCATGCATTAAACTTTAGAAAGAAAAGTCCACTCACACATTGTCCATAAAGCTCGTTTTCGCGCTGCACGCGTTTCCGTAATTTCTGACATTTTTCAAAAATCTCAAATCCTGTCCGAAATCATTCCTCAGTGTCACTAATGTAACAACCCGTCCCGAGAGCTGGGATTAGTAGTGTGATTAAGGTGGGATTAGTGAGGCTAATCGGTGGTTAGGTGGTCCCGATAGGTCTGTAAGTTTAGAATGACGATTTTGCCCCTAGTTCGGGCAAAAAGTTGATTTTTAGTTCGGGTGGTCTGATGGACATTGACCAGTGGTCAGGACGTAGTTTGGGACGTCACGAATCCGTAGGCAGGTGGCACGCCTGATTCCGACATCCGAGGAGGAAGTTGTGATGTTCGGAAGATTAAGGGCATAACCGTAATTTGACTAATTAGGGAAAACGTTGACTTTTTGGACGATCGGGTTTTGGTACGTTGACTGAGGATGGTTAGATAAATCTCGTTGTCCTGAGTTCGATGACAGGCGGCACGTGTTCATCGGACTTACGATGTGAGAGTTACGGGTCTAGGAAGGTAGTGGCAAATTCGTAATTTTGAGTTAAAAGGAGGGGCAGTTTGGTCTTTTGTGCCCTGGAAATTGTGCAGAGAAAGGGACAAATGGATGGCTGGGATTGAGCCATGTGGGAGAGGATGGAGTGGATGGTGACATGTGCCAGGTGTGTAGTGGCTTCTGGGGGTTCTTGTGTGTGCACGGTCCAAATAATTGGGGTGCACCCGTGCAAATGTGTGTGTTCGTGTTCTTCAACTAGAGTGAAACAGAGGGAGATTGTGAGGAAAAATTGAGG
This sequence comes from Prinsepia uniflora, assembly GCA_032719365.1. Lineage (NCBI taxonomy): Eukaryota > Viridiplantae > Streptophyta > Magnoliopsida > Rosales > Rosaceae > Prinsepia > Prinsepia uniflora. Next base: position 17,742,327 of record CM064873.1, on the reverse strand, counting down.
GGTGATCGTGGTTGTCGAAGGTTTCTGGTGAGTGAGGAGTGATCAGAAGAAGGTTGAGAGCTGTTGGGGGTGGTGCTGAGAAAGTTAGACGGTGTGGTGGCTGTGTGTGAGGCAGTGGAGAGCTGCGGGAAAACCAGGGAGGAAATCAGAGAGTTTGTGAGAAATCGTGGCGGTGGCGGCCGTGTACGGTGCAACTGAGACCGTAGTGGTGCTGTGAAGGCTGAGTGGGGTCGACCAACCCCAGCGGAGCTCACGACGGCGACGAGAGGCAGGTAATCCTTCATCCCTATAGCTTTACTCTGTTTTTCCCGTCGAGTTCAAGTCGAAAGTCGTGAATCACGGGGTTGAATCGAAGCATGTAGGGAGGTCTAGGGGACTCAGGTGAGGTCTGGGAGTCTTCTGGTTATGCTGCCGTGATGGGGAGTGAACGGTAGGGCTTAGGATGACGGAGGAGACTCTGCCTGCTCTGTTTTGGCCGTGAGTTTCAGACGGCGAGTCGTGAACCTAGGGACTGAAGTGACGGTCAAGGTGAGATGGGTTAGGCTTAGATGGGTCCTAGGAAGTGTTTGGGGTATCCACCGTGAAGGGAGGTTACCTGGGTGGTCGGGAAGAAGAACAGGGGTCTGTGCGGGTTTTCTGTCGAGCTTGAGTCGATGAGCTACGGGATGAATCGAGGTGATTGAAGGACGGGGATGGATAGAGTAAGGCTAGACGAAGCTATAGGTGAAGAAAGGAGGTGAAATGGTGGCCGGACGGCGGAGAACAGGCCTCGCCGGTCCGAGTTGCAGCACTGGTGCGAACCGGGTTGGCTCGAGGTTGACGGTGGTACTGTAGCTGGCACGTGAGGCCCACGCACAGCCACTTTGGACGGCGCGTAGGGGCGGGTGCGGCGGTTCTGGGGAAAACGGTCAACATGGTTTTTGGTCTAGGAGTTGTGATGAGTCTATAGGAATTGGTTTCGGGTTAATCGGTCGTCGATTTAATGTAGTTCCGCTAGGGTGAAGGTTTAAGGTTTCGATTCCTTGTGTTTAGAATTCGGGGATTTTTGAGGGAATTTAGGTGGATCTCCGTAAGTGGGTAGTAACATACTTTGGCGGTTGTTGACAAGACCGGGATTTCCCCAGGAAGCTGAGGAACGTGCTGGACGTACAGGACGCGATTGAGGGCGCGGTACTGTGAGTGGACCCCTTCTCTAAACTTGAGCATGCATAACTGTTTTTCTATAATTGTTTTGTGGTTTTATATGTGGTTTCATGATTGTTGATTATGCTATGTTGGTTTTACATAATTGCACGGTTTTCGAGAAATAACATATTTGGCACGTTTTGCGAGGAATGTCGATTTCTAAGTATAAGGCCATGGTTTTGGGGATTTTCAAATGATCACTGGTTTTGAATGCTTATAAATGGATTTTGAGACGTGATTTCAATGATTAAGGATTTGGTTTAGAATCGGATTTCAAAACGTGGGAATTCCGGATTTGGGTTCGGAATGACGGTTCTGGATGCCGGAAGGGCATCAGACCGGTGATTTCGGATTCGGGTTTGGATGTGAATTCGGGAATGGTTTTCAAATGGTTTTGGATTGGATTTGCTGGATCTGGTTATTGGGTTTAAAGACCCGGATATTGTGATTGACGGGGGAGGGGCCCGGATTGAGTTTAAAGACTCGGGAGTTTAAAGACTCGGATATGTTGATATTTCCCCCGTAGGCCTATTGAGTTTAAAGACTCGGGAGTTTAAAGACTCGGATATGATTGAGGTCTGGATTGAGTTTAAAAACTCGGGAGTTTAAAGACTCGGATGGGTCCAGCAGGTTTGATCGAAAAATGATGATTGACGTTTATGGTTTTTGACACGGTTTTATGATTTATATGCTGTGGTTTCTATAACTATTTTATAGTGTTTCTGTTTCTTATGATGTTTTATAATGACTGATTTATCACTGTTTTCATAAATAGGTTATGCATGTGGTTTTGAAACGGAGGGCTAAAACCTGGCTTTTCTTATAAATGGTTTTAGAACTTTTCTGTTATTCTGGTCCACTCACACCTTCTGTTTTAAATTGCCCTCCAGGTTGTGGAGCTAGTGCGGGGTTCCGGCGTCGAGGCAGCGTCTGAGGCATAAAAGTCACGTGAGGGATCCCGGAGTGTTTTCAATCTTTCCGCGTGCGTGTATTTAGTTTATCGGTTTTTCTTTTCTGTGTATTTTGTACTATGCTCTGTAAACTATTAACTTCGGGATATTGATATAAATTTCTCCTGCGTCTGACTGGGTTGTGTTGGGGTGTCAGACGGGAGCAGGATTTACCTCGGTTTTCGGGGTGAAACCGGGGTGGGTCCTGACAACTAAGGACTCAAATAACATCATACTAATTTCTCATAATTTTCTGGGAATTAAATATTAATTAAAAACGTAATATAAACCTGCGGACCCTCGAAACAATATCGAAACGGTCTCCGATTAACTCGAAACTAATGCTAAAATATTCGTTACGTTGACCATTTACCAAAATGTCTTTCACGCTTCTAGACCCGTAACTTGGTAATCCGAACTCCGATTGACGCGTGCCACCTGTCTACGGATTCAACGTCTCGAGACCTACCCAATGGTCCTCGGCTTACGTGCAAAGTCCATGTCATTTGAAAAGTCAACAAATTTCCCCTTTTTAACCAAATTACCGAATTACCCTTGAACTTCCGAACATCATAACTTTCTCCTCGAATGTCGGAATATGACGTGCCACCTGTCTATGAACTCGTGACGTCCCGAACTACGTCATAGTCATCGGTCAAAGTCCGTTTGACTGCTCGAACAAAAAGTCAACCGTTCGCCCAATTTCCAGGGGCAAAATCGTCATTTTCTTCAAATATTTTTCCAAATTTTCCTTTTCCGAAAGTCCGGGTCGTTACAAAAGAAGGCTAATTTTCGGCTAAGTGGACTTCCTTCTAGTTTAAGATTGTTTTTTCCTATTCTAATTAGGGGAAAACTAGGGTTGGTGTTAGGCCTATATATAGATTGTTTTGGCCTATTGTTAGGGGACTATTTTTACCATCCGAGGTACAGAAACTCTATCAAATTTTATTCTCAAACTTTTACTCTACATAGCAGCAATCTTATACAATTTCATAGTTTTAATTCAAGTCTTGGGTACTAAGGTGGACGTGAGGCTAGGGAAAAGAAGTGTGTTTGAGCCCCTTTCCTACTCCTTGCTATTTCTTAGTATTTGTGTTCTTAATCCCTTTATCTTTTACATTTTTAGACATTCAATTATGATATTGATTAATCTAGTTATGTGCGAGTAGTTCCTTTAAGGATTGGGGCTGTTTGAAGCCCTAGCCATGTTAGTTCGTATTTAGATTTCTGGCTCTTGATTGTGATTGTTATGCATGACTGAATTTGTTGGATTACTATACTTCATGAACTCAATTTATGCTTATAATCTAGGTCACCTTGTTTGTGTATAATTGTCGATGTAATTGTTTGAAGGACCATCATATCATCTTGTAGTTTCTAGTATCAAGTTTAAGAGGGGGACTCTTATTCGTAATCTAAATTCATGACAATCTAGAATTTCACCATCGATAATAGATGTTTTACAGTGGACATCTCGCTTAAAACATGCAAACTAAGAGAAGATAATAGATGTGGGGTGAGCCTTAGTTGGACCCCTGCATGGGCACTTAATTCAGAATATGCATAGTAATTAGATCAAGTAAATCTAAGGTGAACTATAATTGGTAAAGGTGGATAATAAGCCCTAATTCGTCTTAATCAATCAATCAAGAATCAAGCAGGTTCTCATTACTTTACACTTTGTTTTTTCACTTTTAACCCCCCCAATTGTATTTACTTATTAAACTAAGTTTTTGAGTTCCAAACTAAGTGGAATCACATTGAGACAAGTCCTTGAGGGATCAACCTTTGCAAAACTACTATACTCGTTACATGATTTTGTGCACTTGCAAAGTACCACACTAGAGTTTATAATTCATTATTCTTTGTTTGAAAAAACATCTATCAATACCTCCTAAAATACTAGGAAATAAAATCCTAATTAAGTAAAAAAACAAAATCTTCCTAAAACCTAGCCTAAAAACTAGCTTCCTTGTTTTAGCACGGAACCCTAGGTAGCTAGAGTTCTTCTTGGTGGCTGGGAAGTCCAACTATCACGTGGAAATAGAGTTGGAGAGGTTTTGGAAGAATCAGGCACACTTGCGCCAAAAGAGAATGAAGAATTCGGTGGTCAGCGGCTGGTCAAAGGTGCTGGCTGTAGTGTGGGAACAATTCGTCACATGCGCATCGAAAGAGGATGAATCACTCGGTGGTCAGCGGCTAGTCAAAGAAGCAGGAGCTTGATTTGGACGTTTGGTAAGAGTGCGCCAAATAGCTGTTACAAGTTCAGAATGTGCACACCGAATATGCTTCTTGGGCTGATTGGATGGATTCGGTAGAGCCCTACCAAATTTCTTTACACTTTTTGGAGGCCTCAATTGTTTCAATCATAACTTTTTCAATATAAATCCGATTGAGATGATTCTTTTACTCAAATTCTTATAATTCCAAGTTTTATCTAATTCTGCATATTTCTCACAAAATATATTATTTTCTCCTATTGATGGAAAAAATTACCTTAAAAGACAAGCACAAAAAGTATAAAATGATATAAAATGATGTTCAAATAAAGGCTTATCAGAAAGTGGGTGTGCTATGTGAGCTGGTAAGGGTACTTATCCAGTATTCCCATAGATGGTGCCAAATGTTTGATCCAAATATGGACCTAACGATAAATGGTCATGATGGATGCTGTAAACCTTTTTCTATTCATTAGGATGACTAGCGAGGAGATAAGAAGAGTGCTTGAAACTAGTGAGGCACCGTTCTAGTAGAACCAGTTGCTTATGTCAATAAACGGATGGAGATCAAATATGGTTTAGGCTGAGCAAGACTTAGTAAATAGTGAATGTGGCTTTATGGGAAATGTGTCCCTTATTTATAGCATAAGTAAATGTGGTGGACCGAAACCTTAGCGAAATAAGGCCTAAGCGATTACTTAGATACTGCCATATGTCCTAAGGTGTTAGAGGGATGATGACGATTCACTGGAGAGTACAGCTGTGTTGTTACTGTTAGAAAAGACAACTACCGATTGTGCCCATTCTGATAGCCGAGAATGCTAATCGGTAGTCCTTACAAGAGGTCAACTAGGGAACATGGTTGGACGCTCTCAGTCATTAGAGCATGACTCGCTACTGGTTGGAAAGTTGTCGGACAAAGGTGGCTTGTTACCCTCTAGTTGGCAGAAAGTTGATCCTGGTCGGTAGTGGTCCATTGCAGGTGGCTCTAGGCCTCTCCCTGGTGGTTAGTCAGAATGATATAAACACCCTCTTAACCTAATATGTATAATTGACTGTATAAATGTATCAAATATACCAATTGGAATAAAACTATTGAAATTAAGTGTAACGACCCGTCCCTAATTCTAGGATTAGATTAGTGACTAATCACGATTAGTGAGGCTAATCCGTGACTAGTTGGGCGAAATCGAACGAACGATGCGAAATGACCGTTTCGCCCCTGATGGTGGCAAAATGTTGACTTTTCATTCTGACGGTCAAACAGACTTTGACCAATGACCGTGACGTAGTTCGTGACGTCACGAGTTCATAGATAGGTGGCACGTTCAATTCCGACGTTCGAGGAGGAAGTTATGACGTTCGGAAGTTTAGGGGCATTTTGGTAATTATGGTTAAAAGGAGTCAAATGTTGACTTTTTGACCGAGAGGTCCGATGGCCAAGGGCCAAAGACCGTTACGTAGATCGGGACGATAAGAATCCATAGACAGGCGGCACGTCGAATTCGGACGTTCGACGACGAAGTTACGGTTCATGGAAGTTCAAGTGCACTATTGCAAGAATTACGAAACGAGTTAACTTTTGGACTTTAGTGGGGCCCAGACATTTAGCTCCTGCCCTATGGATGAGTGACAAGTGTCACCCATCCACAGGCCATCCTTATACCTTCATGCACCGTGCATTCCATCTTCATTTTCCTCATTCAAAACCCATTACCCGATCTCATTTTCTCACCCAACCATTCACCCCAAAACCCATCCAACCCTTACCCTATGATCTGGACTGAGGACAGAGTAAAGTGAGGATGCTGAGGAGGTTTCTGGGCGGCCATAACCGCCGTCCACGGCGGCGAGAGGAGGAGAAACCCGCAAGGTACCCGGTTAGCCCATTTTGATCCATTTTCCCATTTTTGTTGTTATGGTTGGTTTTTAATGGTTTTAATGAGTCCATTAGGTTGCTAGGGACATGTTAGGAAGGTTTCTGGAAGCTTGGGATGGCTGGGCAGCCATGGGAGAGTTTTGGGAACTTTGAACCGTTTAGTTCAAAATCGAACCATAGGATTTAGGTGTTTTTAGGTTGTTTTAAGGATTGTAATGGCTAGAAAACATCAAAATAGGAAGAAAGGAACTAAAAAGGAAGAACTATGATGAAAAATGGGATGTCTAGGGTCGTGAACCGGTTACGCCGGTCCAATTGGTCCGGCCAAACCAGGTGAACCGGTCCGGAACAGTAAAACCGGTCTGCTGGAGGTTAGTGATGATGAATAGTAATCTGGCCCTTCTTGGAGTGTGTGAGGGCGCGTGGTCCATAATTTGGGGAAGTGTTAAACACGTGAAATCTTCTATTCGATGTAATGAAGATTTTGGGACTGGTCTCGCGTCAATTGGACATCGTTTCTATAGTTTTCGGGGTGTCGGAAGGTTTAGGGTCGGTTTAAAAATAGTTAAAAGTTTGGGAAAATTACGGGGCTTTGGTAGGAGGTTAATTAAGTAGTTAGTAACCTTCTATTAAAATTTAGACAGGTTTGGGAGTCCCGGTGATGGTGATCGGCTCGGGGAGCCGTATGGCTCGCAAATCGAGTCGGCAGCTTGGAGGGTCTGTGAGTGGACCTTGTTTTCTAAATTGGTGCATGCATAAATGTTTATTATATGTTTTCATACATGTTTGATGATGCCATGGGTTCATTTGTATGTGGTTACGTATAGGCACGTATTTCGAGGTTTCGGCCCTATACGGTGCCTATACGGGTCTTTGTGTCTTTATTGTTCTAAATGAAAAGGTTTTGGATTTCTAAAAGAATAAACTCGGGTATAAGACCCATTTGGTTTGGTCTCGGGCATATGACACTATTTACGACCTTCGGGTCTAAATCGTGGTCGCGACAGGTGCTATGTGCACGGCGATCGACGATATGATGCTCGCCTCCGGATTGAGATATGTTCCTTCCGGAGAGGTCACGATGCACGATTCGTGGTCGGGCAGCCTGGGGAGGCTCGACTTCGGAGTGCTGACGGTTCAGGATATCGATCGGTGATGAGTGCACCATGATCTTGTGATGGTCGCATCGGTTGATACGTTCATGGCGACATACCAGGATTGAGGTCGGTCCTGGATGGATGGTTGCACGCATCACTATGATCGGAGTCGTGACTAACCCTTAGATATCGGGCACGGTGCCCAGTTGAGTCATATGTTCGGACACGAGACCCAGTTGTTTTACACTGATGATTTCGGGTTAGGGATGACAGGACCCGTCCTAACTGGACTTCGATAACCGTGCCCGGTCCTGCTCCCGTCTGACAAGTCAACTGAAGTGCCGAAACTATGCTTCAGCACCTATCAGACAAGGGATAATCTCCGCTTATGCCTCCGCCTCACGGTTAGCCCCGAACGTCGTGTCACGGCCTGGAGTGTCATCAAAATTAGAAAAGTGTGAGTGGACAAAAATTTATTCGTTAAAACACATTTTAAAAGACATCATTTACCCTCCAGTTTATCAAACCTGCATGCATAGGGAAAAATACGTGGACAACAATCACTGGCCTTCTAGCCAAACCACATAACAAATCAAATTCCTGGCTCTCATGCCAAACATACGAAAACATAATCACCTGGCCACACATACCAGAACTCGTACACAATATCTGTACGTAATCACAACCAATCGATCACACAATTCATCAAGCAATCTGCACCATTCACAAATGTACAAACCACTGTATAACCACATTCGCACTACGCGTAGGCCATAACCCCAAGCATCAGCCGTCTGGGAACACCTCTAGCTGCGGCTGCCTGGGAACAGTCACAATCATATCATATCCCCGAGCTTCGGTCGTCTGGGAACTCCCCTAGCTTCGATCGTCTAGGTACTCACAATCACAATGAAAATCATCCGGGGATCTTATCCCAAAATATCTCAATCAACTCCTTGACTTCAAACCAAGTCAAAATCATTACCAACCAGGGCTTAAGCCCAAATATCATTTATACGTAAATCCGTAAAATCGTATAGAAAACATTAAAATAATCCAGAAATCATCATTGACTTATCGATTCATCAAAATATCCATTTTGAAACCATTTTGACTCCGGGCCTAGCCCAAAATATCATTTATGCATTTCTCGTAAAACGTGCCTGAAATACCGATTAAAGTAATCATTAAATCATAAATAATCATCCAAACAAATCACGACATCATGGCAAACCAAATCATGCAAGCAACCATGTAAAACATTTACCTATGCATGTATATTAATTTATAAAATAAACGTCCACTCACACACCGTCCAAATTGCTCGCTTCCCGAGCTGCACGCGTTTTCGTAATTTTTGACACTTTCCAGGAATCCCGAATCCTCCAAGTAGTTGAACTCAATCTCCCAAATTCGACACCATCGCAGGGGCTGTTCTTCATCAATTCACAATCAATTGGCTTCCCAATTGATTTGGTTCGAGTCGTCTAATCTCCAGGAAGCTAAATACTCTGTTTTGTTGTTCTTAGTCGACTGCAAATGCTTCAAATTTCAATCAATTATCTCTAATTAATTAATGGTAACACAATAACCAAGTGCCACTAATCCTTATTAACAAGTGACACTTGTCACTTGATGAATTATATGACTCATATGATGGAATGAATCAGCATTTAAATAGATGAATCAGCCCTTACACCATTTAACTTAAAGCCCTTACCTCAAATTACCATTTTACCCTTTAAGTCACAAATGACCAAAATGCCCCTACACTTCACAACCCCGTAACTTTTTCGTTCGGACTCCGATTGACGCATGCCGCCTTTCTACGGATTCAGCGTCTCGGGACCTACTCAACGGTACTTACGGAAAGTCCAAACACAGTCCCGATAAAAAACTCAATGTTCGTCCCTGTTTGACCAATTTACCAAATTACGCTCAAATTTCCGCACGTCATAACTTTTTCCTCGAATGTCGGAATCGGGCGTGCTACCTGCCTATGAACTCGTGACGTCCCGAAGACATCAGTCAAAGTTCGTTTGACCGCTCAAATAAAAAGTCAACCGTTTGCCCAATTCTAGGGGCAAAATCGTCATTTTTCCAAATTTTCCAAATTTTCCTTTTTCGAATTTCCGGGGCGTCATAAGGGACCCTAGCTGGATTTTCAAGTTCATGACGGTTTATGGGAACCGGCATGAACTCTGGAAAGGTCATTGTGGTTCATGGCGGTTTATGGGAACCGGCATGAACCTTTGTCAGGTCATTCTGGTTCATGACGGTTTATGGGAACCAGCATGAACCCTGGTTAATGGATGTTATGGATCATGATGGTTCAGGGGAACCGAGCATAAGTGTTTATGTTATGTATATATATATATGTATTCATATACCTTCCTTTACTTCTATTATTTCCTCCGGGGAGGGTCGTTGGCCTGGGTGGACCCCGGAGTAGTCACGGAGCACCGACTGAGTTGAGTCACCCCCCAGTTGGGTTCCTTGCTCTCAGGAAGGCTATGATTACTATTACCTCGGGTAGGGTCAGTGGTCTGCGGACATTGATCTTGACTTTGAGAAGACTCGGATTGAGACCTGGGTAGCACGTGCGTAGCTTTGGAAACCGTGACAGGATTGGTTGTGTGAATTATATGTGTATATGATATAGATATGATATATGGATTGTGATATGTGGTATGCACAGGTGTGCACAGGATTTGGGCAGTGGCCCGTGTACTTGATTTCATTATGGTTTTTCTGGATAAATGGTTTTCGAATGCATGCATGCTTTTTAGTGAAGGGTACAAATGCCTTCTCGTTAAAATGTTTTTATAAATTCTTGTTTTGTCCACTCACAGCTTTTAATGTTTTGATTGCCCTTCAGGTTGACATCGGATGTGGACTGTAGCAGAGACCGAGATATCACATACCTCCTCCGGATCCTGGCGTACTCTGATAGCCTGAGAGAGCAAAGGCCGAAAATATCCCTTGTCTGACACTTCGTGTCAGACGGGAGCAAGGTCATCCCGCACTAATCCCGGGGGGATTGGGATGGGTCCTGTCAGCGTGGTATCAGAGCAGGATTGCTCATGTTACCCTGAATTCCAGAGCGCGTTTTTCGTACTACTCCTTACGCAGGTCGAGGATGTGATATCTCAATGGGCTACAGTTCGTGGTCAACCTGATTGTTGGGATGCCGATACGATAGTTAGTAGGATTGGATCGTGGATTGTTTTGGTTCGGAACTAGATGCCGGGGTTGCCATAGTTCTGTCAAGGTTGACAGTATGGAACCCAACGAAGGGATTAACGTAACAGTACGTTAGAGTTGTGATCGTAAGACAGTTAGTTGGGATCGTCTTTCACGATGTCGTAGGATCGGTTCCGACGACTGGTTGGGAATTAGACCATCCGATGTTCGGATATGGTTGAGTTAGATGGATTTACTACAATCGGCAGTTAGCAGTCGGATTCGAGGAATCCTAGTTGGATTGACGTCTTTATGATGTCAAGACCGCGGAGTCGGTCAGGTTGTTTATTTTACTACTTTCTGCAGTTGGTAGCTTGCAGTTGGGTTCATATTGACCCTATATGTGATTGTGGAACCCTGCCTTAGGTTGTATGGTTCAGAGATGTGAGTTGGCGAGTGGTTTGACTTTGACGACTATTCGAATTAGGGTTCGTTAGTCGGTCTAGTCATGACAGCTTGTGATGGGACTGCACTTCGCAGTCGGAGTTGTGCTTATCGGTTAGACCTAGTTGGTTGTCGTTCTACTTAGTTGTGATGGATTGTTTGTGCAACTAAGGTTATGGGCGACCTGGTAGACGACATTGGTTGAGTCAAGTTACGACTGGGTAGTGATTTGGTTGAACAAGTTATCAGGGTTGGTACTTGTCGATGGAATCCCTGAGTGGGATCCGGAGTGGTTAATACGGGCGGTTGATTCCGTTGGATGCGAATCTCAATAGGGATGTCTGGTAGTTAGGTCTGCACGAGTGTGTGGCAGGTGCTACTACCGAGGATGGTTGTAGTTACGGTTGTTGGGAATCAGTGACGTTCAGGGAGCGTTTCCTTTTCTCGTATGAGTTGTCAGGGTGACCATACCCAGATTTTTTGGGTACGATAGAGGCAGAGTTTCTCCAAAACAAGCAGAGGTTCAAGGTCGTTGCTCAGGATGAGCGGAGATCCAGGGTTGTCAGTTTTGCACACGGTGTGCTGGTGTTAGTGTGCTGCTACTAGTATGGATGCCTGTGTGCTGATACTAGTGCAGGTGATAATGCGTTGGTGCTGGTACTCGTGCTGGTGCTGGTGCCGATGATTGTGATGACGTTGAGTCACATCCGTCGTGATGTGCATATGTTCGGTGTCTATGGTCCCAGAGTGGATCTCAGATAGAGTTAAATTGGTTAGGGGACACGTGGTTGATGTCCGGGTATGTTGTTTCCAATCTTGTTGGAATTTCGGAATCGCGATAGGTTGCGATTGAGGTGACGAGGGGAATGCGGGCTTTCCGCATTAGTAATGAGTATTTCAAAGTTAGGTGACTGAGATTTATCATTTTCTGCTGGGTGGCAGAAGATCTTGGGTTACATGGTGTGGTGAATGCAGCGAGTTTTGGTTGCATTCACGTAGGATGAGTTTTGATGTCATTGTTTTGGATCATCTTTGGTTTTTCCTAGGTGGAAGGACAAAGTGACAGGACCCGTCCCAACTGGACGTCAAAAAAACCGTACCCGGTCCTGCTCCCGTCTGACAAGTCAACTAAAGGTCCGAAACTCCCCTTCAGTGCTTGCCAGACAAGGGATGTTTGCGCGGATTTCTGCTGCTGTCACTGCCTCACGATCAGTCCCGAACGTCGTACCACGGCCTGGAGGGTCACAAAACAGAAAATGGTGTGAGTGGACAAAAATGACCTCTTATAAAAACATTTATCAAAATACAATCTTACCCTCCAGTTTTCACAAACTTGCATGCATATCGTAAAACATGAGTGACCGATAAAATTAAAACATATTTTCCCATGGTCCATAACACTCATGTTCACCAAATTAGTTCATGTTATAAAACATCAAATCCCGGCTCTCAGGCCAAAACATGTGAAAACATAATCACCTGGCCACAAGGACCAAAAACCCGTACTCAATACCAGTACATCATCACAATCAATACCAATCAGCATTACTTACCAGTGCACAATAAATATATCAATCCAATCAATCCGCACTACTCACGAGTGCATAAAATATCACCAATCACATCTGCACTACTCACAAGTGCACAATCAATCAAACTGTACTACTCACAAGTGCTGCACTACGCGTAGGCCAATATCCAGCCACTCTCTCGGGAACAGACACCTCTGAGCTCAACCCTCGGGCTCAGTCACATCTGGGCGAACACATCCCCAGGTTCAGACACCTCCGAGTGGTACATCCAGGCTCAGTCTCATCCGAGAAGCTGACTACCATAGGATCAACTCCTGATCCTACAATCACATCCCCCAAGCTCCGGTCGTCTGGGTAATCCCCCCAAGCTCCGACCGTCTGGGCATTTCACAATCACAATGAACACCATCCCGGGAATTACATCCCAAAACATTTCAATCAAATCTTGACTTCATACCAAGTCAAGGTCATTCTCAACTGGGTCTCAAGCCCAAAATACCTTTTACACATAAACCGTTAAAATCACATTTAAATCAATAGAATAATCCGGAAATCATCATTGACTCACCAACCAAGTCAAAACATCATTTTAGAAATCATTTAGACTCCGGGCCTAGCCCAAAACATCATTTGTACGTACCTCGTAAAACGTGCCCGAAAGACATTAAATAATCATAAAATCACAAAAATCATTAATTTCATCAGATTCACAAGTGACTCCAAAACCGAGTCAAAATCACTATTCACTTGGGTTATCATGCCCAACATATCATTATCACGCAAATCCTTGCGTTGCAACCTCCGTTGCCATTTTCACACAAATCCACAAAAATTGACCCTCGACTCATTCCCGAGTCACCACATCATCTTTCAATCCATGACTCAATAATCCGAGTCCAAACATTATTTTCAATCAACTTCAATCCCGGACTCATAAACCAAGTCCAAACATTATTTTTACCAAATTTCGTAATTTCTCGAAAATCGCCCAAAATAATAATATAATAATCATAAAACCGAGAAATTACCGGATTGAAACACAAATCATGCCCAAGCATATAAAATCATATAATAAGGCATTTAAATCATATATGCATGCATCACGGTTAGAAAACAAAGTCCACTCACACACACCGTCCAAAACGGTCCGTTTCCGAGCTGCACGTTTTTCCGTAAAATCTGGAAATCACAACTCCTGTCCAAAATCATTATAGAGGGTTACTAACATCTCAAAATATATCATATAATTTTCCCCAATTTTTCCGGGATTTAAATACGTATTTTTAACGTAATACAAAACTTCGGATACGCGGAACATTATCGAAACAATATCCGATTTCACCGAAATCAACGTCAAAATGTTCGTTACACTGAGAGGATCAAAAGTCATGTTGACCTCACCTTGAGACTAGGCCGGACGCGCCCCCACGCGCCGCCGTGAGTGGCTGCGCGTGAAATCCACGCGCCTGCTACAGTGTCACCGTCCCAACCCGTTTGTCTGTAAAACGGGCCATTTAACCCGCGAGGCGACCCGGTTTGTTTTCTGTCAATTCGACATTGATTCCACCAATTGAACATTCAGTCAGTTTCGATTCAAGTCTAATTAGGGTTCTGTGGACTTAATTACAAGCAACATTACCTCTAACCTCACGATCACAGATGATCAATCGAAGAACATCCGTCCACTGTTCATCCTTCGAAAACCATCAAAGCTTCTTGATTTCGTTCAATTGATTCACCAGTAAGCTTCAATGGACTCAGGTAAGTATTTTCCCCAACTCAATTGCATCAATTCGTGGCTCAAACGCCACGACTCAAACTCGAACATCCGTACACTGTGCATCCATGGAGCTTCATCAATCTCCAGTGTTTCCCTTCAATTGGTGAACCCAGAAGCATCGTGGGATCTTCAGGAACACAATCCCCACATCAATTTCGTCAATCAAAGCCTCAATTCCCTCGACTCAACTTCGAGATTTCTGAAAGTTTCCTCCCTCAGTTCTACCTCAATTCGACCTCAATTCCACTTAGTTCCTTCTACAAAATGGATCGTAGTAATCCCAGAAGACAGAAACTGAACCCAATTTCGATCAACAAGGCTCAATTCATCCAATTTGATTTTTCCTCCCAAAAACCCAATTTCGAATTCCTAGTTTTTAGCCACTCTCAACCTCCCGTGTTTACCCAGTTGAGTTAGTCTCAACAAACACTCGATTTTGCCCTCAAAACCAGTTAGGAATGGCAGCAAACACTCTCCAATTCTGCTGCTCAATGCTCACGGGTAAGAAGAACAAAGAAGGAGAAAATTAAGGAGAAAATGGAGGAAATGATGAAGGATAAATGATGATGTTGTAATGATGGTGTTGGGAGGGAAACATGGACCAGATTTCAGGGGATGGGTGACACTTGTCACTCATCCGAATGTGTACAGTCACCGGGTACTGTTCATATTAAAATATTATTTTAATCCCGGTTCGTTCGGTTAATCGAGTCCGATTCCGTGACCATAACTTCGTCGTCGAATCTCCGATTTCGGCATGCCGCCTGTCGTTGGATTCGTATCGACGAGACCTACGTAACGGTCCTTGGCCCTCGTCCATCGGACCTCCCGATCAAAAAGTCAACATTTGGCCCCTAATATGCCAAATTACCAAAATACCCCTCATCTATCGAACATCATAACTTTCACCTCGAATGTCGGAATCGAACGTGCCACCTGTCTATGAACTCGTAACGTCCCGAACTACGTCACAGTCATCGGCCAAAGTCCATTTGACCGCCCGAACTAAAAGTCAACATTTTGCCCACGCTAGGGGCAAAACGGTCATTTTGCACGTTTCGTCCGATTTCACTCAACTAATCCCCGATTAGTCATTCTAAATCATGATTAATTAATATTCAATCCCGATATTCGGGACGGGTCATTACACAAAGATTGATATGAGGTAATCAGTGAGAACCCACAGTCTCGACGTGTCTCGTCGTTGACTGATGTATTTAAGATGTGGGAAATGGTTGAGGACTTTGGACGTCGTGACGATCGGGGATCGTGACGTCTATGGTCGGTTGACATAGTGTTGGATCTGGATCGTGATCTTGATGATCCAGATAGGTGGAGAGTTTATCACTCTTACTGGGATGTTTGAGTGGAGCATGATGGGACTGAACTTCTTTTCGAGGTAAATCCCATATGGCTTGCTACTCGAGCGAGTAGGTGTCTGACGTGGTCGGATATGGTCAGTCTTAGAGATGTGTTGATATTGTGATTGGCTTCCCTATGAAGTCAATCGATGGTAATAGGGTAATCGGTTGAGCAGGTAACCAAGAGGTTCAGTTTTGGTACGTCTCGGTAGATGTGAACGAGGTTTCGAGTTTTGGAATCAGATTTCTGGATGACGATTCAGGATTTGGTTCTAGAGCTTGACTGTGGATTTTCTTTTATGGATTTGGGTTCGGAATGGTTATTCCAAATGCTAGCTTACAGAATAATGATTTCAGATTCGGATTTGGACATGGTTATGGATATGATTTCTGGGTCTGGATTCGGGATTTCTTACGAAGTTGCGGATTCGGATTCAGATTTGGAAATAGATGATGGGTCGGAGTTTTTGATTTGTCTAGCCCGGGATTGGACAAATGGACTCCATTATAGAGACGCGATTGGTTACGACTTGGATGGTTATAGGCTGATTGATGGGTAGATGTATGTACCTTGTACGTTGTTCGAGGTACGATACTGGGCAGACTTGTCGTGCCTGGTGACGGTATATAGGGTATACCAGTGGTACGCTGGTGAGTGTATTGGTAGTCGGCTTAGTTCCGATACAATCGGATTAGTTGAGGTCGTGGACTGGACATTGGATACTGTGCGTTGGGTCATAGTGATTCTGGTGGATCCAGTTACACACAGGTCGAGTGAAATGCTTGGTTGGTATACGTATACACAGGTTGAGTAAGTTGGTGGTTAGTGTAACCACGAGTGAGTATAGTGACAGTTTTCGATTGACGACTGTCAAGTGCTGACAGTTGTCGAAGGTGTCAGCGTGGATCGTTGAGTGATTTAGTGACTCCATGTGGGAGCAGATAACAGGATAGGTTGGTTATTGAGGGGGAACCGTCGAGTTGTTGTGTCAATGAAAATGGTAGATTTGACAAGTGGTGTCAATTCGGAACGTATGATTACTATCATTCGACGTGGTCGAGTGTAATCGATACGACGTGAATGTTAGTGGGACGTCTGGTTGCAGACAAGTATTATTCTGGTTAGGGGGTGTACGAGTGTACACGTAAGGTAAGATCAGATTTGCTTTCCACAAGGTGGATGTGGAATCAGGATAGTTGGAGTTTCGATTGTGAAACTAAATCAAGGAGGGAAGAACAGTTGGAATTAGGTCGGTTGGAATTTCGAGGACGAAATTAATTAAGGAGGGAAGGTTGTAACAACCCGTCCCTAATTCCAGGATTATATTAGTGACTAATCACGATTAGTGAGGCTAATCCGTGATTAGTTGGGCGAAATCGGACGAACGATGCGAAATGACCGTTTCGCCCCTAATGGTGGTAAAATGTTGACTTTTCATTCTGGCGGTCAAACACACTTTGACCAATGACCGTGACGTAGTTCGTGATGTCACGAGTTCATAGACAGGTGGCACGTTCAATTCCGACGTTCGAGGAGGAAGTTATGACGTTCGGAAGTTTAGGGGCATTTTGGTAATTATGGTTAAAAGGAGTCAAATGTTGACTTTTTGACCGAGAGGTCCGATGGCCAAGGGCCAAGACCGTTACGTAGATCGGGACGATACTAATCCATAGACAGGCGGCACGTCGAATTTGGACGTTCGACGGCAAAGTTACGGTTCAAGGAAGTTCAAGTGCACTATTGCACAAATTACGAAACGAGTTAACTTTTGGACTTTAGTGGGGCCCAGATATTTAGTTCCTGCCCTATGGAAGAGTGACAAGTGTCACCCATCCACAGACCATCCTTATACCTTCATGCACCGTGCATTCCATCTTCATTTTCCTCATTCAAAACCCATTACCCGATCTCATTTTCTCACCTAACCATTCACCCCAAAACCCATCCAACCCTTACCCTATGATCTGGACTGAGGACAGAGTAAAGTGAGGATGCTGAGGAGGTTGCTGGGCGGCCAGAACCGTCCTCCACGGCGGCGAGAGGAGGAGAAACCCGCAAGGTACCCGGTTAGCCCATTTTGATCCATTTTTCCATTTTTGTTGTTATGGTTGGTTTTTAATGGTTTTAATGAGTCCATTAGGTTGTTAGGGACATGTTAGGAAGGTTTTAGGAAGCTTGGGATGGCTGGGCAGCCATGGGAGAGTTTTGGGAACTTTGAACCGTTTGGTTCAAAATCGAACCATAGGATTTAGGTGTTTTTATGTTGTTTTGAGGATTGTAATGGTCAGAAAACATCAAAATAGGAAGAAAGGAACCAAAAAGGAAGAACTAGGATGAAAAATGGGATGTCTAGGGCCGTGAACCGGTCACGCCGGTCCAGTTGGACCGGCCAAACCAGGTGAACCGGTCCGGAACAGTAAAACCGGTCTGCTGGAGGTTAGTGATGATGAACAGTAATCTGGCCCTTCTTGGAGCGCGTGAGGGCGCGTGGTCCATAATTTGGGGAAGTGTTCAGCACGTGAAATCTTCTATTCGATGTAACGAAGATTTTGGGACTGGTCTCGTATCAATCGGACATCGTTTCCATAGCTTTCGGGGTGTCGGAATGTTTAGGGTCGGTTTAAAAATAGTTAAAAGTTCGGGAAAATTACGGGACTTTGGTAGGAGGTTAATTAAGTAGTTAGTAACCTTCTATTAAAATTTGGACAGGTTTGGGAGTCCCAGTGATAGTGATCGGCCCGGGGAGCCGTATGGCACACAAATCGAGGCGGCATCTCGGACGGTCTGTGAGTGGACCTTGTTTTCTAAATTGGTGCATGCATAAATTTTTATTATATGTTTTCATACATGTTTGATGATGCCATGGTTTCATTTGTATGTGGTTACGTATAGGCACGTATTTCGAGGTTTCGGCCCTATACGGTGCCTATACGGGTCTGTATGTCTTTATTGTTCTAAATGAAAAGGTTTTGGATTTCTAAAAGAATAAACTCGGGTATAAGACCCATTTTGTTTGTTCTCGGGCATATGACACTATTTACGACATTCGGGTCTAAATCGTGGTCGCGACGGGTGCTATGTGCACGTCGATCGACGATATGACGCTCGTCTCCGGATTGAGATATGTTCCTTCCGGAGAGGTCACGATGCACGATTCGTGGTCGGGCAGCCTGGGGAGGCTCGACTTCGGAGTACTGACGGTCCAGGATATCGATCGGTGATGAGTGCACCATGATCTTGTGATGGTCGCGTCGGTTGATACGTTCACTGCGACATACCAGGATTGAGGGCGGTCCTGGATGGATGGTTGCACGCATCACTATGATCGGAGTCGTGACTGACCCTTAGATATCGGGCACGGTGCCCAGTTGAGTCATATGTTCGGGCACGAGACCTAGTTGTTTTACACTGATGATTTCAGGTCAGCGACCCTAGCTGGATTTCCAAGTTCATGACGGTTTATGGGAACCGGCATGAACTCTGGAAAGGTCATTGTGGTTCATGACGGTTTATAGGAACCAGCATGAACCTTTGTCAGGTCATTTTTGTTCATGACGGTTTATGGGAACCGACATGAACCCTGGTTAATGGATGTTATGGATCATGACGGTTCAGGGGAACCAAGCATGAGTGTTTATGTTATGTATATATATGTATTCATATACCTTCCTTTACTTCTATTATCTCCTCCGGGGAGGGTCGTTGGCCTGGGTGGACCCCAGAGTAGTCACAGAGCACCGACTGAGTGGAGTCACCCCCCAGTTGGGTTCCTTACTCTCAGGAAGACTATGATTACTATTACCTCGGGTAGGGTCAGTGGTCTGCGGACATTGATCTTGACTTTGAGAAGACTCGGATTGAGACCTGGGTAGCACGCACATAGCTTTGGAAACCGTGACAGGATTGGTTGTGTGAATTATATGTGTATATGATATAGATATGATATATGGATTGTGATATGTGGTATGCACAGGTGTGCACAGGATTTGGGCAGTGGCCCGTGTACTTGATTTCATTATGGTTTTTCTGGATAAATGGTTTTCGAATGCATGCATGCTTTTTAGTGAAGAGTACAAATGTCTTCTCGTTAAAATGTTTTTATAAATTTTTGTTTTGTCCACTCACAGCTTTTAATGTTTTGACTGCCCTTTAGGTTGACATCGAATGTGGACTGTAGTAGAGACCGAGATATCACATACCTCCTTCGGATCCTGGCGTACTCTGATAGCCCGAGAGGGCAAAGGTCAGAAATATCCCTTTTCTGACACTTCGTGTCAGACGGGAGCAGGGTCATCCCGCACTAATCCCGGGGGGATTGTGATGGGTCCTGTCATTAAGGGCTCTCAAAAATGACATTGAAATCGATTTGTGACATAGAAATAGAAAGAAATCAAAACTTATGTACAATCCACGTCCCCATAACCCCATTAACCTTTTTCACTATCATTATCAAGACTAAGATGAAATCGTTACCTAATATGTACAATTCACTGTATAAATGTATTGCATATACCAATTGGAATAAAATTACTGAGATTATGGGCTCTTAAAAATGACATCGATATTGATTTTCGGCATGGAAACATAGAGGAATAAAAAATTATTTACATATGACTAAATATTAGATGAAGTACCTGTTGTGATTTCGTTTAAGAAAAGGTTTAGACAAACTAAACTTTAGAAATAGAAGAAAATAAGTAAGAAGATAAACAACCCCAATGATTAAGGTGGTTCGACAATGTGCCTATATTCCACACCACCACAACAACAACAAACTTCCACTATATCGATAATGGGTACAATGAATTATCTTACCTAGCCTCTAGAATTAAGGCTTGATGAACAACTAGAAAGAACAGAAACAGAAACAAAACACTCTTATCTCTTTTCTTTTTTCCCCTTTGAGTGGTATAACACAATCTTCTTTTCTTGCTAGCTGATTGGATACATCAAACTAGCATAGAAACCCCTTTTTATAGCCACAATAATGACCTTTAATTAGTAATCACAATCCTAATTGGATTCCATGTATTCTTCCACTTAGGAATCCTAATCCTAATCCTAATCCTTTTATAGGCCCCCTTGATCGAACTTCTCATGGTTAGGCTTTCTCTAATCGTACTTCTCATGATTAGGTTCCACCTAATTGCACTTCTCTTGATCAGGCCCCCATGATCAGACTCCTCATATACTTTGGCAAAGGCAATTTCAGACCCCTTTTCCAGAATCCATCAAAGCATGGTGTTAAAAAAGCTCTCTTTGTTCCCAAGCTATTCTTTGGCAAAGGCACTTTCAGACTTCCTTACCAGAATCTATCACATATGTGGTGTTAAAGAAGTTCTCTTTGTTCCCAATTTAGAATACCCGCAATATTGTCTCCTTCCATTTGTTCCTTTTTCCATTTACGGCAATGTTTCTTCATGTTACCCTTCTTCCCGCAATAATGGCAGTTACCATTGAATTTTGACTCATTAGAGTCCCTGCTGTTGGTCTCTCTCACTAGGAGTTTTCCAAGGTCAATTTGTGAAGATTTTCTCCTTGTTTCTTCATTAAACAAATTATTTGCAACAAGATCCATTGTCACGATACCATTAGAAGCAGTTTTTCTTAGACTTACAACGAAGTTTTCCCAACCAATTGGGAAGGATCCCAGCAATAATAGTGCTAGCAGCTCATCTTCAATTGTCAAGCCCATAGTGGCTAACTGATTGGTCACGTTCTAAAAGTTTCTCAAGTTCTAAGGCATATTAACATCTTCTGCACACTTTATGTTGACATCTATTTCATAAGAAATGTTTTCTTGGCAGCAGTCTTCTTCTCAAAGAAGAATTCCAACTTCTTCCAATGCGATTCAGCATCAGTGTCTTTAGACACATGGTGATAGACGCTATAATCAATCCATTGTCAAATTTTACCCTTAGTTTTTTTATTAATCTTGATCCAATCTACTTTTTACATACCTTCTGGCTTGCTTGCAACACCTTCAACTAGTTCATGAAGATCTCTGCAATAAAGTATGCCCTCCATTCTTGATTTCGAGGTCACCTAGTTAGCACCAGTCAGTTTAATCATGGTGCTATTCGTTCCCTCCATACTAAATGATAATCAACAACTTTGTTTCTCTGATATCAATTGTTGTGATTTCATTAAGAGTGGGAAAAACAAAGTAAACTTTGGAAATAGAAGAAAATAAGTAAGAAGATAAATATCACCAATAATTAACGTGGTTCGACTATACGCTTACGTCCACGGGGCAGCAACACCAAACTTCCACCTATATTAGTAATAGGTACACCGAATTATTTTACTAACCTTCTAGAATTAAGGCTTGATGAACAATTAGAAAGGACAAGAAACAAAAACAACTCTCCTCTCTTTTCGGCTCTCCTTACAAACTTTTCCCTATCGATATTCACTCACTCTAACACCTGGAGTGGTATAACACAATAATGGCCTTAAATTAAGAATCCTCATCCAATAATTGGATTCCAACTATCATTCCAATTGAGAAAACAAAGTCCAATTAAGATAGAATTCGTGGGCTGGAAGATGCAATAGTGCCACTATCATTTCCTTCATTAAAATCAGACTTGGTTCTTACAGCTATTCTGTCTATTGCTACTTGTTTAATTACTACCACCAAAGACGGATATTATATATCGTGTATCTAGCTAGGCTTATAGCTAATCATGTTTTTGGTTTTCTTAAAATTATTTAGGTAATGTTTGTATATATAGTACTACTGCATAATACATGGGTCTATTTAGTCACTAAAGTGCAAACCCTTGCATCCTTAAAGACTTTGCCAGGTCTACAAA
Organism: Prinsepia uniflora; assembly: GCA_032719365.1. Lineage (NCBI taxonomy): Eukaryota > Viridiplantae > Streptophyta > Magnoliopsida > Rosales > Rosaceae > Prinsepia > Prinsepia uniflora. The sequence goes on along the minus strand of CM064873.1, from coordinate 17,719,878 downwards.
AATAGCCCTTACTTGGGGCACAATGAATGTCTTGTGAGCAAATGCACAATCCTTCTAGGGCACACCCTTCCTTTACTATGGACACCCTACCCTTCACTCCAAGAACTTGGTCTGTCCATTCGCTAGAGAAGAGCCCCGTCGCATCATAAACATTTTTAACCCTCAAAAACTCTTTACCACCCTTGTACTTGTTGATCACTCCATCAAAGGCTATGTTCCTATTCTTCCCCCAGTGGGGCAATGCTTCATATTTGAAGATAGCCATTTGCTCAACTTCTTCGAGTATGTCTTGGTAGAGCCTAGGCCTCATGGGATCTTTACTTCGAAAATAAGTGAAATCGAAATCGATTGCATCTTCTTGTTTTCCAAGGTAAGCTCTTGAGGCTGTGACGTAGCGCATTAGGATTCCATTGTAGATCTCTACTCCGCACATGGATTTTGGCTCAATCTCAACCAGCTTTTGCACATCTTCAATGAAGGTTTTAGCGACAGATAAACTGATGCTGAATGTTGTTTGGTGAAAAAACTCACCCTTGATCTTGGGATCCCATGGGCATGCTGTGATCCTTGAATCCTCAAGACTATCTAGGCAAGTCCCCGATGATTGAAGTCGGTTATGTAATCCGATAACAGGATAGCCAGTAAAGATCACACCTATTATGAAAATAAAATTGCAATGTTTTTAGTAATCTAAACTTATATATGCATCTCTAAATTAGTTCATATTACATATTATTCAATACTACCCACTGCACGAGTATACAAAAATGAGTCAGACAATTAATATTCAAAATTAAGCAAGGAAATATTAGAAATTAAGAAGGTGCATATGTACCATTATTTGTTAAACCATAAGCACTTTCAATGAGAGTAGATGTCAGCAACTTCGCAGCAGAGCATCTGCCATCAACATCACTTCTGGATTCCTGATCCTCCTCTATGATTTATATAACAACAAAAAGAAACATGATTTAGAAAGATAAACAAGATTTAGAAAGATAAAATAACATTGAATTGTCTTAATTGTAATTTGCAATGGGAAAAGATATTGTATCAATAAAGTTGGATATACCAAACTGCAATCGGACCAATATTTCAACTCAATCATTTCGGTTGATTGAACCGGTCGATTTTCAATTAAGTTTCGATTTTGACTAATTGACACACAAAACTATTGATTCCTTGTCCTATGTCAAACGAGAACAAATGATAATCTCTACTGATGAAACTCCTATTATTTACTTAATTAAGTATAAGCAAATTAACCTGTGGTTCTGATAACTACAAGTACAAGTGAAGATGTGGGCCGGAAAGGAATGAAGTCGTATAAGCCATTCCCGGAGATAGTGGAGGCGACACGGTCATCTATCCGATACACTGCTTTGTGCTGGCTGGGGTACCAAATGATGTCTGCAAACTCATGTTGCTTGCCAAATGTTACTACTTCATCTCCCAAGTCTGAATCGTTCTTGCTCAAATATGTGATGGATCGCTTGAACATGGGCTGTAAACTTAGAGTAACCTACTAAGCACAAAGGTAAACGTACACAAAGGTAAATACGTGTTTATTAGCCTCTCTATCAGGTTAATAATAATTCGGGTAATACTCGCCCTTTTGATTTATTTAATAATCTCTATGTATTTTTTTCGATTATATAATTTTTATTAGACTATTTGAGTTTATATTTTATATTTTATTTTTTGAAAATAAAAAACAATTTTTTTACGTTTTACATCTTAGAGCTATTTTGATAGTTTAGAATTGTTTATATATATCTAATTCATGCTTACAGTTAGCTATCCAAGTAAAATCATTTTTTCAAAATTTAGTTGGTCACTAAATGGTATTTAAAAAAAAAAAAAGAATTCACCTGTGAAATTACTCCTAGGACACCAAGTGAGACTTTGGCTGCGTTAAGATCTTTATCGCCATCATTGAGCCTTCTAACCTTGACATAACCATCTTCATGGGCTCCTGGACTCACAATAGTAAGTCCCACCACGTAGTCATGAACTGAGCTTCCCTTACCCCATAACGTGCTGCCATGTGCCCCACTTCCTAATAAGCCTCCAACGCTTATACCCCACCAATATGGCGCATACGGCAACGCCAGCCCTACCTTGGCAGCCTCACTGATCACCTGCCTCAGAGTCACCCCACTCTCCATTGTCATCCTCATACCTTCAACATCAATCTTCACCACACGATTCAGGTTTTTTGTGCTTATGATCAAGCCATCTTCCCCACGTGGACAAACCAGCTTGGGAATGCTATGAGAGAAACGAGTTGCCACCTTCATTTTGGTCTTCTTCTTTGTTGCATTGGCCACTATTGAGATGAGTTCTTCCTCCGATGAAGGGTATGCCACGCCGCCTGCTCTGCACACGGTGCGATCGGGGAAGATGCCGTAGGAGTTTGTGATGGTGCAATTTTTGTTGTTTGGCGATGAGCACTTGATGTGCTCCTCCGGTGGAGTTGAAATGCATACCGCAAATGACAAGAGAAATAGACAGTTTAATCGGAGAAGGAGCCTCAACAGACTTGATGATTTTGGGTTTAATAAAGACATGATTGTTGTCGATGATTCTCTTAGTTAATTTCCTAGTATAGAAGCATAAATATAGAGATTAATTTATGCACGCTACACCCTTTGCTTTATAGGTGTTTGGCTTATGAAAACTTAAAGTTTTGGAACGCTTGGAAGTTAATAAATCAATTATGCACCAATTAAAGTCAAAAGATATTTACAAGTTATAACCTCATGTAGTGAATATCTACTTATAAGATGGCGGTTTGAGAGAAAATTGGAAATGAAATTTACAGGTGATATTTTATAGGATAATATTTACATATTTTATTTCTTGTAGTGTACTTTTGTATACTATTTTTTGATTTAATGAGTAATTTATAAACCTATATCAAAATCAAAAATAGTCAATTTCTAAATCATCATTTATATATAAAAAAACCCTAATCAAATGGAAGATTCTTTAACCATTTATATGTCAAACTAGTTAAACGGATGGTTTGTATAAGGATTATTATTGTTACCAAAATTTTGATTTATATATATATATATATATATGAATGACTAAAAAAATTTCAAAATTGTTGATTTTTTTTTTTTTTGCGAAAACGATATTGAAAAGATTATTTAAGAGTTAAATTAATTCATATATATATATATATATTGAAAGAGTAGTACAAGAAGGTCATACATTATTAACATTTATATTAATTTTACAAAAAAAAAAAAGAGTATGAACTATAATATCTCCTCTCGTAGTATATTATATTTAAATCATATCACAGAATTATTGGCCATCTTTTTCCAATAATGATAGGAACTATTTAGAAACTACTAGCCATTTCCGAAGTTAACAGCATTTCTGTTTTTCATATGGAATGCTGTGATATGTCTTGCGGGTTTGGGGTCGTGACAAGGCTGACAGGTATTGGCAATGTTGGCAATGTATATATATATGTTTGTTGGATAATATTGCATATTATATTTGAAACCCATGCTTATGTGTTGGAAACAAAATCCTAGCTACCCATAATGCACTAGTGGTGGCCTTTAAAAGTGCTTCGATCAAAACATTTTTGTATAATCTCTATTGAATTTCTTTATTATATTAATACATACGTTCTTCCCTGGTGCAGTACGTTGGAATTTGGTACAAAATGGGCCAGCAATATTTATATTTATCTGGATGGGACCAAAAACAGACCAGCTAGCATGCATCGTGGATGGATATCGTGAAGCACAATTCAGACCATCAAATATCTAACCGACATAATATAGCATTAACCATTCCTATTTCGCCCTCAAAATAATATCACAACAAGAATAATTACGATCAGAATATATATTTTATTAATCTATTAACTAATTCTTATATAGAGATAAAATTAGAATTTTATATAATGTACATGATGATTTATGTACCCTTTATTAATAATTAAACTACCTCTCATAACTTTATATGGATAGCCACATACCTTGTCATATTTATGATACTCTCCTTTCGATATTCCATGCAACAATACATCTTACATGTTCGCCTATGTGTTGTCACGTTAAATCCTTGATAAGTGATAAAAAATTTGTGAGACAAAGATAACCCTAGTTGAAAGAAAAACAGTTCAAAACGCGTGGGTAGTTGTCACATGGCAATCTCTAGAAGTAGTTGAAGTCATCTCTCCTGTATCATGGGTAGATAGTACATCTTTGAGATCAACTGCATTAGAGTTGCTACACTAAAACCTTGCCCGGTAAATCCAGTTGGAAAAACTCATGGTCAAAGGGAAAAGATGAGCAAATGTATACGAGTCGAATCACAGTATCTTCATAATATATTATTAATAGGGTGACCATACCAAAAGTGTGCATCGTTAGAAATCTAGCCCGGTAACAACACCCAATGGGACAAAATAACCTTGGTCGTAGGATAAAAGAGTACACGATGATCATGTGAATATATTTCGGGATACTCAGTACACTCCCAAATACTCACTATGCTTGGGGATACTCTCCATGATATCGACTCCCCTGAAATTAAGAACTAGGTAATTAGCTAGTCTACACAAGCTAGCTAGTACCATGAACATACTTCTGGAATATTGCATTGGTTGATGACTTCTTGTTGTTACCTATAACGAATCCGGTTCTCATCTGCTCGATGGAGGTAACATTATCTTAGTAGATAATCCTTGGATCATAATTGGTAGAATGCAGTCCACAAGTACTTCGAATATACCCCGTAATGGTTCTTATCCATATACATTCACGAACTGCTTCGTGAAGAGTCATAATATCTGCATTATTTGAAAACGTAGAGACAAGGTTCTGTTTCTTAGACCTCAAAGATATTGTTGTGTTCTCAATAGTAAAGACATGAATAGTTTGGAAACGTGCCTTATGTGGGTCTGATAGGTAACCTGCATTCGTATACCCAATAAAGCAATACATCATTTCGAGGACCAATGGGGTTTTATTCATTCCTCGATGCATAGGGATAAAATAATCTCATATTTGACATACCTTTGAGGTATCAAAAGATGTCTTTTATGCCATTCTATTGGCGGCGTGTTGGCACATATCTAAATGTAACTAGCAAGTTCACAGCGGATGACGTGTATAATCTAGTGCATTTGAATCAAGTACAGTAATGCGCTTATTGCATTTAGATATGAAACGTCTGGTCTTAATATCTCTTCGTTATCATCTGTTTAGATGAAACGGGTCCTTTTAAGACCTGGACTACTGATGGTCGTGGGTATGGTTGAAGGTTTTTCTTTATTCTCATTAAAGTATCTCAACATCTTCTGGTTCTAGTATCAACATCATGTAGATGTGATTCAATCGATAGACTAAAATCTCATCTGTATGGTATTCAAGCTCTAGGTCGAGATACGGCTTTATTCTCCCTAGGTCCTTCATTTCAAAATTCAACTTCAGCTGCTTAGCAATTTCTTTGGTTTATTTTGGTATACCAATTAATAGAAAATGTGGAACTTATTTTCTTAATAAATAAGCATGACTATTCTTCATTATTCTATATCATACCCTAATCAAATACTCACTTAGACATTTATACTCAATCCATAAAGCGAACGATTCGAACAAGTAGAAAGCGTGTTCCGTGGCTTGGAACTATTTGCATCAAAGATTTTAAGTCATTCAGGAACCTTCAAATATATCCCTGTATTTAGATCGCCATAGAGATAAGAAATAACCACGTCCATAAATTGCGTATTCAGTTTTTCAGAAACTACCAAACTAATAATGTAGTGGAACGTGATGACGTTCATTAAGGGAGAATATGTCCCCTCGTAACCAATCTCAGGGCATTGAGAAATCTGTGTACAATTAAATGAGTCGTGTATCTCACAATCTCATCTTTCTCATTACGTTTCCTTATGACAATCCATTTAAATCCTGCAGGTTTAACATGGGGAGGTGTGGGAACTACATGTCCAAACACTTTCCTTTTTTGTCTAGTAATCTAATTTGACTTGGATTACTTATATCCATTTTGACCAGTCTACTCTACATTGACATTCATTCATCAATGAACTGAAGTTTTATTTCATCACTATTTTTTCACATAAGTTTCAATGTCTTGAGTACGTAGATAAGCGGTACGTTAAAATTAGAGATCGTATAAAGTAGATAGGGTCAGAAACGACCAAGGGTATTTTGGTATATTTAGAATTAAGGGTAGTTTGGTCATTTTACATTGGGATATTTTGTAAAAGTAACACTTGTCCAGAGAATTCTGGACATTTCCCTCTCAATCCTTTCACCAACATACTACAATGATATATGAGGCGGGGGTGATGTTTTGGGGTGCTCGAGGGAAGTAAGCCGAAATGATGGAAAATAAAAGAAAATTGAAAACTAGAAAGAGAAGGGGTGAGGGAAAGAGACGGAAGAAGAAAATATGAAAACCATAAAGAGATGAGGAGAAACTGATGGTGCCTGGTGGAAGAAAGGAAGGGAACATGGAGGAAACTAGGGGAAACCCGTGATGCACATTTTTGGATATTACAGGTCTCCTAGTTTTGAGTGACGAAACACATTAACAGGTGGTCTTAATGCTCTCTTGGAAGACATACGATCATTATGTGGCCAATTGGGATGCATTTAGGGCCTAGGAAGGCCGTACCTAGGAGCTTAGCACCATGGCCTAAAGCCTTGAAGATTGGAATGCACGATCGAGGTAAGGTTTCTTGATTCTTAAACCATAGACCAATTTTTGGGCTTAAGACGATTTGATTTGGTGATGAACGTGAAATAAATCAACGTAAAATATAGGAGATACCATTGGGTCCGTTCACTGGGTCATGTGACCCGGATAGCAGGATCCGCGAGAGGTTAAAGACAACCTCTGCGCAGACGCGTGAGGCCCAAGCGCAGAAGCTGTCCTTAGTCTCTATCGGCGCGTGTGGGAGCATGAGCAGGAATATGAGAATATGGACTACATGAAAATTATTCAGGTAGTCATTCTGAGTTTAATGAGCCAAGGTTTGAATTACTTGGACAACGTATAATGAAGTTATGCTCGTCCAAATTTTTTATGTTTTATTTGCATTTTCTTAAATAATTATGAAATTTAGGATAACTAAGGACTTAAGTTATAAACATTTTGCATAAGGATTTACATTATAATGTTAGTTGTAACCATTAATTAAGGGATTATGGTAATTGGAGATTATGCAAGGAGTATAGGTTTAATTGGATAAAAAGGTAAAATGGGAATAGATTTTCCTTGAGAAGTTACGCACCTTTTTGTGACACCTAGTTAATGACGATGAATCCGTAAAGGTATATTGATTATATGGTTATGGACATATAATTATATTTGAATAAAAGTGTAAAGGTATCATGTATGTTTATTTATTTTAGCTATTACCATTGTTACTAGTATGGTGATTTTCTTATATATTATGTTAAATTTAATAATGAAGTTAACTAAGTTAGTAGCTAGAATATTAAGGAATAGTAATCATATTTAATGAATGGCAATGAAATAAAATTGAACATGGTTGTACAAGTAAAAACCACTACTTATCAGGGAAATGGGTTGGAAGTGGGCAGTAACCCCCACAATGGTGGATTTAATTTGGTCAATTTAATAAGATTTGGATATGATTAGAAATTGGTAAAGTCCCTTGTCTGAAAAGAGTCGTCAGATAGGGACATGATCAGTTCGATTTTCGTGGAATCTAGGATGAGTCCTGTCAATTTTGGTAGCTACCATGAATACATATAGAACATTGATGATAATATCGTTCTGATTCCATATCTCACATAAGTATGCATGGTTTACCGAGATTTTTTTATTCTCGGAAGTGGGTTCAGATATTAGAGTGTCCCCCAATGTTGACTCTTCTAGGACGGATCATAATTCCGAAATTATCTCATGGGATGGATCATTTTATATCTAGAAGGGATTCGATTGTGCCAAAATTATCCATTTCTGGGGATGAAAATTTTAACAGCCCCAATCCTGAGAAAACGTATATTTGGGAAAAATTGGAGTTGAAAGATGATTTTACCCTTGGAAAAGTTAAAAATGTTGACTTTTTTGCTACATTTTTGCTTTGAGAATTCTGGGAAGACCGTTGCGAAGGACTTGAAATGCTGAGTTTGTAAATAGATGGCACGTCAAAATCGGAGGTTGTTTGTGGTTGTTTCGAGTCAAGAACCCTTATAGGTATTTTGGTAATTTTGCCACCAAGGACATTTTGGTCATTTTGTATTAAGGACCTATAAATGGGGACAAGTGTCAAATCTAGAGTGCATCTCACATTTTGACTTCTCTCACCGACTTGCCACCCTACATATTGATATGGGTGTGGCTGGGTTGGAGGTATGTGTGCTGAGTGTTTGGTTCGGTGGCTATGGGTCGAACTCATGGCAAACTATGAACCAAAAGAGAGAAACTAGGAGTTGTGTGAGGGAGAAAGTAAGACCCGTGTCTTGAGAAGAACGGTGAATCATCCCACATCGCTCGGGGAGGGAAATGTGAAGTGTCTTATATGTGTGGGCACGTATCTATCTAGCATAAGGCCTTTTTGGGAGCTCACTAACTTTGGATTACTTGGGAACTCCAAAGTTAAGTGAGTTTGGGCTGGTGCAATCATAGGATGGATGACATACTGAGAAGTTTCACATGAGTTCCCAGAAACAAAACCATGAGGGCTGGGCCCAAAGCAAACAATATTGTGCTAGATGGGTCGGGTTGTGACATAATTGTATCAATGTTGGACTTCGATGGGAAGTGTGCCAGCGAGGATACTTGGCCCCAAAGGGGGGTGGATTGTAAGACTCATGTCTTGGGAAGAACGGTGAACAATCCCACATCGCTTGGGAAGGGAAAGGTGAAGTGCCTTATATGTGTGGACATGTATCTATCTAGAATAAGGCCTTTTGGGAGCTCACTAGTTTTGGATTCCTTAGGAACTCCAAAGTTAAACGAGTTTGGGTTGGTGCAATTTCAGGATGGGTGACCTACTAGGAAGTTGCACGTGAGTTCCTAGAAATAAAACCGTGATGGCTGGGCCCAAAGCAGACAATATCGTGCTCGATGGATCGGGTCGTGAAAGAGAAGGCCAGGTACTGGGTGAAAAAAGGTGAAAGAGTGACTGAGAGAAGGGAAGCAGAACCAGGAAATGGTCGTAGGGAGGTGGTGACAACCGCAGGACCACAACCAAGAACAAACCCGAAACTTTGAAGGGTTGCACCATGGGTGTTAAGAGGATTTGGGGAGTTCAGTTTCACATATGGGAGTTCTTCTAACTTCTGCAAGCTCCCAAGAACTCAAGGGGTGAAAAAGAGCTAATTTCTACAAGCAAAAGGGCTGAGGAACAACAAAGAAAAAGTAGCCTGAGAAACTGGAATTTTAGGTCGCAAATTGAGTTATGTTTTTGTGGTCTTTAGACTATAGAACTAATTGTATGATTCATGGGATGATGATGGGTGGTTAAATCGAAGAAAATAATCGAGAAAATGGTGTTTTCTAGTCGGGTTGGACCCGTTGGGTCGGGCAACCAGGGTTGTAGAAAATCGAGTTGGGCTGAAGGTTCGGAACATTGAATAGTGTTTGGGCACGTGGCTCCCACACGCAGCCACTTCTGATGGATCGTGGGAGGGCATGAGGGTGATTTTCGAGGTGGTGTCATCACTATTTTTAATGTATTCGATGTTACGAATCTAAAGGTACAATTTTCGAGGTGATCATACATCGTCTTGGAGAAATTTTAACTGTCCGAAAGTTTAAGGCCGTTTTAATTCGTTTAAAAATCCTAAAAAATTATGGAATTAATATGTGAGTCAATTGGGATGATTAGTGACCCTTAGAAGTGATTTTTGACAGGAGATGACATTCTCGAATTTTACGGGGAAGCGCGCAATGCGGTTCAACCGCGCGTAAGGTACGTGCGAGTGGACTTTTATTTTCCTTAAACCTTATGCATGCATATTCATGTATTTAAAAATGTTTCTATGTGCCGTTAATGATGATTAGGTGATTGGAATTTTATTATGATGTTTGTTAATTTTATATTTAAATATTATTTTATTGTGTGTTTTATGAGGAATTTTCTATATTGTGTTCTGATTTGATATTGAATTGTGAGAATTGGTTTTATACCCAAAATGAATCTCTCATGTGATTTTGGTGGTATTGGATTAATGGGAATTTATACGAATTTTATGGATTTCCGATGATTTTACGAGAAATTGCAACTTGGCGTGTTTTACAAGGAAATTGGGTATAGTGTGTTTTGGATTATTACTGAATTTTAGAAAATATTTTTCTACTCAATATATCATGTTTCTATGATTTTGATGGTATTTGGTGAATTGGGATTTTACATGATTTTACGAATATTTTAATGGCTCATTTTACAAGGTCCTTGGACGTATTTGTGATTTGGGCTTAGGCCCAAGTTTTGAGTCAAGTTTTGGTTTCAGGACTTGGTTTGGTATTTGGAATGAGTATACGTTATAGTATATGACTACGGAGTTGATGTGTGATACTGCTGAGTATATGTATGATTGTGAATTCTGGATATATGTGTTTTTGGGATGTGAGATGTTATGATGATTGTGATGGTGTGAGATGTGATGTGGAGATCCTACTCGAGACGTCAGATTGGTTGGACGATCTTGGACATCGAGATAACACTCTGTAGTTTCCGAGACCAATATTGTGATGGATAGTCTCGGACGTCGAGGTAATGCTCCGTAAATCCCGAGACTTGTGTGTAGTCTCAGACGTCGAGGAAATGCTCCGTAGTTCCTGACGTCGAGGTAATGCTCCGTAGATCCTGAGTGATATTAGCCTATCGGTAGTATATATGTGACGACCCGGCCCATCTAACACAATATTGTCCGTTTTAGGCCTAGCCCTCACGGTTTTGTTTTCAGGAGCCCACGTGCAACTTCCCAGTAGGTCACCCATCTTGAGATTGCACTAACATCAACTCGCTTAATTTTGGAGTTCCAACCGAACTCAAAGCTAGTGAGCTCCCAAAAGGCCTTGTGTTAGATAGATACGTGCCCACACATATAAAACACTTCACCTTTCCCTCCCCAAGCGATGTGGGTGATAACGCCCAAACTACGCATTAAATTAAACACGTAATTCAGGTGTTATGCAATTTAAACCCTTTTTGTGTAGTTGTAGTATTAGTAAATAGGGATCATTCTTAACCGGGGAAATCAGGGAACATTAATAATATGTTAGTTAAAAAGAGTAATGAATTAAAGAATTAAAAAATTAAAAAATTAAATAATTAAATAATAAAGAATTAAAAAATAAATGAATAAAAGAATAAAAGGATTAATGAATAAAAGAATAAAAGAATAAAGAATTAAATGGGGGGTTTGAAAGATTGTAATCATATAATAAAGAAAACAAATAAAAACAATTGAGAACTTAATTCTACTTCTATTTTAACTTTTGTGCAAGTGAACTTTCTTCAAACACATATTTTTACCAACACTCTAACATCATGCTCATATTGAACCAATCACAAAATCCTACCTTAATCATCTCAAATACATGCATACATTTTTCAATATTATAAATGCACCGAACAGCGGTCATAAACACTTATAATACGATTCACCTTACGTTATTGATTTCAATGTGTGTCAAACATTTAAATCTCTTCAACCCTATTCTAAGTGCACCGAACAGCGGTCATAAACACTTAGCGTTAAATTGAAGGTTAAGCACTAAAACATATGAAGTAGATGAAATTCAAAAAGTAAAACACATGGAGATTGTATTTACATTTACAAATGTTAGAAAGAAAATACCAACACATATATTGAATTATAAGTAAACCGAAAAAATAACAAGATCTTAAGTAAAAGGAAGAAAGTTACACTTTCGGAATCCAAGAACAGCTTGTGATTCCGAAAGTGGATGGAAACAATGGAATGTTATTCATAAGGAACACCGAACAGCGGCTAGAACCTTATGAAGATGGAGGATAAAACATAAGAATGTGGACTTAAATTCTAGAATTATTTCGGGAATACTTGGCCTAGGTATTTCTTAAGGAAAACATAAAAATGTATTTAAGAGATCTAAAAAAAATCACAATGAAATTAAGAAATGACATAAATTAAGAACAAAATTTAAAAGAAAGTTAATTAAATAAAAGAAACTACCAGAAGTTAAGATGATCCCCAAAAATAAAGAAGATGAATTAAAAGAAGAGAATAAACTAGAGAGAAAATATAAGAACCTAAACTAAAAGAAAGAAATAAAATTGGACAAAATGGGGACCCATTTACAAGTGAAATTGCCTCCCTATTTATAGAGAGAGGCCACAAAGAACTAAAAATAAAATACAAAATAAAATATAAAAAATAGTACAAAAAGAAATGATGAAAAATGATGATGAATGATGAAATTAGGGATGGGATTAGGCTGATTTTGTGTTGGAAAAAGGCAGAAAATGCATAAAATGAGAGTAGGTTGGAGTGGGTTGCTGTTGACTGGGCTACACAGATGCAGGAAATGGGCTGCAGCAGTTGGAGTGGGTTGTGCAGGGAGTTGGTGAGGCGTGGGCTGGTGCTGGTACAACGGCAAGTGGGCTGCGCGACGCGGGCTTGGGAATTTGGGTCTGGCGCTTGGGCTCACGTGAAGGAGAAGGTGGCTCGCGCGGGTCAAGGGCTGGAGCAGATTCGGGCCAGGCGGGTAAGTGGCGAGCCTTCTGGGCTTGAAGGGTTCACGGGCTGGGCCTTTGTTGTACACAAACAAAAATGGGTTCAAAGAAATGAATTTGGGCTTACAAAATTAATAATAATTAATTTATATAATTTAACCAAATTTCGTCCATAATTTCTTCGTTATAATTCTGATCGAGACGATTTTTTCGCCAAAACGCTCCAAATTACAAGCTTTATTTATCTATTTATTTATTATTTTAATATTAAAATTCAAGTATAATGGGTATAAAATAATATAAAATAATGCTTATTTGAGGACCTATCACTGGGATTGTTCACTAATCTTTCCTTTCCAAGTTCACGGGTCTTGCTCACCGTTCTTATTTCTCAAGCTCAAGGGTCTTGCTCATTGTTCTTACTTCCAAGACCGGGTCTTACAATCCACCCCCCTTGGGGCCCAGCGTCCTCGCTGGCACTTTTCCGATCGGGGTCCGACTCTAATACTAAATTGTCACGACTCGGCCCATCTGATACAATATTGTCCGCTTTGGGCCCATCCCTCACTGTTTTGTTTTCGAGAGCTCACCTACAACTTCCCAGTAGGTCACCCATCCTGGGATTGCACCAGCCTTAACTCGCTTAACTTTGTAGTTCCAACCGAACTCAAAGCCAGTGAGCTCCCAAAAGGCCTTGTGTTAGATAGATATGTGCCCACACATATAAGGAACTTCACATTTCCCTCCCCGAGCGCTGTGGGATTGTTCACCGATCTTGCTTTTTCAAGCTCACGGGTCTTACTCACCGTTCTTACTTCTCAAACTCACGGGTCTTACTCACCGTTCTTGCTTCCAAGACTGGGTCTTACATCATATATGATATGATGATTCAGCTTGTAGACATTGAGGATGGGTCATTTGATATGATTGGTTGACTTAGTATGTTGAAGAATTTAGTATGGCTGGTTTTGCGTGACTATTATGCTTATGCATTAATATGATCATGCATGTATTGATATATTAACGTGGCTGGTTTTCTACGTTTGTTGAGTCTTTACTTTGTCCTAGTCATATACGTATTGGTACTTTGATATGAGTTTATATTGGACAGTTCTTTGAAATTACTGGATTTCCATATTATTGTACATACTTCGAGATTGTTGTTTTTCTAGTAAACTTGACGCAGGCATAGTTTATAAAACGGAGGGAATTTAATATATTTCGAACTTAGTTTTTAAAACCTTTATTTTTCATCCACTCATACTTTTTTTTTTAAATCCTTCAGGGCCGTTGCACAAGATTCGAGGCTGTTTACAAAGCAGAGGCATGAGTTCACGAGTGTACGAGTATCTTTTGTCTAATAGGGTTTCGAAGGTACATCTGGTAGTTTAGGTTACCTGTCAGAGAAGAGCAGGACCTGGGTATGTTTTATATAGTTCTTTTGGGTTGGGTCCTGTTAAGAATCCTTCGAAGCTATTAATCCACCTCGCTTCTGGGTATGGACATATGATTGGTTAGCCACTATGGCTATACCTCATCCATCTGAGACAATGCGTCATCTTAAGACGTCTATCCTTGCGGGCACATCTACAGTAGAGATAAGTGCTCTTGTAACTTTAACAAGATCTAAGGAGGCATTTAGCGTATTATTACCTACACTATGTAATTCTAGAATTCTCTGCATTTCATTCTTACATTGAGCGGTTTGGAGATCAAGATGAGACATAGTAGGGGCATTCCATGTTAATTCACGTTATTCTTCTGGAATACTGACGTTCTTATCTCCCACTAATGACAAGAAGATTGTCTCATCAAAGTGACTATTTGCAAATATAGCGGTAATGAGATCGTCTGTCAAAGGCTCTAAATAGCGTGTAATAAAGGAGGAGTCATAGCCAACATATATACCCCTCCTTCGTTGAGGTCCCATTTTTGTATGTTGTGGCGGCACAATTGGCACATAACAACACATCTAAAAATGCATAAGAACAAAACTTCTAGTTGGTACCCAATCACCAGCTATAACGCAAAATAGGGTTGGATGGAAGTAAACCTCAACCAGACCAACATTATTGCTTGAAAAATTGCATAGCCCGCACACATTATCTAGAAGCTTGGTGAGCATTACCAAGGTTAATTAGTGTTTATGCGAGACCGTTATGAGTGTGAATATAGGGAACCAAATATTCCTCATCAATCCCAAGGAGCATGTAATAGTCATTGAATTATTTTGATGTAAACTCTTCGGTATTATTGAGTCCTATAGAATATAGAGAATCCAAGTGGTGTAGCCCTCAATGTAATAATCTGGGCTAAGAATTTAGCAAAACACAATATGAGTGTGGAAAATAGGGTAGCATGTGACCACTTTGTCAGTTTCTGCGCCGTTGAAACACATCACCTGGACCGAGGAATGCACCAAGTCCTTCACTGAACTCAAGGAATACATGGGCAAAGCGTCGTTGCTAGCAAGACCAGACATCAGGGAAACCTTTTAAATGTATCTATCTGTCTCTGTTTCTGCCACAAGTTCAGTTTTGGTTAAGCGTAAAGACGGCGCCGAACATCCGGTATACTACGTCAGCAAGGATTTGCAGGGCGCCGAAACAAGATACTCTGACCTAGAGAAGCTCGCTTTTGCCCTCATCATGTCTGCCCGGAAGCTCAGGCCATACTTCCAGGCTCATTCTATCAGTGTCTTGACCGACAGACCACTCCGGCAAGTACTTCAGAAGCCCGAGACATCGGTCCGCTTACTCAAATGGGCAATAGAACTTAGCGAGTTCGACATCACCTTCACTCCCTGCACCGCAGAGAAAGGGCAGGCCAAGGCAGACTTTATCTCTGAGTTCTCCTACGTTCCAGCAACGGCCGCACATGAGGTCCCACCATCTTCCCCTCCGTCCATAACACATACTTTGGATGAGGAGAACCCCCAACTCGACCCCACCCGGCCAACCTGGCTCCTGTATGTCGATGGGTCGGCTTGCCACAACGGATCCGGAGCTGGACTTGTCCTCACCACACCAGACAAGGTCCGGATGGAATATGCCCTTCGTTTCCAATTCAAGGCCTCCAACAATGCCGCCGAGTATGAGGCCCTCCTTGCAGGGCTCCGCCTCGCTAAAACCATGGAGGCAGAACAGGTCAAGATCTTCAGCGATTCATAGCTCATCGTCAACCAGATCAACAACGCATATGAGACGAAAGACTCTTCCATGGCAGCATACAGAGCACTGGCAAAGTCCCTCCTATGTGGTTTCCGCAGCTACGCTATCACTCGGATCCCACGCTCCGAAAACAGCCATGCCGGCGCTCTAGCCCGGCTCGCATCCTCCCTCGATGAGAGGCAGAGTCGAAGTGTACTGGTCGAAATTCTGGATCAACCCAGTACACAATGCTCGGCGGTCTACGCCACCAACACTGGCTGCACATGGATGGTCCCACTGATTAGATTCCTCGCAGACGAGACTCTTCCTTCTGATAAGATCGAGGCCAAAAAGGTCCGGAGACAGGCAGCCCGCTATACACTCATCAACGACCAACTCTACAAATGGGGCTTCACTTTGCCCCTCCTGAAGTGTCTCGTCCCGGAGGCAGGCAGAGCCATTCTCGAGGAAATCCACGTCGGTATTTGCGGAAATCATTCTGGACCACGGTCATTGGCCCACAAGGCTTTCCGGCTAGGTTTCTATTGGCCAACCATGCACGGAGATGCGGCCGAGCTGACCAAACGGTGTGATAAATGTCAACGGTTTGCCCCTCTCTTCCACTTACCTCCAGAAAACCTCACACCAATGGTCAGCCATTGGCCCTTCTCACAGTGGGGACTTGACTTGATCAGAAAAATGCTGGCAGGGAAGGGCAAGACAGAGTATGCAGTGGTAGCAGTGGATTACTTCACAAAATGGGTTGAGGCAAAGGCTTTGGCTTCCATCACCACGGCCCAGATTGAAACGTTTGTCTTCCAGAACATTATCTGCCGCTTCAGTCTCCCCCACACAATCGTCACGGACAATGGGAAGCAGTTCGACAACGCACGCTTCCGTGCCTTTTGTGACAGGCACAACATCCGTCTCTGCTTCGCCTCACCAGCTCACCCTCAGCCCAACAGACAGGTTGAGGCCATAAACAAAATCATCAAGCATACACTGAAAACACAGCTAGACGAGGCCAAGGGCAAGTGGTCCGAAATTCTCTTAAACGCACTCTGGTCATATCGAACATCCTACCGCACATCTACAAATGAAACCCCCTTCTCGCTGACTTTCGGAACGGAAGTGGTCATCCCCGCTGAACTGAACGAAACTTCTTACCGAGTGTCGACCTATGAACCTGAACAAAATAACCATCAGATTGCACTCAGTCTAGACCTCATTGAGGAGCATAGGGAGCAGGCTAACCTCAGAAACATCGCCTGCAAAAAGCGGCTTTGCAACTACCATAATGACAGAGTAAGACATCGGGGTTTTCAGGAAGGCGACTGGGTCCTTCGGAAGGTCAGCCTCGCCACCAAGGATAGCTCATCCGGGACTCTCGGCCCCAATTGGGAGGATCCATATCGGGTTACCAGAATCTGCCAGCCCGGAACTTATGAACTGGAAGACCCAAATGGGCGAAGGGTGGGCCACCCATGGAATGCCGACCATTTGAAGAAATACTACATTTAAGACTTTGTATTTTTTCCTTCTTATAACTTGCTGTACTTTACCAATTATTGCACCCGTTATTTATAAACTCTTCCATTTATCTAGCCTTGTAACGTAACACTTTGACTCAAACATACGAGTCGGGGTTCGGTCTTACTCGGCCTACACCCCAATACTTGTTATTTTGACTCAAACTATCGAGTCGGTGTACAGCCCTACTCGGCTTGCACCTACACTTTG
This sequence comes from Prinsepia uniflora, assembly GCA_032719365.1. NCBI lineage: Eukaryota > Viridiplantae > Streptophyta > Magnoliopsida > Rosales > Rosaceae > Prinsepia > Prinsepia uniflora. The sequence goes on along the minus strand of CM064873.1, from coordinate 17,702,295 downwards.
ACTCAAACATACGAGTCGGGGTTCGGTCTTACTCGGCCGACAACCCAACACTTGCTATTTTGACTCAAACTATCGAGTCGGTGTACAGCCCTACTCGGCTTGCACCAACACTTTGACTCAAACATACGAGTCGGTGTGCAGCCCTACTCGGCTTGCACCTATACTTGACTCAAACATACGAGTCGAGGTTCGGTCTTACTCGGCCTACACCCCAACACTTGCTATTTTGACTCAAACTATCGAGTCGGTGTACAGTCATACCCGTCTTACACCTATACTTTACTCAAACATACGAGTCGGGGTTCGGTCTTACTCGGCCTACACCCCAACATTTGCTATTTTGATTCAACCTATCGAGTTGGTGTACAGCCCTACTCGGCTTGCACCCATACTTTGACTCAAACATACAAGTCGGGGTTCGGTCTTACTCGGCCTACACCCCAACACTTGCTATTTTGACTCAAACTAATCGAGTCGGTGTACAGCCCTACTCAGCTTGCACCCATACTTTGACTCAAACATACGAGTCGAGGTTCGGTCTTACTCGGCCTACACCCCAACACTTGCTATTTTCACTCAAACTAATCGAGTCGGTGTACAGCCCTACTCGGCTTACACCCATACTTTGACTCAAACATACGAATCGGGGTTCGGTCTTACTCAGCCTACACCCCAACACTTGCTATTTTGACTCAAACTAATCGAGTCGGTGTACAGCCCTACTCGGCTTGCACCCATACTTTGACTCAAACATACGAGTCGGGGTTCGGTCTTACTCGGCCTACACCCCAACACTTGATATTTTGACTCAAACTAATCAAGTCGGTGTACAGCCCTACTCGGCTTGCACCCATACTTTAACTCAAACATACGAGTCGGGGTTTCGGTCTTACTCGGCCTACACCCCAACACAGACAAACTGGAAAGATAACTCGGTATACAATTTGTGCTCGAAGAAAGTCCAATTACATTTCAAAATATGCAGACCTATTTTTCTCGGCCTGCAGGAGCTTTACAACCTTCCACAAAACATAATTAGGAAAATTACAAGGCACAGAGGCCCGTCCTACACTAACTCTTCCATTTGCTGCTCGGCGGCCTGCTCAACCTCAGCCGGCTGCTCTGGCTCTGTGGGAGTCTTTACGGGCTCGGTTTCTGGCTGGCTGCTCGGCTGGTGAACCTCCTCTTCCTCTTCCCCCGACTCGTCCTCAAACATGTCGGCAGTAATATCCTGGTCGAGCCGGGGGGCCTTCACCACCAGCCCGGGGTTGTGCTGAAAGAGGTTGCGGAAGAACTCCTGCTCACATTCGGCAGCATACTCGTTCTTAAGTCGGTCGAACTCCTCCGAAACTTTGAACTCGGCCACCGCTTGCTCTTTCGCCATTACCTGGTCGGCCTCCCTAACAGACTTGACCCGAGAAAGTTCTTTCCAGTGCCGAAGTCGGTCCTTCTCTTTGGCCTCAACCTCGGCTTTCATTTGATCTCGGGAAGCCAGCGCTTCCTGAGTCTTCCACCTCTCGGCCTCCAGCTTACGGTTGAGGTCGGCCGCTTCCTTCATGGCCCTCTCGGCCTCTTGTAGCTTCGGAGTGAGCCCCTCCTGCTTTTTTCTCAGTCGGTCTTTTTCCCGCCGAGCACCAGCCACCCTCCTTTGGGCGTTCCCGAACTGGCAGTAAACTTCACCGAGGGCCTGCACAATAAAAATGGGTTGATGACGCACTCGGCCTACGACAAACTACTTGCAAAAACAAAACAAATTACTTACATTGCTGAGCAGCAATAACGCCTTCTCCATCTTTTGCTCCGCCGACCGGCACTGCACCTCAGCCAGCTCGTCTAGGGTAGTGGAGGCCCCCTGGCAGACTCCGTTGAGCAAGGGCATCATCTGCCTCGGACAACAGAGGGTCACCTCGGCACTGGACCCTTCACCGATCGCCTCCCCCTCGGTGAGCACACCGAGGTTCACGTCTCCCCTCCTCTAGAGCATCTCCATTATGCTCACGTCCAGCCGAGGGGGGGACGGTGGAGGATTGAACTCTGGGGCCGCCATAGTCCTCTTGCCTCCAATGTCCTCCTGTGCCAACAGGATCGTCTCGGCCTTCATTCTCGCCTTCGTCCGCCTTGGTTCTGATAGAACGTTAAATAAGCATTATTTTATATTATTTTATACCCTTTATACTTGACTTTTAATATTAAAATATTAAATAAATTGATAAAATAAATTATTTTGTGATTTTTATGTTTAGATAAATAAAGTTTGTAATTTGGAGTATTTTGGCGAAAGAATCGTCTCGATCGGAATTATAACGAATAAAATATGGACGAAATTCGGTGGATTAATTAATTTAGTTTTTAATTAATTAATTAATTAAATCTGTGCAGCCCAACCCAATTCTGAAATCCAAGCAGCCGGCCCAGGCATCCCAGCCCAATCCGTGCGGCCCAATCACTGCAGCCCAGGTACAGCCCAATCGTTCAGCCCAGGCACAGCCCAATCGTTCAGCCCATCAGCCCAGCCCACTGAAGAGTTAGCCCGCTAGGCCCGCGTCAGCGCCTTCCCTTCAGCCCTGCGAATCCGTCGACAGGCGCTGGCCGAGCTGCCTCTCTCACGTTCGGAGCGCGCCCACCGACAACAATATCTGCAGCCCAGCACATGCTTGCCGACCAGCCGCCCACTTTCCAGCAAGGCACTGCCGGCCACTGCTGCCCTTTTCAGCGCGCCCATGCCGAATATTCCCCCTTTTTTAGCAACTCTGAAAAGCCCTCCTCTTTGTTGTTTTTCAAGCAATTCTTTCCTTTTTTTTTTAACTTCTTTTCCCCAAAAACCACCATAACTCATCATTTCACTTTTGAGTATTTTATTGTAATTTTTGGGTTATTTTTATTTATTTTCTAGGGTTTAATTTGAGTTTTTTCCCTATAAATAGGAGTTGATTTCACTTGTTGAAATCACTTCCAAGAAGCACAAAATTGAGCCTCTTTTAGGAGAAATCTTGGCAAAATAGTTCCAATACAATTTTGAGAGTTCAAAGTCCGAATTTCCTTGTTTAATCGTCTTCCATCTTCATAGGGTTCCAGCCGCTGTTCGGTGTTCCTTGTGAAAAACAATTCATTGTTCTCACCCAATCTGAAAAGTGTAACATTTGCTCTCCATTCTCTTAAACTCTTTTATTTGTTATTGGTTCTAATTATAATGCAATATATGTATTGGTTTCTCCTTCCTATCTTTTGTGAAAATTGAGTATAATCTCCATGTGTTTTACTTTCTAAAAATCATTTACTTCTTACATTCTAGAGCTTAAACTTCATTTCGAACTTAAATGTTGATCCGCTGTTCGGGGCATTTAGAGTAGATTTGGAGAGATTTAATGTATGACCGCTGTTCGGCGCATTAAATCACAAACTTAAGGTAATTATATTGTAAGTAATAATCCACTGTCGGTGCATTTATAATATGAAAAATGTATGAAGAAATATGAGTTTGTGAAGGTATAATTTCGTGATTAATTCAAATTTTTGCAAATTGTAGTATGTTGGCGAAGTTTGTGTTTACGGGAAGTCTACTTTGTGCATAAGTTAGAATAGAAATAGAATGAGTTCATCTATGCTTTTACTTATTTACATAATTACAAACCTCTTCAAAACCCCCCTTGTTTATTCTTTATTCTTTTATTCTTTATTCTTTTATTCTCTTATTCTTTGATGCTTTTATTCTTTCATTCCTTTATTCTTTAATTTATTAATTCTTTGATTGTTTAATTCTTTTATTATTTAATTCTCTAATTCATTATTCTTTTATTCATTTTCCACTAACATATTATTAATGTTCCCTAATTTCCCCGGTTAAGAACAATCCCTATTTACCAATACTACATCTACACAAAAAGGGTTTAAATTGCATAACACTCGAATTACATGTTTAATTTAATGCGTAGTTTGGGCGTAATCAATTTTTGGCGCCGTTGCCGGGGAGATTGAAAATCATTTTTAATTTGTTAGTGTATGTATATAAATTGTGTATATTATACGTGTTTATGAATTTTACTTTTGTTAATATTATATTTGTTTATAACATTTACTTACTTGTTTATATTTTATTTATCCATCTTATTATTGTTCTTATTATTTTTGTTTATAATGCTCATACTTTACTTATTCTTAATTTCTAATTTATACTGGTTCATAAATGTTCATAATTTTTTTTTATTTTTTTTATTTTATATATATATTTGTTCATATTAAATTTGATACTTGTCATAAATGCATATTTTATATGATCACTTTTCTTTACTTTTACTTTTATTTATTCCATTATACTTTATTCCATTAACTTTCTTTTAATTTTATTCCATAACCTTTATGTTCCACTAACTTTATGTTTACACTTATTTTATTTTTATGTAATCAATTATTTGTTTATGTCTTGTTAAACTTTACATTTTAAATGAAAAAAAAAGAAAAAAGAAAATTCGGAATAATAAAAAAAAATTAAAAAAAAATTAAAAAATTAAAAAAATAAAAAATAAAAAAAATAAAATAAAAATTTTAAATTTTTTTTATGAAACTTTATTCATCTTTAAATTTCCTAAAGTGTAAGTATTGTTTCCTATTAATTGTTTTAGAGTTGCATGAATCTCTTAGTCCCTTTTTCTTCAAAATCTTACTTTCGGGAACAGGTAGTGCCCCTCTTATTTACTTTCTCCTTAACCCTTCATGATGTGTGGATTTCATCACCACACACCATAGACTCGAATCTATGGACATGAGGTTGGGGCGGAGTTTGTAAACACTAGGGTTTGGTAATTCTCTACGTCATCATTTGGATTAATTATGGTGTCTAGGAGAGTTATGACTGGTGACAAGTTTTGGATTAAGAAAGGGAACACCAATGGAGTATATGCCAAGCTAGCCTCGGGGTGCTCTTAAAATTATCCTTGCTTCTCGCGTTACATCTATCTCAACTGGCCATGATTAATGTTGAATGGTGGAATGGTGGTTATCAGTACGCACAGGCCGTACGCCCAGGAAAGTACTATGAGAAGCGGAAGGGGGAAGTTATTCATGACACTCTAAAACTCTACCTATTGCATTATTATTTTGCATTTGGAACTTGTGTATTTTCTTTCCATAAACATGACTTATTGTTGATTCTGATATTTTATGCAAGTCTCTACTCTCTTCTTGTGCATATGTAATATCGGTTTAAAATTTTTGCAGTCATACTTGTTACATCTCACATTTTCTTGCTAATTATGATTTCCTTGACTTATATTTTCACTACTAACCCTAACTTTGTAACAACTATCCTGTCTTAATTAACTTTCACTAGCTACTTGTGTATACTTGCCTTCTAACTTAGTGTTCTGTTAATATAGGTACGAACTTATGAATGCGCGCTCATCAATCTAAGCTTGATCGGCTGAGAAGACAACTTGACATCTTACCAAGCAACGCGACATTTAGAGACGCACTTAAGCAAACCGGCTCATCCGGACCTCCATCCCCAATAATCGGTGAGTCCATAAGTGAGAAGAGTAATTCAGAAGAAGAACAGACTTTCGGAACAGCAATAGCCATGGCACGAAACCTGAGTATCCGGGAGCAGACATGTGCAAACACAAATGGCACTACAAACTTCTGCATCCAGTATCCCGAGCCTAGAACCAACAAGAAAGATATTGAGCTTAAGAGTGGAGTCCTTCATCAGCTACCCAAGTTCCGTGGAGTCAGAAATGAAGATCCACATAAGCACTTAACAGAGTTCCAATTCATCGTTGGTAGTATGTGTCCGGATGATGCGGACTTGGAAATCATGAAGCTGAAAGCTTTCCCGTTGTCCTTGGAAGAAAGAGCACGGGTATGGCTTTTGGGTCTCCCACCCAATCATATTGACTCTTGGGAGAAGTTGGTTCAGGAGTTTCTTACCAAGTACTTCCCTGCCTCAAAAATTACGGTCTTAAGGAAAAAGATCACTGGAATCAAGCAGAAAGAACATGATGAGAATTTCAGCCAGTACTACGAGAGGTTTAAGGAACTTTGTGCTTCATGCCCTACTCACGGGATCATAGAAGGCTATCTTTTAACCTACTTTTATGAAGGACTCAAAAGTTGGGATAGAGGACTACTCGATGCTGCAGCTAATGGAAGTTTCTTAGCTCGGAGCCTAGTAGATGGTCGTGCACTACTTGAAAGCCGTGCACTCAATGATGCACAATACGAAGGTGCCGATCCCATTTCTAGAAAGGTACATGAGGTAAGTTCCCATGCTATAAATGATTCAAAGTTAGATAAAATCACCTCTATGCTTTCGAATATGCTTGAGCTAAAGAAACAGGTAGCTCCAGTTTGTTCCATATGCTCTCAAGGCCATCTTGAGGAACAATGTCCCTACACTGCAAGGGAAGAAGACTCCGGAACTGAAATGGCACACACCATTGGAGGCTATCAAGGAGGGCCAAGGACCCAAGGTTACAGTTGGAGAGATCCGAACAATGTCCTAAACCCTCAGCACATGTCGACCGGGCCAAACCGTGTCCCAGACCAGTTCCCAAGGCCCACATGGCAACCAAGGCCCACATGGCAACCAAGGCCCCCGGTCCCATTTTCTAACTTTTCTCATAATCATGCAAATAATCATACTTCTTCATCTTCTAATCCTGATTATGATAAAATGCTGGCTGCTCTTTCCCAAGGGCAGCAAACACTAATGGCTTCAACTCAGGCTCTTGTCACAGGTCAGCAAAATCAACAAAAAGACATCGCTGATCTCAAGGACCAAATGGGTAAGGTCGTGGACTTCATGGGTAAGATCCAAGCTAGCGGGGTGCTTCCACCTCAACCTACACCCAACCCAAATGTAAGACCTGAAGCCAATGCAATCACCACTCGAAGTGGTAAAGTGCTCGGAGAAATAGAGCCAGATCCAGCCGTTTCTGAGGCTGAAAAGCACAAGGTGGCAACTAAGACCACCACGACACAACCACCAGTTCAACCTACCCACACACAAGGTAATAACCCAATCCCTTCAAGTTCGGGTGTTACTAATTCCCCGTTTGTGCATGCACCATTTCCAAGTAGGCTTGCCAAATCTAAGAAGAATGAATCCGATGAGGAAATCTTGGAGATCTTCAAAAGGGTGCAAATCAACATGCCCTTGATCGAGTGCATCAAACAAGTGCCGAAATACGCAAAATTTCTGAAAGAATTATGCACTCCAAGGCGCCAGACGAGGGAGAAGGAGGTTGTGATGGTGAGTGAAACAGTTTCTGCTATAATCCAGCGTCGGCTACCCCCAAAGTTGAAGGATCCCGGGAGTTTTTCTGTTCCCTGCGTGATTGGTAACAAGTCATTTGATAAAGTTATGCTAGACTTAGGAGCATCCATTAATGTTATGCCATATTCACTATATGTTGCCCTAGGTCTAGGTAAATTACAGCATGACGATATTATCATTCAGTTAGCCGATCGCTCTAATGTGTATCCTAAGGGATACGTCGAAGATGTTCTTGTGCAGGTTAACCAGCTCATTTTCCCCGCTGACTTTTATGTCCTAGACATGGAGGATTCCCCTACGAATCAAGCTCCACTAATGCTGTTGGGAAGACCATTCATGAGAACTGCCAAGACAAAGATTGATGTGTTCAATGGAACATTAACTATGGAAGTAGACGGAGAGGAGATTGGCTTCAACATCTTTGATGCCATGAGGTACCCTAGTTCCGCAACTCATACTACTTTTTCTATTGACGTGTGCACTTCTCTCGCAGAGAAACATTTTGATTCAATTCGAGAAGACACACTCAACATGATAATCCAGAAAGGAGTTGGCTTAGCGCAATCAGGGGTCGCCTTGGTTGAGGATACGGATTACAAACTAGAACCTCGAATTTGGAATGAAGTCATGACCCTAAATGAGACCCCCAGCATGGTGAATCATCAGGTACCCTCGTCATTTCCAATTAGTACTAATGCCACTCCTCCTTCAGTGATTCAGGCCCCCGTTCTCGAGCTCAAAGTTTTGCCTGACCACCTGAAGTATGCCTATCTTGGCTCGGACGACACTCTGCCCGTCATAGTGTCTTCTGCACTAACCGAGTCACAGGAAGATAGACTGGTACAGGTCTTGACAAAGTACAAGACAGCCATTGGATGGACTCTGTCAGATATCAAGGGAATAAGCCCTACAACTTGTGTGCATCGAATCTTACTGGAAGATGATGCAAAACCCTCTCGCGAAGCCCAACGTCGCCTCCATCCTCCAATGATGGAAGTCGTGAAACAAGAGGTCATCAAACTCTTGGACTGTGGTGTCATCTACCCAATTTCAGACAGCAAATGGGTCTCACCAGTCCAAGTAGTCCCAAAGAAAAGTGGAGTCACAGTTGTTGCGAACAGTGAAGGGGAGCTAGTGCCCCAACGAACAGTGACCGGATACCGAGTCTGCATCGACTATCGACGTCTAAACAAAGCAACTAGGAAGGATCACTTTCCTTTGCCCTTCATTGATCAAATGCTTGAAAGGTTAGCAGGTCACTCCTATTATTGTTTTCTTGATGGTTATTCCGGGTACAATCAAATCTGTATCGCTCAAAATGACCAAGATAAAACGACTTTCACTTGTCCTTTTGGCACTTTTGCCTACCGAAGAATGCCTTTCGGTTTATGTAACGCCCCAGGTACTTTCCAAAGATGCATGCTTTCTATTTTCTCTGAATACGTCGAAAAAATAATTGAAGTATTTATGGACGATTTTAGTGTCTTTGGGGATAGTTTTGATGCATGCTTAGAACACTTAGCACTTATCTTACAAAGGTGTGTCGAAACTAATCTGGTACTTAACTGGGAGAAATGCCATTTCATGGTTAGACAAGGGATAGTCTTGGGCCATATTGTCTCTGAAAGAGGAATTGAAGTCGATAAATCTAAAGTTGATACTGTGCGCCACTTACCCTCTCCCACTTCGGTGAGTGGAATCCGTTCATTTCTTGGTCACGCAGGATTTTACAGAAGATTTATCCAAGACTTCTCCCACATTGCAAGGCCCTTGTGCCGACTGCTTCAGAAGGAGACACCCTTCGTCTTTGATGCAGACTGTCAGGAAGCTTTTGAAAAGCTTAAAAATCTCTTAACCACTGCCCCCATTCTTTGTGCCCCTGATTGGTCCTTACCCTTTGAACTAATGTGCGATGCCTCTGATTATGCAGTTGGAGCCGTACTCGGACAAAGGCGGGATAAGAAGCCCTACGCCATCTACTATGCATCCCGAACCTTGAATGATGCCCAGATGAACTACACCACTACAGAAAAGGAGTTGCTTGCTGGTGTATTTTCTTTAGATAAATTTCGTTCTTATCTACTTCGAACTAAAGTCATTATTTACACTGATCATGCAGCACTGAAGTATCTCCTAGCCAAAAAAGAAGTGAAACCAAGACTGATCCGATGGATTCTTCTTCTTCAAGAGTTTGACATCGAGATTAAAGATAAGAAAGGCGTAGAGAACGTGGTGGCGGATCATTTGAGTCGCATTGCACATGAGCGAGATCCTGTGGCGATTCAAGAGATGTTTCCAGATGAACAACTCTTCAGAATCGAGGGAGGTACTCCTTGGTATGCTGATATTGTCAATTATTTAGTCACCAAGCAGTTGCCCACCACCCTCTCCCGTGCACAAAAAGATAAACTTAAGAAGCATGCTAGGCACTATATTTGGGATGAACCTTATTTGTGGAAACACTGTGCAGATTTATTGATTAGGAGATGTGTCCCTGATATTGAACATAGGTCAGTCCTAGAGTTCTGCCATAGCCATGCTTGTGGAGGCCACTTTGGATCTAGAAAAACTGCACTCAAAATCTTAGAATCTGGACTATATTGGCCCACACTTTTTAAAGATGCACATTCATTTTGCTTAGCCTGTGATAAATGTCAGAGATCAGGAAACTTAGGACGCAGGGATGAAATGCCACAACATTATGTTCTTACTGTTGAAATATTTGATGTTTGGGGTATCGATTTTATGGGTCTGTTTCCTCAATCTAATGGCTATCTCTATATCTTACTTGCCGTTGATTATGTATCAAAATGGGTGGAAGCTAAGGCCACCAGGACTAATGACTCTAAAACTGTTGCAGATTTCCTCAGAACTAACATTCTTTCCAGGTTTGGGATCCCGCGGGTCCTAATAAGTGATGGAGGAAGTCATTTCTGCAACAAGACCATTGAAGCTTTACTGAAACGGTATGGTGTCACTCATCGAGTATCTACACCTTACCATCCTCAAACGAGTGGAATGGCGGAAGTCAGTAATAGAGAGATCAAGAAGATACTAGAGCGAACTGTGGGTCCTAATCGAAAGGATTGGAGCCAACGGTTGGATGATGCACTTTGGGCATACAGGACGGCATACAAAACACCTATAGGAATGTCTCCCTATAGGTTGGTGTACGGTAAAGCATGTCACCTTCCGGTGGAACTAGAGCATAAAGCATGGTGGGCCGTCAAAACGTTCAACATCAAGCTAGATGACGCCGGTCTGCATCGGAAGCTCCAGCTGAGTGAGCTTGAGGAAATCAGAAATGATGCATTTGAAAGCACTCTGATCTACAAGGAAAAGACAAAGGCATTTCATGACAAACAGATCAAGAGTAAAGCATTTGACATTGGCCAGAAAGTTTTGCTGTTCAACTCTCGGCTTAGACTCTTTCCTGGTAAGTTATGTTCTAGATGGGTAGGACCTTTTGTTATCACTAATATTTTTGCCCATGGAGCCATACAGATAAAACACGTTGGAACTGGAAAAGAGTTCAAGGTCAATGGCCATAGATTGAAGCCTTATATCGAGGCAATTGGCGAACACGATGTGGAGTCAGAAAGAGTGCTACGACGTCCCATCAGATAAACTGAATTTGGTCTAGGCTGGATGGACGTTAAACTTCAAGCGCTTGTTGGGAGGCAACCCAATGTGTTCTCGAGTGTGAAGGAGTCATCAACACAGATTTGCTTTCTTTTGACCCTTCACTCTCTTTTACTTTGTTTATGTCTTTCTTTCTTACTTCATTTTCTTAAATCATCTTCCTTACTTTGATTCTAGGTTTAATTACTTCGTATTTTCCTAACATTGAGAACAATGTAGAATTTAAGTGTGGGGGAATGGTTTACAAATTTATTTGTGCAATTGAATTTGTTTTATTAAGTCTTTCCTATGAAAAAAAATAAATAAATAAAAAAAAATAATAATAAAAAAATAATAAAAAATAAAAAAAAATCATTGCTTTCTTAAGTCTTTTTGTCTTAACGTAGTGTTTTTACGAGTCATCAAGTTGCCCTTTAACTTGTCAATGATATAAATGAATGGAAATGATTATGTTATGGCTATAAAGACAATCACTACAACTTGAATTTGTTTGTTAATATTTTGTGATTAAGTGTTATAACTTGAAGATAATGCATGTAAATTGGTACATAAATGAGCATGATATGATAAGTATGAATCATTTGAACCTTATGTGAGCTTTAGAACTTTATATACATCTTTGATGAGTGATTCATAAAGTTCTTTGTTTAAATTGATATACATATGCCTCATAACTGCTTGCCATAGCTTTTAATGAGCTCTAGAGTACTAGAACTTATTCTATGTGATTTTCAAAGCTTTTAAGTCAATAAACTCTCTGATTTTGGAAATGATTAAGGCATTAGGGTTAACACCACAAATTCAAACATCCATGTTCCCTATTTTGTGCGCACAAGTTGCGACCCCCTTAGTTTTAACCCTTTTGAGCCCACATTAAGCCTTTCTTTCATCACCATGATTATCTAAACACTTGAGCTTAGTATAGACATCCTTTACCCTTGTTCCAAGAACTCGGTTGAAGATATAAAGATTGTGTAAGGAGAAAATGATGATATTGGAAGACTTTTATGTGTATTATGTGGATTTACTTACTCAAACATTGTTGTATTTTTGACACATGTTATTACCTTGATATTCAAAAAAAAAAAAAACATATTGAGTTTTTATCAAGGTAATAAGGTTTGATTATGTAATGTTTAAGTTAAGTCCTTTACATTTGTAAATCCGATACAAAGAATGACTATGAGGCCCAACAGGATGGAATTAGGCCTATGTTCGAAGGGATGGATTACTGACATCATTGCACTAAGGTTGGGAAGTTATGATACGTTTTGGGAGTCTATTGAGTCTTGGAACGAATTTGAGCACCACTTGACCTATATATTTTCCTTGCCTCTAATCTTAGCCCCATTACAACCTTTACAAAGACCTTATGATCCTTAAGATGGTAAATTTTGATTAGTTGAGTTAATCACTTGAGTAAGCTTATGGTTTTGGTTCATTTGCGCAAGTATGTTTTGTTTTTATCTTGAGGTGTTTGTTTGAGATTTTGCAAAAGTACTTCATTTCGATTATGTGAGCATCTCTCACATACTTTGAGTGCAAACACAAACCCTCACAAAATTGAGTGAATTTACGAGTGCATATCCTTGTGAGTTGATTCATACTTGTCTTATTCATGCAGAGATCCATTTCACCATATTTACTCATTATCTTACTTGTTGAAACATTTTGTTACCATGTATTAACTCTTGAATTCCATTTGCTTAAATGTTTTAAGTGAAAATCTTTTATGCCATGATTATAACAATGAAATTTGAGACAAATGGTTAAGGGTCTACTTGTTTTGAATTCGTAGTTTGATTTTAGTATTTGCTAGGGACTAGCAAAGTTTAAGTGTGGGGGTATTTGATAGGACGTTAAATAAGCATTATTTTATATTATTTTATACCCTTTATACTTGACTTTTAATATTAAAATATTAAATAAATTGATAAAATAAATTATTTTGTGATTTTTATGTTTAGATAAATAAAGTTTGTAATTTGGAGTATTTTGGCGAAAGAATCGTCTCGATCGGAATTATAACGAATAAAATATGGACGAAATTCGGTGGATTAATTAATTTATTTTTAATTAATTAATTAATTAAATCTGTGCAGCCCAACCCAATTCTGAAATCCAAGCAGCCGGCCCAGGCATCCCAGCCCAATCCATGCGGCCCAATCACTGCAGCCCAGGCACAGCCCAATCGTTCAGCCCAGGCACAGCCCAATCGTTCAGCCCATCAGCCCAGCCCACTGAAGAGTTAGCCCGCTAGGCCCGCGTCAGCGCCTTCCCTTCAGCCCTGCGAATCCGTCGATAGGCGCTGGCCGAGCTGCCTCTCTCACGTTCGGAGCGCGCCCACCGACGACAATATCTGCAGCCCAGCACATGCTTGCCGACCAGCCGCCCACTTTCCAGCAAGGCACTGTCGGCCACTGCTGCCCTTTTCAGCGCGCCCATGCCGAATATTCGCCCTTTTTTAGCAACTCTGAGAAGCCCTCCTCTTTGCTGTTTTTCAAGCAATTCTTTCCTTTTTTTTAACTTCTTTTCCCCAAAAACCACCATAACTCATCATTTCACTTTTGAGTATTTTATTGTGATTTTTGGGTTATTTTTATTTATTTTCTAGGGTTTAATTTGAGTTTTTCCCCTATAAATAGGAGTTGATTTCACTTGTTGAAATCACTTCCAAGAAGCACAAAATTGAGCCTCTTTTAGGAGAAATCTTGGCAAAATAGTTCCAATACAATTTTGAGAGTTCAAAGTCCGAATTTCCTTATTTAATCGTCTTCCATCTTCATAGGGTTCCAGCCGCTGTTCGGTGTTCCTTGTGAAAAACAATCCATTGTTCTTACCCAATCTGAAAAGTGTAACATTTGCTCTCCATTCTCTTAAACTCTTTTATTTGTTATTGGTTCTAATTATAATGCAATATATGTATTGGTTTCTCCTTCCTATCTTTTGTGAAAATTGAGTATAATCTCCATGTGTTTTACTTTCTAAAAATCATTTACTTCTTACATTCTAGAGCTTAAACTTCATTTCGAACTTAAATGTTGATCCGCTGTTCGGGGCATTTAGAGTAGATTTGGAGAGATTTAATGTATGACCGCTGTTCGGCGCATTAAATCACAAACTTAAGGTAATTATATTGTAAGTAATAATCCGCTGTCGGTGCATTTATAATATGAAAAATGTATGAAGAAATATGAGTTTGTGAAGGTATAATTTCGTGATTAATTCAAATTTTTGCAAATTGTAGTATGTTGGCGAAGTTTGTGTTTACGGGAAGTCTACTTTGTGCATAAGTTAGAATAGAAATAGAATGAGTTCATCTATGCTTTTACTTATTTACATAATTACAAACCTCTTCAAAACCCCCCTTGTTTATTCTTTATTATTTTATTCTTTATTCTTTTATTCTCTTATTCTTTGATGCTTTTATTCTTTCATTCCTTTATTCTTTAATTTATTAATTCTTTGATTGTTTAATTCTTTTATTATTTAATTCTCTAATTCATTATTCTTTTATTCATTTTCCACTAACATATTATTAATGTTCCCTAATTTCCCCGGTTAAGAACGATCCCTATTTACCAATACTACATCTACACAAAAAGGGTTTAAATTGCATAACACTCGAATTACATGTTTAATTTAATGCGTAGTTTGGGCTTAGTCAGGTTCTGGGGAGAGCACTCCGTCTCCCTCAATTGTGCTCTGCTTCCTCTTGGGAGACCTGGGTAGCAGACTGGGTGGCCTCGGCTTGGAGGTTTGGCCCTGCTTTGACCGGTCTGACAGCTCCGGCTGACCTCTCTCGTCTCTCTCATTTTTCTTTCTGAGAAGGAGCTCCAGGCGCTCGGCAGCCTTCGACAGTGAGGCAGACTCTCCAGGGCCCTTGTCGGCCTTCATTCTCAACTGCTCGCAGTCTTTGTAAATTCTGCTCCCGAGATGATACGGCACTGCAACATCGAGATAAGGGTCAGTAGCAAAAAAAAAAAACAAAACAAAACAAACAAACAAAAACAAACTTACCATCGTCGGTTTCGATGAGGCCGGCCTTATACTGGAACCCGGGTAACCGAAGGATTCGTCAGTTCTGATTCAGCTCGTCCAAGGTCTCTCTTACTCGGTGGACGACTTCCTTTTCCGCCGATGAGATCTCTTCTTCTGGGAACAAACCTGCACACCGAGAATCTGTCAGCCAACATAGCCATACTTGAACATACACAGAATATAGCAATTACATCAACTGGTCGGCCTGTGCTACAACTATCAACCTTGGGTCTGAAATTTGGACGGTATTGTTGGGCCGTCGGTGCCCCCTTCCTAGTCCCCACCGACTAGGCAGAACTTCGTCTTGCACGACTTTTGGGAGGTCGGTATGTCTAAGATGAACTCCCCCCGATTGCTCTTCTTGTGATGACGGACGAAGACCCACCCAGTACTCTGCTGTTGAAACCCAAACTCGTATAGGTACATCAGTTGGGCATAGGTCGGCTCCAGTTGATCGGCCCACCTGAAGGCCGTGTAAAGGGAGCAGAGCACAATCCAGACATTGGGATTGAGCTGACCGAGTGCCACTCCCATCTTTTTTACCATCTTCCGCAACAAGGGGTGCAGGGGCAGCCTGACCACGTGATGCATTAGCTCGGTATAGAACAATGCCATACCGGTTGGGGGGTTGCTCGGTCTTTCCTCTCCTGTAGGCAACCTGGTCTTCACCGAGTCGAGAACGCGAAATTCGATCCTCATCTTCATCAGGCCCTTCTCGGTCTCTTTGTTCACCATTTCATCCAAGGTGAAGGTCGCACGCTCAATCGGCACGGCCTCAGGGACCGACTCATCCCCGGTCGATTTCACCTTATTGAGCCGAACCGCGCCCTTATCTCGGCCGTGGGTCAGCTTCAATGCTCGGTGCACCCCCACCTTCACTATCATCTCGGTGTCCACCAGCAGATTGCCACTACCCGACCTACCCGTCGGTCCAGCCCCAGCACAGGTCTCCGTAGTCCTACCGGACAACTCGGCCGTACTATGCACCGACTCTACCCTCTTTTGTACCTCGGCCGAGGGGGCCTCGTCCTCACTCCCTGAGATGGGAATGAGCACCTGCACACTACTCTCTGACGACTCACAACCCTGGGAGTCGTAGCATTTACCCTTAGACACCAAGTCACCATCGACCGACATCTACAAAAAGAAAAAGAGAAGAAAAACAGACATCAGCCGACCAACTCATTCCTACGAAGATCTGACCACAACCTTCACCACGTTCATGGACAGTTCTTCACAACCTCCTACTTTAATCAAAAAATTAAACTTGGAAAAGTGCTTACCGTGCTTTTCACGGAGGACGGTAGATCGGAAATCGCAAATACCGTACGCACCGCCGTCAAGAGCTAGTCGGAAATCGCCTCCTTAGTTGGACAGAATTTCCCCAATTTTCTCAAAAAACACAAGTAAGGAAATCGGTGAAGAGCGCCCCATATTTATAACAATTGATGCACAGACTACGAAGCGTCACCCCCCTCCGTGACAGACATGTGTTGCAACCAATCATTCTGACCGAACACGTGTCACCAATCTGTCCGAGGAAGCCCAACCGTCTTCCCTCAAGTCGACACCGACTTCCGTAGAGCTGGTCCTCCCCACCGACCCCTGTACACCGCTCGGTGCTCTCACCCGTTTGCATACGCTGGTCCTCCCCACCGACCCCTGTACACCGCTCGGTGCTCTCACCCGTTTGCAGACGTTTAATCCCTTCCCCGACCCACGTACACCGCTCGATATCCGCAGCACCAACCCAGTTTCTTGGTCCCCATCACCGACCACGACACCACCACCGACTGCATGTGCACATCAATGACCGACTGCCACTTTTTCGCCGAGTTGCGGCCCTCACCGCCGACCACTAGCCACTCACTCGCCATGACCGAGACTGTCTCGGCGGACTCTCCCACCAGGGGACTTGGGGGACTACAGGTATACTTCCCACCAGGGTCTGGAAGAATGAAACAAGTCCACGACCGAGAAATTCCACCTCAATCAACGACTTGGGGAACTTCTGTTGACACCATATCTGACCAGACCCACTGGGCCGTATACTTAAAGCCCAGACCCCGCTCAAGGCCCAAAACTACCATACTTACAACAGCCCTAACACTGGGCCCAATGCAGGATGCCACGGGGAAACATATCCACCCTCGATTTACGTAACACGTGTCAGCACGTAAATTGAGAAGTGTTTGTCCCACATCGGAACTTTGGGAATTGAACATCCCACATACCCATACATAAAGGGTACACATTTCCCAATGAAGGTAACTAAGATTTACTATTACTATTACTCTACCAAACTTTCCATTTACTGCTTCCTCTTACGAACAAAGTAACTGACTTGATCGTCGGAGAGCCTTAGGCCAGCACCACACCGGTGCCCGTACTAACGGAAACCCGCGATCCACATGAATTGACAGGTCACAAGAGAGACACGCGGCATTTGGTGATTGGGCAACGAGTACTCGATAGTTGGAACATTTAACGCTTCAACAACTTTAAAAGTCATGTTGGAAGATTCCCCAAACTACCCTTCACGCGCCTCCACGCGAGTCTGGAACTTTCTGCACGTGAAACCCACGCGCGTGAACAGTGTCACCATCAACCTCTGGTCGACCCGGGTCTGACTCGGTTCAGACCGAGTCAGACCGGTCTCTGTAGCTCGAACCGGCGTGTCTAGTTTTTGTCCAATTTTCATCCGTTTTTCATCCTTTTAAGGCCTCTAGCATCGTCCTATTCATTCTGATCGACTTAGCTAATAAAATCACAACTTACAGACCAAAATTCTTACCTTCCCGAATCGATGAAAATCCGGCCATTGTTCCTTCATCGTGTTCTTTGATGCCGACCACTCACGTCCTTGATTTTAATCCCAGACAATCTCTGGAACCTCCAGAAACATTATTTAGTCAACAAAACCACAAATCAGACAAATAATCTCCAAGTACCATTTTTGAACTCAAATTGGATTTCTCAAGACTCTGCCTTACCTCCACCACCGTACCTTGCTGTGGCCACTGGGAGACTCCTCATACTTCCTATTTCCTCTTCCTTTCACTCTGTATGCCAATCGAAGAGGTTTTAAGCGTGTTAATCGAGTATGGTCAGTCACGGGTTGCAGGGGAAATTCACGGTTTTCTTTCTCACCGAGGCAGGACAACCGTCCACGGTTGTCCATGACGGTGGTACTCAAGTTTAAACTGGATTTCTATTCAGACGGCACAGCTACCTGAGGAGAGTTGAGGGGTGTGAGGTTGCACGATTTCCATGTCTCTGTTTTTCCAAACCGTGCCAACTATCCCAAATATCTTCATCCCTTTTAAAATCCTCTGAGGCAGTTTCCACGGTTCCACAACCTTCCAGACATAGGACAAGTGTCCTTGTCTGATTGGGCACAATTCCCAATGCAAATGGCACATGTCTAAAATACCTTTTGCACAAAATTACCATTTTACCCCTCGTTATCCTAGATCCAAAATTCTCGATCCCGAACTTCAAATAACACATGCCGCATGTCATTGTACTCAGGGCATCAAGACCTTCCTAACGGTCCTCGAAGTACGTAAAAATTCCATGTCGTCCAGAAAGTCAACAAATTCCCTTTTTACCTAAATTACCAAATTACCCTTGAACTTCCAACATCATAACTTCCTCCTCGGATGTCAGAATCGGACGTGCCACCTTTCTATGAACTCGTGACGTCCAAAACTGCGTCATGGTCATCGGTTAAAATCCATTTGACCGCCCGATCAAAAGGTCAACATTTTTTCCCATTCTAGGGGCAAAATCGTCATTTTGAACCGTTCGTCCGAATGTTTGGGCCCACCCCCAATCCCTCGGGATTAAGGGCTAAACTCTGTTCTCGTCTAACTTACGCATGACACGAAGGTTAAACGGACGTCCAACCTCCATGTGACACGTAAGTCGGACAAGGGGCTTTTCTATCCGACCGTCCAAGAACTTTCGAACTTCCCAGAGTGCGCAGAGTCTACTGTGGATCGTACATGTGATGTTTCCGTCTCTCTCGACCGACAGCCCACACCACAATAACCTGGAGGGTATCGAAAACATGAAAAGACTGTGAGTGGACAAAAATAAATTATAAATTAAAAAACAGTTCAATAAAACATTTACATTTTACCATCCACACAAAAACCAATGCATGCATATTAGTTCATGTTATGAAACCATTCATATAAAAAACCATGATTGAAAACCATAATCGAAACTGTAAGCAAATCCGTTAGTTAAATCTAGGCCTCAACCTCAAATCACAAATCAATCTCAAATCCGGGAACTCAGTCCCAAAACTCGTCAAGTCCAACTCATCCGGGTCACTGCCCAAAACATCGGAAAACCAGTGAAAATATCAATCATACAAGTTTACTGGATCTCAAGTGCGCCATAGTCTTTAAACTCAAAACCATGCGCAATAACCAGGCCTTCCCGAGATATCAACGAGTCTTTAAACTCGAAACACAATCACAGGCCTCGGGGGTATCACAATCATCGAGTCTTTAAACTCAAAACATATAACGAGTCTTTAAACTCAAAACATATCAATCCAGGGCCCTCCCCCCTCAATCAATCCGAGTCTTTAAACTCAAAACCAGATCCAGTGGGTTTTTCTTTTCTTTCCAGGTCTTTAAACCTAAAACCATTTTTCATTAAATCAGTACAAACCACAGAAAATCCACAGTCGAATCAACAATGATTTTGTAAGCCGGCATCTGGAACCACTATCCCGAACCCAAATCCAGACTTCCTTTCGAAATCTTGAAAACCAAGTCCGAAATCTCATTTCAAAACCGAAAGCTCGTTTATCGAAATCTCATAAACAGGGCACCAAGCCCGAAATTACTTTTCCAAAATCCATTTCAAATCCTTGAAATCAAATCATATTTCAAATCTCGAAATCAAATCATAGAATCACGTATGAAAACATATTAAAACATATATGCATGCATCATAAGTTAGAAAGTAAAGTCCACTCACAGACCATTTCGCCTCTGCCTCGATACGCGTGCACCTACGCCGTTCCCAGCCAATTCACTATCACCGGCTTTCTCGAACCTGTCCAAATCCCAAACTAAGGTCACTAACTACTTTACAATGGTCATACTAAAGCCCCATAATTTTCCCGTATTTTTAACTATTTTTAACCGAGGCCTAAAACCTTCGGACATCCCGAAAATTATCGAGACGATATCCGATCAACTCGAAACCAACGCCAAAATGATCGTTACATTAAATACTTTAAAACACGTGTTGAACATGCCTAGAAAAAAAGGCCCACGTGCCCTCACGAGCTGCCCAATTGTCCTGCGCGTGAAACCACGCGCGGTTACTCTTCATCGTCACTAACCTTAGGTCGACCCGGTTCAGACCGGGTTGGACCGGTCTTTTGCAACTAGACCGGCGTTGCTGGTTCCCATCCAAATCTTCACCATTTTCAATCCTTTTCTCCCCCTTTGTTTCGTTCACTCCTCCCCTATTAAACTACCTAATGAAAGTCCTAAGAAAAGCACGATACGTTACCTGCCCATGGAGAAATTGATCGAGAAAATTTCCTCCGCCGTGTTCTGGTGATTCCGACCACCTCTGACCGTAGTTCCAAGCTCAATGGCTTCGTTTTAAGGTGCAGAACCACACCTGCTCAATCAATTTGAGTAAGAGCCTTCAAAACTCAATTTGCCATTTCTAACTAACACAAGACATTTCATGGGAATTAACACTCACCGTCCATCTCGAACCTCGAAACCAAGCGTATTCGACTCCCTGGACCTCCAGAAACACCTTCCACCCCTTAGAATTGATCAACAACTAGGAAATCACAAGTGACCATTTTTCGAATTTAAACAGAAACTCACGGTTTCGACTTTACCTTTGTCGCCGTGCCCCGCTGTGGCTGCCACCATCATAATCTCACCTTCCTTGCACTTTTCTCTTCATAAATCACAGGTCAAGGATGAGGAATTGTACAAGTATGCAAGGATTAAAGCTCACGGTATCTGTTTTTCTTCACAGTTCCAAGTCGACAACCGTTAACCATTTTTTTTAAAAACCCCTCAGGCGGTGTCCCAGCTTCCACAACCATCCAGACCCAGCCAGGTGTCCAAGTCCCGGTGGGCATACATCCCAAGCAAGCCAAGTGTCCATTGCTGATTGGGGCACAAATCCCACTGCAGGAAATGTCCAGAATGCCCCTTGCTGCACAAATTACCGTTTTGCCCCTCGAGGTCCTAGACCCGTAACTTAGCCGTCCGACCTCCAATCGACACATGCCGCTTGTCGTTGTAATCGGGAGATCGAGACCTTCTTAATGGTTCTCGAATTACGTGAAAGTGGCTTGTCGTCCAAAAAGTCAACCATCCGCTCATTTTTAACGAAATTACCAAATACCCTTAGACTTCCGAACGTCATAACTTTTCCCTCAGACGTCGGAATTGGATGTACCACCTGTCTACGAACTTGTGACATCCCAAACTACGTCACTGTCATCG
This sequence comes from Prinsepia uniflora, assembly GCA_032719365.1. Taxonomy (NCBI): domain Eukaryota; kingdom Viridiplantae; phylum Streptophyta; class Magnoliopsida; order Rosales; family Rosaceae; genus Prinsepia; species Prinsepia uniflora. Next base: position 17,680,836 of record CM064873.1, on the reverse strand, counting down.
GTCAAAGTCCATTTGACCGTTCGAACGAAAAGTCAACATTTTGGCCCATTCTAGGGACAAAATAGTCATTTTTGCATCGTCCGTCCGAACGTATCCAACTAATCACCGATTAATCTCACTAATCCGTCATTAACCACTAATCTAATCTCGGTTTTTGGGATGGGTCGTTACAATCTACCCCCCTTAAAGAATTTCGTCTCGAAATTCCGAATCTCGTACTTTCGTAACTAATTGGGGGAAATCTAACAGGTCTCACACCTGGGTCTCCTACCCGGTGTCCAGCACCTGCCAATCCAGAATATCCTAACAGTTCCAATTCAATCAAACACGCTTCACTTTGAAGCCCATCGGTTACTCCAACCTTTAGACTGAACTACCTGTCTCCCGGAAACGTCTAACTCAAGTCCCTTTCAAATCTCCCGATCTCCTGGGTCTCCCGACCAATGTGAAATCCATTCATAATCTCAACCACGTACATAGGGTATACCCAACACTAAATCCAAGCTATTACCAAATACCCTTAGACTTCCGAACGTCATAACTTTTCCCTCGGACGTCGGAATCGGACGTGCCACTTGTCTACGAACTCGTGACGTCCCAAACTACGTCACGGTCATCGGTTAAAGTCCATTTGACCGTCCGAACAAAAAGTCAACATTTTGGCCCATTCTAGGGGAAAAATAGTCATTTTTGCACTGTCCGTCCGAACGTATTTAACTAATCATCGATTAATCTCACTAATCCGTCATTAACCACTAATCTAATCCCAGTTTTCATGACGGGTCGTTACACCGAAATCGTCCAACTAATTACTGATTAACCTCACTAATCCGTCATTAATCACTAAACTAATCCTGATTTCTGGGACGGGTCGTTACATGTCGAGCTAAGGGCTCCGATTCTGAGTTGTCACTCAGACATCGTAGATCCTGGGTGTATACTCAGACGTGTAATCCTGAGCCGCACGTATTGCGTTGATATCGTGACTATTGAGATGATTTGTTGGATACTGGATATTGAGGATTGGTTAATCATGTTTTCATACGATTCCGGATGTGAGTCTATGTTCGGGTAGAGGCCCTATTGAGATGATTTATGGGATTGGTTTTGGGTTTAGACACTAGGTGATTTGATTTTGGCAGAGACCCTACGTGATTTGATTTGGGATGAGACTCTATGTGATTTGGATTTGGGCAGAGACCCTACGTAATTTGGTTTTGTGCTCCCTACTGAGGAAATGGCTTTGATTGATAAATGTTTTCACTGTGTAATGACTTGAAAAAAAAAATATGTTTTGTTTTTAAGAAAGTATTTGAGATACTTGTTTTCGGATGCATGCATGTTTTAAGTGAAGGGTATAAATGCCTTTTCATTAATGGTTTTATAAACTGATTACAGTTTTAATGTTTTTTATACCCTTCAGGTTGATCGCAGATGCGGGCTGTAGTAGAGACCGAGACATCACATGCCGCTGCGTACTCTTGAAACCTCGAGTGGGTTACAGTTTTATCCTTGGTCTGATATGCGGTGTCAGACGGGAGCAGTGCACATCCCACGATAATACATGGGGATTGGGATGGGTCCTGTCACGAAGACTAGTGAGGATTGGGTGGGTTGGGGAGGCCGGTCTCAGTCCTATGTGGTCTCAGTCCTTCTATCCACCATCTCGCACCAATCAAGTCCCAATCATCCACCGATTCACGACATCTAAACGACATCAATAACAGCGGGCATGTAATCTAGTCATGAGCATCATGCTTTTGAATCGGGTCAGAAGGTGGTGGTGTTGGAGCATCTTCGCGATTGCTCATATGAACATCTACGTGGTTGCACTCTTTGTGGGATTCAGAGATCGGAGACAAAGAGTCCTCAATCCTCAACCTCTGCAGCCACTGCCCACGATTGAAAAACCCAGAAGAGGTCACGAGGATATGATTGATTTGGATGAGTGGGGTCTTGTGAGGGAGATCATTACCATTTCACATTGTGGATATTTCTCAGAGGATATGAGATGAATTGAGGGCATTGTGAGGAAAGACAAAAATGGTAGGCAGAATCGTAAACGAGAAGATGAGAGGAATACAAGTTAGAGACTCGTGTTGATAACATATTATGAATACAATCAGAACATATATTTTATTAATTTGTTAACTAACGCTTATATAGATATATGATTATAGTTTCGTGCAATGTACAAGATGACCTATGTACCCTTTCACTAATTACTAAATTACCCATCATAACCTTACATGAATAGCCACATACATTGACATATTTACAACATAGTCGTTATTTAAAGATCATACATGCAACAATTCTTCTGAATGAAAATTTATTTGTATCATATATATTAAAGTTAAATTTAAAATAATTTCCTAGAAATACTTTTCTTTATCCAATTTCTTATTTGATAAGATCAAGAAAATACAATATTACAATTGGGATATAAATCTACAAAATATGATCAAGTAATTCGATCGTTATATTATTGTCAAATTAAAGTTTGGGTTTCTTTCTCCTATTAAAAGAAGGCCATGCATAAGGAAGGCTCCTCCAACAATTACTCCTTTAAAGCAGATATACCAATGATACTAGATTCGTATATTTCAATTTATTTAATAAATTAATTATGCACCACTTAAAGGTAAGATATTTTCAAGTTATAACCTCATGTAATGGCTATCTAGTTAGGTAGCATAAGTTCCTATCAGCAGTTTTATGAGAAGAATGGAAATGAAATTTGTAGGTGATATTTTCATCTATATATATAATCTGAACCTCAAAACGATTAAATTTTTATTAACACCTAAAATGTCTTTATTTAATACTTTTTTTAAAGAAATATATAATTTAATAATTGAGGGCAGTATGCTAAAATTAATTGTTAAATTTTCAATAAACCCACAAATACCCCTGCTTAAAAATAATTGTTAAACAATGAAATTTCTAGTTTTAAGGGTTACAATAGTAAACTTATTGAAAAATAAAAATGTAGAATAAAAAAACAAGTACCGTTATAATAACTATCTAGTAATTATATTAGTTAGAGATAATTATAAATAGATCCTATTTTTGGATTCAACTTATAAGTTAATCCATTATAATAAATATAGACAGTAAAAAATAAATAGCGTTTTTTTCTTGTTTGTCAAATTACATCATTCTTTTTAGTCAATTATTTTTTAAACAATTACAGGTGTACCATTACATATTATAATTTTTAAACAATTTGGGATCTTACATAATGTTGTTTTGTATTTTTGTTAGATTTTTTTTTTTTGTAAGAGTGGACTTATTAGATTCAATTTATTCACCATCTATATAGATAATCTCACGGTTCATTTAGTTCACCATCTAGATAGTTAATCTTACTCCCAGTTATATGCGTATTCGATGTCACATATTATAGTTTCATCATACAAGTAATAAAATCTTTTACGTACCTACCAAATTCTAGACTTAACAGGTAAATTAAATAATATTACCTATTTAACTCTCCCCGTATAAATAAGATATATATATATATAAATTCTAATTGTATCATAATATGTATATTTTCATAATACTTCACTCAAAAGAAAATAAAATAAACAAGTTCTTATTAATTTACCAACGAAAAGTAATAAGAGAAATAACGTACTTATAACTCTGTGACTCTTCAGAAATATCAGGTATTATCTGATAAAACAAATATAAAATAAATCTTCTGAAATTTAGTTAGAATTATCTTAATTTAAATAGTTTTGAAAAATAAATATAAAATAATAATATTTAAAATCTCTTCCATATATGAAAAAAAGGTATAAATAGTATTTAAAAACTTAAAAAAATCAAATCATAAAAAGAACACAGTAAAAAAAACAGTAAATAGACTATTTTATATATTTAGGCCTCGTTTGGTATGCCGTACTATACTGACTATTTCAATCGGATAGACTAATCTGTCCACCGGATAGACTCATTATTTAGTCGAGCGTTTGGTACTTTTCCGGATTAGAATGCCGACTATATTATACTGACCGGATTATATTATAGTAATTGACGAAATCCTTAGCTCTTAAATATTAATTATGTATGTCATTATTTTTATTATTATTTATTTTAATAATAATTATTATTACTATTTATTACATTTTTATTAATTAATTATTTTTAATTTTATCATTATTATTTATTAAAGTATCATTAATTATTAATTATTAATTTATTATTATTAGTATTTATTACTTTTTATTATTAATATTTACTAAATTAATATTTATTATTATTATTATTATTATTATTATTATTATTATTATATTTTACAAGATTACTAGTTATCCGACTATTTAATACGGACAATTTCGAGCGTATTATTTTAGCGTGTCTGGACCGTATAAAAATATTCAACCGTATTAACTTATACGGTGACTAATTAATACGACTAGTAACAAACACAGGTTTCAGATTATTTAGCCTATCTGGAATGTAATACGGCATACCAAACACACCCTTAGTGGACTAATTTATAAGTTAGACTTTAAAACTGAAATAATTTATAATTTATTCTATTTATTAAAACACTAAATAAATAAGAATCAACAAAAATTTGAACTCTTTAACTCATTTAAAAACGTCGACCAAATCACGAATAAGAATGGCGCCAACTATGAACCATGAACAGATAACCGCTCCATCCCCATCTCCATCTCCATCTCCATCTCCATCGTGCACCACCAAGTAAGGATGTGTGAGATAAATTGCAAGAACCCGAAAATGGCATGGAAAAAGGGAATTGCTTCATCATATCACAACTGAAACTGCCTCATCTCTAAAATCACAAAGGGTACAAAGGTTATTGATCAAATGTTAATTCATCGTATTAAAACTGTAATCTTAAAACCTTAATCCTCTATGTGGTCCTATGAATACGAGATTTTATATGCAGTTTGTAAATTATACTCTTTTTGTCATATATGACCAAGCTTTGAAGAAAAAGCTTAAGGAATTTATGCCCATTGCAAAAGGGCACGAGCACCGGGAACTTCAGGCCGATCGATTTTGAGGTTTATAATTACCATCCCTATTAGAATTTACTTAAATTAAGGTCACCTAGTGGTTTTTATTTCTTTATTAAGTTGCTTATATGCAAGGAACTAGGAAGAGACGTTCTCGAAATTAATTATCCAGTTGGTCCTTTTGGTACGAAGGTATTAGTCCTAATTGATCCCATGCTTAGATTTCATTTTCACCGTAGTTAGTTTGTAAAATAGGAAGGGTACTAAAAGCTTCTATTATATATGTTCTTCTTCTTCTTTACCTGTACACCATTGATTGGAGATTTCAACACAATAGAAGATTATTTTAAAACTGAGTAAATGTTCTTTTTACGTTATTTTGGTTACAATACTTACTCTTCAATGTTCCTTTCATTCTCATTCATTAGACAAGCTGTAAATATTTTATTGACTGAACTAACATAAATTGTAGATATTTTATTGACTGAACTAATTAATATGAGAAGAGAGACGTTTAAAAATCGCTAATTATAATGTCCCGCTCTAAATTTTTTTTAATGGCCGCATCATACCATTGCAAGACAAGTATAAAGATATGTTGTGAAAATTCAAATTGATAAAATGATTAAAAGTTATTGCATGTGATTTGTGAACGAAAGTTGAAAAATGACTTCACTATATACAACAACATACAAACTATATAAATAATAAATTCACACTTTCTTAAGATCAAATATATTTATATAACTTTCTAATGTGCTTTTGTAAGATTTCTTATCAAAACATGACCTGGACGATAAATCTCTACCTTTGGTATTGTTTAACTTTGAGATTTGTTTATAGTGAAAGAGAAACTTAAATTTACTGGAGTGAAATTACTTTCTTGTTAGCTCAAATGAGTCTAGCTGTCACAGCAATTTTCAAAGGAATTCTTGGTAGAAAAAATATACCAACACAAATACCTTATACCATTACACAACACAAATAAATGAGATTTATGTAGAAATCACAACACAAATAAATGAGATTTATGTAGAAATCACAACACAAATACCTTATACCATTACACAATCCCAATTTCAGGTCAATATTTCTAAAAGCATGATTAGCGCACTTTTTTTTTTTTTAATTATCTTTCATTTCACTAGGTAAATTCGAATTCAAAATATTCTTTATATTTCACTTCATCAACATCTCTTCTCATATCATTTTTTTGATAATATATATTCTCACTGTGATTTCCAATATTACGCGTTAATAGCACCTGTAATATTTTTTAAATTATTATATTTAACAAATCTCAAATATAAAATTTGTGCTGCAATGAGGCTAATTTGAAATAATATGAGAGATATTTATTAATAACATAATACTTTACAAAAAATATATATATAATACATTCATATATACATATAGAGATAACGAATGGAGGAAGCAAGATGTGCACGTGTTTCTGCAATTTGGCTAATATTAATTGCATATTATTTTGATTTTCTTTATTAAAACCAAATTTGAATATTACACTTATTCTGCCAATAAAAGAAAAATATTACTACTTATTTAATTACTACCACCAAATATAAATATTACAGTATTTCTAGGCTTCTAGCTGATCATGTTCTTGGTTTTTTTAAAATTTAATAGGTATATTTATGTGTATATATCACTACAATAAATACAGTTTTACTCAACGACAAAGGCCCGTTGGGTAACATTAGAACCTCGTCGAGTAACTATAAAACCCGACGGGCACCCGTCAGGCAGCCAGCCGCCGGGTTCCAGTCGTCGGGCTATATGATTTAATGACGAATAAACGATCCTCGTCGGGTACAACGACTATCACCCGAAACAACGATCGTCAGTGACTATACGTCGGGTAATAATTTGGTCAACAGACATAACCCGACGAACCTATCACACACGTCGGGTTACGTTGTGTTCGGCAGCCATTAACCGAAGTGAATGCTCTGTCGGGTTATCGTGTCGTCGTCGTCGGGTTTGATTTTTAAACCTGACAAACCTATCACGTCATCTTCGAGTATGATGTTGAACAGTAATGAAAATATTTCGAGGGGTTCGTCGGGTTACATTGAAACCTTCGTCGGGTTTACTGTTCAACAGTAGTAGGTTTTTTATTTTTTAATAATAATAATTTTTTAATATTATTATTAATTATGAAAAATCTGAATATGAAATAAAATTCAAATTTGGAATTAGGAAATATATATTTATAAAATTTGAAATATTGTTTTGAACATATTTACAACAAAATATAATACATAAATGGCTAAGAAGAGGGCTAGTCGAAGGGTTGAGCGTAGTCTGACGTGCTAGGCTAGTCGGACGTGCTAGGCTGGTGGGGCAGAGCTTGCTCAGAGGGCGGATGAACTCCCAGGCGGCTAAGGACCATATCAAGCTAAGCTCGGATGTAGGCATTTTCGGCCCTCAACTCGGTGGTTTCGGTCCGAAACTCGGTATAATTGCATCTTAACTCCGAGTACTCCTCGAAGTTGACGCACCTAGAAGAAGCCTTGGAGCCGGTCGAGATGTCTCGCTCCAGCCCTTTGCCAACACCCTGGACGATCTTCCCAAGAAGTCGACCCAGCCGTCCCTCCAAGATCGCCCTCGAACGCTCCGGATCTGGCAGCTGCTACTCCAAGGGAGTGTCCAGCTGTTGCTGGGTCAACTCCTCCTAGATCTGCTAGACGTCTGCTAGCACCCCTGCCTACAAAATCATAACATAATTATGATTTGTTGAAATAAATAAATAAATAATTTAAAATATATGAAATGATTATTTGTTGAATTTTCTAATTTATGGATGATTGCTAGACATGGTTATTTTACTATTATTTTGTGGAAATGGTGTTTTGAGCTCAGTCCCATTCTTGAAAGTGTTTTGACTTGGTTTTAAGGCAATTATTTGTGTTAAACGAGTTTTCTTGGTTTTGTGAACTAATTACCATGGTATTTGTAACGACCCCGACCGCGAGAATCCTAAAACGACGATTTTGCCCATGGAAAAGTCAAAATATTGACTTTTTGATCGAGATATCTTTTCGGAATTCCGAGAGGACTGTTACGAAACTCTCGGCCTCCTGAGCACACAGAAAAGCGGCACGCTAAATGTCAGGACCCACCCCGATTATCACTCCGATAACCGAGATGAACCCTGCTCCCTTCTGACAACCCAACACTAAAGACCGAAACGACCTCACGAAAACCACAAATTACACTGTCAGACGAAGGAGAATTTTGAAACACAACAAGTCAACCGTTATACAGAGCATAGTACCAAACAAAGTAAAACAAAACCACACACAGAGTACACGCACAACGGAACACTGAAACTACTCCGGGAAAACTCTCAAATATTCTATGCCTCCGACGCTGCCTCAACGTCAACCCCCGCGCTAGCTCCACGACCTGGAGGGCAATTAAAAACCAGAAAGTGTGAGTGGACTAAAAAGAATAAAAGTTTCAAAAATCATTTCATAAACAAACCAGGGTTTGGCCCTCCGTTTTGAAAACATGCATGCATAACCCAATTTCTGAAAACATTTATAAATCACATTATTTTCATCATGGAAACCGCAACAATATAAACACAATAGGATAAACGTTATAAAACATAGCAGTAAAACATCAGATACCAATATAATCATCCGATCAAACCTGCTGGATCTATCTGAGTCTTTAAACTCCCGAGTCTTTAAACTCAATCCAGACCTCATATAATCAGAGTCTTTAAACTCCCGAGTTTTTAAACTCAACAGGCCTACGGGGGAAATATCAATATATCCGAGTCTTTAAACTTTCGAGTCTTTAAACTCAATCCGGGCTCGTCCCCCGTCAAACAGTATCCGGGTCTTTAAACCCAATAACCAGATCCAGCAAATCCAATACAAACCCATTTGAAAACCTTTTCTAAATCCATATCCAAACCCGAATCCGAAACCACTGGTCTGAAGCCCTTCCGGTATCCAGAACCGTCATTCCGAACCCAAATCCGAAAATCCACTTTTCAACTTTAAAACCAAATCTCATTTTCCGAAATCCGATTTCAAAACCGAAAACCCTTGATCATCGAAATCATGTTCCAAAATCCCTTTATAATCATTGAAAACCATTTATCATTTGAAATCCCAAAACCAAGGCATCATAATCAGAAATCAAGTCTTCCTCGTAAAACGTGCCAAATACGTAATTTCCTCGAAAACCGTGCCATTTCATAAAACTGGTATAAAGCATTCAATAATCATGAAATCATAATGAAAACCATAAAACAATTAATTAAAATCAGTTATGCATGCTCAGTTTAAAGAAGAAGTCCACTCATAGTTATCGGGTACGTCACTCGCGTCCCGAACGTCCTGTACGTTCCTCGTCCACCTCGGGGGTTCCCGATCCTGTCACAAGTCACCAAAACTCGTCACTAACACGTCAACTAAGTTCCTCCTATTTTCCCCCAATTTTCCCGAACTTCGAACGTAACTAACCTGGACCCTAAAGCTTAAACCTCGTAGTACTAACCCGAAACAACGTCCGATCGTCCCGAAACCTATCCCACGGATTCGTTACATCGATTAGACCAAAAACCTAGTTGGAAGGTTCCCCTGAATCCTCCCCACGCGCCCCCACGCGCCTCCCAAAGTGGCTGCGCGTGGGCCTCACGCGCCTGCACATAGAACACTGTTCATCGTCGTCTTCGATGGGTCAACCGGTCTGAACCGGCATTCCCGGTTCCTCGCCGTTTTCCATCTATTTTTGTTCCTTTCAAACCCACTAGCTTCGTCCTCTTCCTAGCAACTAATTCCACTACTAAAAACACAACATCACGGCCTTAATACTCACCTCCCAAGCTCGAACCAGAAACCCAGAAAAACCTTGTTTCTGTTCCCGGCCACCAGCTCCTCCTCCCAGCCTCAAATTGTTTCCCTAAGCTCAAAGACAACTCACTGGACTCCTTAAAACCCCTAAAACAGTTCGACTCAGCCTCAAAACCCACGGCTTTAAGTTTGAACCCAAACTGAAAAACAGAGCAAACAGGGGAAAGAAGAGCAATTACCTGCTGTCCGTGCTCCACCGCGAGCTCCGCCGTGTCCACTGGGTCCCTAAGGCTCCACTACGGTCCCTGACCACCACCAGCAGCCTCGATTGATCAATTACACTGCACCACCACCAAGACTCCCTCTTTGTTTCTCTGGTTTTCCCCCACCACTCACACATTCAGTCACTCCCAATTCCTCTCAAACACGATCACAAACTTCCTAACTCTCACTCAAACACAATAGAATCCCTCAACACTCACACAAACACTCAATTGGATCGATTTCACATCACTGTCTTCAGTCTATGTTTTTCCTTCTTCGGACAAGCACGACTAACACACACACGGCTCACCCAAATAAATTCCACCGTGCACAAACTTGTAGAAGCCTTTAGCTCACAGCCACCTGTCACAAACCCATGGTCCCTAACTCAAAAATATCCAATTGCACCTGTACACTTGGCCTTATCAGATTGGCCCAAATCCCAATGCACCAAAAGACCAAAATGCCCCTATAAGTCAAAATTACCATTTTGCCCCTCACCGTTTTAGACCTATATCTAGCCCGTCCAATGTCTGATTAAAGCGTGCCGCCTGTCGTTGAATTCAGGATGACGAGATCTACCTAACGGTCCTCGGTCTACGCGTAAAAATCCGATCGTGCTAAAAGTCAACTTTTCCCCTTCGTTTACCAAAATTACGGTAATGCCCTCAACCTTCCGAACATCACAGCTTCCTCCTCGGATGTCGGAATTGGGCTTGCCACCTGTCTACGGACTCGTGACGTCCCGAACTACGTCACGGTCATCGGTCAATGTCTCATTAACCGCCCGAACTAAACGTCAACATTTTGCCCAAAATAGGGGCAAAATCGTCATTCTACGCCCAAAGTCCCAAAGTAACCAACTAACCAATGATTAGCCTCACTAATCCGTCACTAAACACTTCCTTAATCCTAGCTTCCGGGACGGGTCGTTACACTAAAATTGGAGGTCGAATAGTTTCACTATAGGTCTAAAAAACAGTAAGGGTATTATGGTAATTTTGGCTTTAAAAGGGTAATATGGTCATTTCATAATTTGGCATGTGATTCATATGGATTTAATCCTAATGAAATCTAGAAGTATTTTCCCTCCCTTTCCACCGACCTACTCCATTATTTATAGACACGAGCGTATGTGGAAAGTAGTAGTAGTTCTTGGCGGCCTTGGGCTGAAACCACAAAAAAAAATGATAAACCAAGAGAGAAACGGGGAGATGGGAGAAGGCAAGGCTAGGAAATGCAAAAGGAGGTTGCATGAGAGAATTTTGGATAAGGAGGAGAAGGAATAGAAGGGGAAACTGCACGAAAACGTGATGAATTAGTGAAGAAAACTCGAACCCGTGAAGTGGTCATTTTGGGTTTCCATTTTTTTGATCCAGAATATATGATTCAGCAAGCTGCAAGTATCCCATGGGAGTTTCACGTTGATTTGGAGCAAAAAGGAAGAGTTTGGAACGTGAGAAAGGCATCGAACAACATTGGTCGCCATGGTCGTGGAGCTTGAAGGTGGAACTATGAATTCGAGGTAAGTTTTAGATCTTTAAATGATAAGGATCTTCTTATGGGATTAATTATACTATAATGGACGATGAAGGGAAGAAAATAAGGGTAAAACGAAAGAATTATCACCAGGTTGGGTCGCCGGGTTGGGCGACTCGAATAACCGAGAAAACAGGTGAAGCCGATGATGAATAGTGTTTTTTCGTAAAACATCGTAGAAGGCGCGTGGTTCCCACGCACAGCCACTTTGGACGGTGCATGGGGGGTGTGTGAAGGCTTTTCAAGCGAAGTTTCTTACATGAAAATTATTCCATATTTAATTATGAGTTTATTGATATACAGTTTAGGAAAATTAGTTATCATATGAGTATGAGTATGTTTTGGATTTATGATGTTTTGTGTTCAATTATTTAATCTACTAATAATCTAGGTAATTAATGGTTTATCATGTTTACTTAGGATAAAGTGTTTGGTGACCTAACAAGGTAAATATTAAGGTTGATTATCGAATACCACTTAGGTAATAAATCATAATGCAAAAATTGGAAATGGTCGTACGATATTTTTAATGTAATGCCAAATTTAGTTGAATTTTCGGATAATTGGAAAGAATTTTGGAACAAAATTAAAATTTGTGAATATTTAATTAAATCTTGTATTCAATTTATTCATGTAGTGTATTTGATACCTGTATGGAATTATTTGGAAATATATTTTCTATGTTTGATATTGGGTCTGACTTGAAATGCGAACCTCAAGTTATTTTACAATTTGTGTGATAACAATTAATTCTTATGAAATGATTATAATTTTTAATTAAGGGTTGAATTTTGAGAGATTGAAATTGGATTATGAAATCAAAATGTGATTTTGGTAATTTTGGTTAGTTATAGCTCTCATGTAAGTATTGATAAGTTACGAAAGTGATAGAGGTACATGTTTATGAGAATTTCCAACAGAGATGATAAGTACCAAGATTGAAATTTAAAATAACTTAGAATGGAAAAGACATAAAAATGTGGAAATGTGAATTTGATTTTCAAAGGAACAGGCAAAAGGTAAAATAAGTTAAAAGTAAGATGATATGGTGTGGTGATCTATGATTGATAATGTTGAACATGTAATGACATTAGATAATACGATAAGTATATGATGATGACATGATGATTTTTGAAAATAGATGAATATTATGAACACGAAATTGTATATGTTTTTGGGTATGGCATTATTGTGTTGTCGAAAGATGGTGATGAAGCAATTTCAGACGTCGAGTAAGGCTCCAAATCCTGAGACTGGTGTGATGTGAATAACCACTCAGACGTCGAGCGAGGCTTCGGTTCCTGAGTGGATGGTGGTTAGTGGGTTTCGAATGACAGGATCCGCCCCAAATCCCCCGGGTTAACCTAGGACGTGCTTGCTCCAGTCTGACACGAAGTGTCAGACCAGGGATAATTCTGTTCTTAGCCCAACCGGGACTACCAGAGAGTGCCAGGATCCGGAGCAGAAGTGTGATGTCTCGGTCTCTGCTACAGCCCGCATCCGCGATTAACCTGAAGGGCATTCAAAACATCAAAAGTCGTGAGTGGACAAAACAAATATTTTTAATAAAAACATTTTCACAAAAGATCAATTATGCCCTTCACTAAAAACATGCATGCATTCGAAAACCATTTATCAAGACATGCACAAACCATTAGGGCCTTGGCGCGAAACCGTAAATCAATACACGGGAACTCAGCCCAAAACCAATCATGTGAGACTCTGCCCAAATCAATGCGAGGGTCTCAGCCCAAAACAATACTCAAAACATAGAACACGGGGCCTCCGTCCCAAACCACTTTCCAAAACATAGAACACGGGATCTCTGCCCCACACTATTTTCCATGAAACTCATATGTATACACATACATATAACCCATCCTCGGCATCTCAGATGAGATGCCAACTCGGGGTACACAGCCCCTACGGAACACACCACCGATATATGTCACGATTCATCTCTATATAAGTGTGCACACTACTCGGGGTCTCACTCCGAGTCTACCCCGGGAATTCTCCGTCTGGAAGGCTCTATCCAACATCCAGGATCCACGAAGTCTGGATGACTGTCTCCAGACCTAGTCAGAGACTATATCATAACTCCCACTCCTGGAATGTGCTCCCTATGGGGATGCTCATTCCGGGTAGTGGATCGTGACTCTCCAGGTCGGTGTCTGGAGGAGACCAATCAAATCATGTGGAGGGTATATACATTTACGAAAATATTTTCTTTCTCAATTGGGTCTCATATCCGAATCTCAACGGGATTGCTCGAATCCAATTCAAATCCGTTTTCACAAGCATTGGCCTAAATCCATAGTTTAATAGGGTCTCAAACCAGAATTCTCATTTTAAAAACCAAACTGGGACTTAAGCCCGATTCACAATCAATTGGGCCTCTAGCACGATATCAAGACTAACGGGGCCTCAAGCCCGAAACCAAAAATCAACGGGGCCTCAAGCCTGATTTCGCAACCAACAGAGCCTCAAGATCGATACTACAGTCAATGGGGCCTCAATCCCGAGATTACAACCAACTAGGTCTCCAGCCCGAATTCATAAACAACGGGGCCCTCGGCCCGATTGTATAACTCAAATGGGCATCCGGCCCGATTTCTCGGGAAATCAAATAGACTCCAAGTCTGAGAGTTTCCAATCAAATGGGTCTCATGCCCACATTCATATTTCCAAATCCAAAACCCATTCATCAAATCGTCATTGAAAACACAGTACTTAAGCGTAAGACATAAAGCCGAAAATCTCAAAAAGCGTGCAAATACGTAATTTCTAAGCTACCACAAACAAATACACTCATGGAATCACAAAACATGTTTTAAAACACTTATGAAACATTTATGCATGCATCAATTTAGAAAGAAAGGTCCACTCACATACCGTCCGAAGCCGCGCCTCGATACCCGCGCCATAAGCCTCTCATAGGCCAATCGCCGTGTCCGGGGTCCCCAAACCTGTACAAATCGTAATAGGAGGTTACTAACTACTTAAATAACCCCTCATTAAAGTCCCGTAATTTTCCATAATTTTTAACTATTTTTAAAGCCGATCCTAAACTTTCGGACGTCCCGAACTATATCGAAACGATGGCTGATCGACACGAAACTAGTCCCAAAATGTTCGTTACATCGAATAGATGATTTCATATGTTGGAACCCTCCCTAGAAAATGCTTCACGTGCCCCCACGTGCCCCCCAAAGGGGCTGCGAGTGTGGCTCACGTGCCCTACACAGTTATCGTCAACCTTCAGCGAACCGGCCGGTCTGGTTCGGTTCTATACAGCCAGTCTGCCTGGATCGGCGTGACCGATCCAAGGCTATATTTCTCTCATTTTTCATTCAATTCGATCCAATCTAATCCTAAACTTCCTATTTCATCATTTCCCATCTATTCAAATCCTTAAACCTAAGGAAGAACGCCTAAAATCCTACTGTACAAAATGAACCCACGGCCCCTGTTTTTCCCGGCCATCCCCAGGGCGTCTCAGCCCTTCATCGCCGTCCAAACTCCCTCGTACTCACTCCTATGAACCCAACAAACATCCCTCTATCCTCATATCATGTTCTTAATGTCCCAATCGAAATAAGGAGATTCAAAAGCTTGATTGGGCTACGGTTTACCTTTCCTCCACCGTGGACGGTGGTCCAGCTGCCCTCTCGCCGTCTCCTGGCTCGTCAGCATCTCTCTGCCTCTCACACAACCTCCCAAGTCCACTCAAGAATCTCAGGGGAAGGGAGAAATGGGATTGGGCTTTGTGGGTTTCTCGAGTTAGGGGGAATGAAATAGAAAGGGATGAACGATGCTTGTATGTGAGAAGGTGGGCAATGGATGAGTGACACTTGTCACTCATCCATTGGGCCTGAGAAAATATCTGGGGCCCACTTGAGAAAAAAGTCAAGCCATATCGTAAAACGTGCAATAGTCACTCGGAACTTTCGTAAACCGTAACTTCTCCGTCGAACGTCTGATTTCGACGTGCCTAACGGTCCTCAGCCCGCGGCCATCGGACCTCCCGGGTTCAAAGTCAACTTTTTATCCTCGTTTAGGGAAAAAATCGTAATTTCGAACTGAACGTCCGTTAATCCTCGTTTAATTCCCGATTCTCCTTGCTAATCCGTCATTAATTCCTAAATAATCCTTAAAATTAGGAACGAGTCGTTACAAACTTCCCCCTTCAGGAATTTCATCCTCGAAATTCAAATCGACCCAATTCCACAACCAAACTATGGAATCCTACCATGTCCCCTCTACTCGGGTACTCTCGTATAAAAGTACGCGTTCGTCACAAACACTGCACTTGTCGGTACTCGTGGTCACCGGAGCCTCCAACGCTCCAACTTATTCTTAAGAACTACTCGTGAGCTCGTACATCTCGCTCGAGATAGTGTCGACGTCTCGCCTATCACTCACTTGACAGGTTAGCAATACCAAACTAACATTACATATAAATAAATAAAAAATTAATAGCTAATCTAGAAGACTCAAGAGGCATATAACTCTTAGGCGGGAAGAAAGAAGCTAATAGAGTAGAGAGTCATAGAAGATCCCGAAAGAGGCTAATTGCCAGAAAAAAATGGCTTTTCAGTCTACCACTCTAACACGCTCCATCCTCTAACCATCAGGCTGAAAAAGTATTCCCACCAAGGGCTATCATATCCAAACTGGCATCCAGCGCAGCATCCAATCAGACAACATCCTCCAGGTCTTGCCACCCTCATGGCACGAATCCTATCTCGCAGGTCATTCTCAACCTATGCCGCATGTTCAATAGACCTTGATACTCGTATCAGCCCACTCACGTTTCCTCGTATTCGTACCGACTACCTCAATGATTCTTGCTGACTCCAGTGAGAGTCACGACCATCCGTACCACTATATGTCACAATCATCGTGACCAGCTGGTAACTCTCGGCTCCACTGCGCTTTCGCTGCGCCACTCTGATCTCTACTCGCTCTCGAGTCCTCACATCATACCTCGTGTCCCTCAGCAACATATGCTGAAATCTTGACTCACTCAAGTCCTAAACTGTCGTACTACTCCTCCGGTCGACTCATCCCTATGTCAGAACACATCCGAACATTATCCTTGTCGAATCGTCACTATCGGATCAAATCCGATCGCCGTCTCACGTCCAACTAGGACTCTACCCAACCTATAACACACTCCTACTGTCCGATCTCCAGTCATGACTCGGACCTCACTGTTCGTCACAAGCCAGTCTCAACCCAGTACACTCTCTGATCTCATACCCTAGATAGTTCATACACTCCTATAACCAACTTCTGTCTTGTCTTCTCACTGACTATGTTAGGGGATTCCTTAACTATCTCACGATACAATTCTTCTCTGCACCTAACTTAGCATAATCAACAAGGTAATTTACTTTAATGATGACCGGACCTCGGTATACTCGACTCACGACCACCACAATCATCTCAGTCATCTCGATCACCTTAATCGTCACCACGCCACTTGGTCCACCTAGGATCCACTATCAGCTTCCTCGGTCGATGTAAGATGACCTATAAGACCAACATGGGTTCGTTATCTCAGACATTCACTCTTCACATCCGGTGACTCTAAGTACCGTCTACAAAAGCACGTACACTTCTCCTCATCTCAACTACAACCTGGCTAGTTCGCGGATCCAAAGTTGGTCGTGGTCCACCAAGGTGACACCCAACCTCATCTGGCACAGAGCCGAAACAAAACTATTTCCATTACCGACTTCGAAGTTGAGAGTAGTTGCAACCACGTTGGAAGCATACCTAACTTTTCCAATTACTGAGCTAGCATCCTCGTAACTCAGTCTCACGTCACGTCGACGACCAATCTAAAGCTCCGACTAGTGGAAAAAGCGAAGTCCTCCTCCAACTAGGAGTATTCTCTGATAATTAGTGTAATGCTTAATCCTTTCCTTTCAAACTAAGCACTTCCATAGATTCACTTCGGCTTCTTCCATCATTGTTCACGTCGGTGACCTAGTTCGCACATCCCAATCCTTATGGGGTCCAATTCCTGTATCCACTCGAGTCATCCGTCCACCACGACCTAGGATGAAAGGACCCATCCCAATCCCCCCGGGATTAACGCGGGATGACCCTGCTCCCGTCTGATACGGACTGTCAGACAAGGGATATTTCCGACCTTTGCCCTCCCGGGCTATCAGAGTACGCCAGGATCCGGAGGAGGTATGTGATATCTTGGTCTCTGCTACAGTCCACATCCGATGTCAACCTGAAGGGTAGTCAAAACATTAAAAGCTGTGAGTGGACAAAACAAGAGTTTATAAAAACATTTTAACGAGAAGACATTTGTACCCTTCACTAAAAAGCATGCATGCATTCGAAAACCATTTATCCAGAAAAAATCATCAGTGGGACTAAGCCCAAAACCATAATGAAATGACCATAATGAAAACGACCATACGAGCCACTGCCCAAATCCTGTGCACAATTGTGCATACCACATATCACAATCCATATATCATATATATATATATATATATATATATCTCATAAAGCATACATCATATATACATATAATTCACACAACCAATCCTGTCACGGTTTCCAAAGCTACGCGCGTGCTACCCAGGTCTCAATCCGAGTATTCTCAAAGTCAAGATCAATGTCCGCAGACCACTGACCCTACCCGAGGTAATAGTAATCATAGCCTTCCTGAGAGTAGGGAACTCAACTGGGGGGTGACTCCACTCAGTCGGTGCTCCGTGACTACTCCGGGGTCCACCCAGGCCAACGACCCTCCCCGGAGGAGATAATAGAACAAGTAAAGGAAGGTATATGAATACATATATATACATAACATAAACATTCATGCCCGGATCCCTTGAACCTTCATGATCCATAACATCCATAACAAGGGTTCATGCCGGTTCCCATAAATCGTCGTTAACCACAATGACCTTTCCAGAGTTCATACCGGTTCCCATAAACCGTCATGAACTTGGAAATCCATCTAGGCTCCCTGACCCGAAATCATCAGTGTAAAACAACTGGGTCTCATGCCCGAACATATGACATCAGCTGGGCATCGTGCTCGATATCTAAGGGTCAATCACAACTCCGATCATAGTGATGCGTGCAACCATCCATCCAGGACCGCTCTCAATCCTGGTATGTCGCCGTGAACGAATCAACTGACGCGACCACCACAAGATCATGGTGCACTCATCACCGATCACTATCCTGAACCGTCAGCACTCCGAAGTCGAGCCTCCCCAGGCTGCCCGACCACGAATCGTGCATCGTGACCTCTCCGGAAGGCATCCTAATCCGGAGGCGAGCGTCGTATCGTCGATCGTCGTGCATATAGCACCCGTCGCGACCACGATTTAGACCCCAATGTCGTAAACAGCGACATACGCCCGAGACAAAACCAAATGGGTCTCATACCCGAGTTTATCTTTTTAGAAATCCAAAACCAAATCATTTAAATCAATAAAGAAATACAGACCCGTATAAGCACCGTATAAGGCCGAAACCTCGAAATGCGTGCTTATACGTAACCACATACAGATGCACCCATGGCATCATCAAACATGTAATAAAACATATAATAAACATTTATACATGCACCAATTTAGAAAATAAGGTCCACTCACAGACCGTCCGAGCTGCCACCTCGATTTGCGTGCCATACGGCTCCCCGAGCCGATCACAGTCACCGGGACTCCCAAACCTGTCCAAATTTTAATAGAAGGTTAATAACTACTTAATTAACCTCCTACCAAAGCCCCGTAATTTTCCCGAACTTTTAACTATTTTTAAACCGACCCTCAACCTTCTGATGCCCCGAAACATATCGAGACGGTGTCCGATTGACACGAAACCAGTCCCAAAATGTTCGTTACATCGAATAGATAATTTGACATGTTGGAACCATCCCCAAAATCTCCCCCATGCGCCCGCACGCGCCGCCTGAAGTGGCTACGTGTGGGCCTCACCCGCCAGCTACAGTACCGTCTTCAACCTCGCGCAACCGGTCCGGTCCAACCCCTGCAACTGGACCGGCGTAACCGGTCCAGGCCCCTACAACCCGTATTTTTCGTCCGTTTTCTTCCAATCCAATCCCTAAGTTCCTATCTTCTCATTTCCCATCTAACCCAATTAAACAAAACCCTTAAAACCGCCTAGAACCCGTGAACCCAAAATGGACCTCAAGGTTCAAAAATCCAAAACCTCACCCCCAGGGCTCCTCAACGTCCAAAACCTTTCAAAACCTCCCTATTGACCTCCTAACAACCTAATTACTTCAAAACCAACATCCAAATCGACCCATAACACACAAAATGGAAATTTGATCAAAAAATGGTTAAACCGATACCTCGATCGGTTTTTCTCCCCCGCCGTGCACGGCGGTGCTGCCTGGCCCAGCCACCACGTCCAGCCGGTCCTCTTCATCCCTCTGTCCTCTCAGCTAAACTCACAGGTCAAGGGTTTGATATTTGGGTGAGAAATGGTGATCGGGTTGGTTTGGGAAAAATGGGAGAAATGGATGAACGGGGAAGGGTTTGATGCATGAATGAAATTGGTGTCCATTGGATGGGTGACACTTGCCACTCATCCATTGGGCATCAGGACAAATATATGGGCCCACTAGAGACAAGACTGCACTTTTTGTCTCGTAAAACGTGTCACCGTGAATAGTAACCTGGAACTTCCGTGAACCGTAACTTCGTCGTCGAACGTCCGAATTCGACGTGCCGCCTGTCTATGGATTCGTATCGTCCTTATCTATGTAATGATCCTTGGTCCTTGGCCATCGGACATCCCGGTCAAAAAGTCAACATTTGAACCCTTTTAACCAAAATTACCAAAATGCCCCTAAACTTCCGAACGTCATAACTTCCTCGT
This sequence comes from Prinsepia uniflora, assembly GCA_032719365.1. NCBI lineage: Eukaryota > Viridiplantae > Streptophyta > Magnoliopsida > Rosales > Rosaceae > Prinsepia > Prinsepia uniflora. The sequence continues at coordinate 17,660,315 of CM064873.1, read as the reverse complement.
CGAACGTCGGAATTGAATGTGCCACCTGTCTATGAACTCGTGTCATCGCGAAATACGTCACGGTCATCGGTCAAAGTCCATTTGACCGCTCGATTGAAAAGTCAACGTTTTCCCACGCCTAGGGGCAAAACGGTCATTTCGCATTGTTCGTCCGATTTCACTCAATTAATCACAGATTAGCCTCACTAATCGTGATTAGTCATTAATCTAATCTAGGAATTCGGGACGGATCGTTACATAGGGTATCCATCGCCAATCCTGGTATAGGCCATACCTCGCCAAATCCAAGTATAGGTATACCTCGAATCGAGTCACTCGGGATCCTCTCTGTTCCGCTCGGTACCCATCGAACTCACATGCTTACCACTCTAGGGCACAACTGTCAACTTGGTCACATCAACTCACTTGGACGTCATCCACATGTCCGTAAATCATCCAACTCGCCTATCCATTTTCGATTGTTTATGCACATCCAAAAGGATGTCAATTCATCATAACCTGATCTACCGCTTGACTCTTCGGTCGCATTTCTGCATCTCACCATCTGACCAACCGGTCACGAGTCCTTACGATAGTACTCATTCGTCTATTTATCCAAGTTTTCTACTCAACACTCATTCATCTTAATCACTATTGAGGCAAAATCCTCGCCCAATTCCACTACTGCTGGGTTCTACCCAGCTCATCTCTATCATACCTGTCATCTCGACTCAACTCCTCAGAATCTGCACTAGCCGACGAATCCTTCTCATCGTGTAGTGGTAGAAACCAACCATGAGCACAACATGACTAAGATACCCTAAGCTCGTGGCATGTCGTCTCTCCTCGTTATAGCCATCGCATCACCGCCACGCAGAGTGCGAATCAAACCAATCCTAAGACTCTACTCATACCTAGCAATCGCCACTGATGTCCGCTCGGGTCGGAAGGCCCTACCTCACTCGTACCCCACGACTCTGGGTATGACCAACCCGATAATCCGCATGAGAAAATGAACGTTCCCAGAACGTTCCTCGATTCTCAATAACCATTGACAATTTCCAGCCTCGATGGTGGTACCCACCGCGAGCTTGTACAGACACAACCCACACCCATCACCACCGAGACTCTGAACCTATGCGGTCAACTCACCGCTGGCACCAACCGCTCAACACACAACACCCACCGATCGGTCCACCTCCAATGCCGATTCACAAGTGCCGCTCTCCTGGTCACTCGTCCAATCACTCGCCAACTAGTGTTATCGTGAACTCGGCTGCTCCATGCATCACATCCATTCGAGTGATCCCTCGCGCTTAACTCTGAAGAGTCATTGTACTTTGCTGCTGGTGTCCAACCAAACAGTAACTACACTCTGAGGATCTCGTCCTCTCATAACAGTACGGCGCCCAGCCGTTGGCCTCTACAATAAATTGGCCATACTCCGTGCCTAACACTGTACAACCGCAACAAGTCGTAATCGTGTCCTATCATGCCATGCAACAACTACTTCGGGCATCCCTGCCAGTCGTCATCCCTCCGGAATTCGACACACCGAAACATGGCATCTCATGCCAAATAGGGTCAACGTTCATATTCCAACCAGTCTCAACTAAGGTCCTCGCGCGTCCGACTACTCCCCACAGGAAAAGTCCCGATCCTTGCACTCTTGTCATAGATGTCCCTAACGTCCAACCTTAGCTAAATCCACGTTTCTCCAATCCATTTCTGACTTGACCGCTCGACGGTCTCGACCCTCAGATCGTCATCCTGCATTTATTGGTCCACTGGATCCTATCTCCAGTACCACTACGGCTCTAAGCCGTTGGATTAAAACTAACATTGATCCCACTCGGCTCCCCTCTCGGAGAATGCGGCTTCCTATGCCAATCGAACCCTAAATTATCGCACCTCGTGCCAAAAAACTCTAACTAAGATCCGATTCCATTGAATCCTCGTACTAATACCCTAACTATCAGGTTGATGATGGGCTGTTACGACTGCAGAGACATCACATCCTCGACCTCCGCGTCACTCTAAGAGCAAAAAACGCTCTGATACCACTTGACAGGACTAGCCCCAAATCCCCTGGGATTAACGTGGGACGTGTCTGCACCCGTCTGACACGAAGTGTTAGATCAGAAATAATTTCGTCCTTAGCCCAACCGGGACTACCAGAAAGCACCAGGATCCAGATGAGGAGTATGTGTCTCGGTCTCTACTACAGCTTGCATCCACGATCAACATGAAGGGCATTCTAAACATCAAAAGTCGTGAGTGGACAAAACAAATATTTTTAATAAAAAAAGTTTCACAAAAGATCATTTATGCCCTTCACTAAAAACATGGATGCATTCGAAAACCGTTTATCAAGACATTCAAAAACCATTAGAGCCTTGGCCCGAAACAGTAAATCAATATATGGGAACTCAGCCCAAAACCAATCATGTGGGACTCTACTCAAATCAATACACGCGAGTCTCAGCCCAAAACCATACTCAAAACATAGAACACGGGGTCTCCGCCCCAAACCACTTTCCAAAACATAGAACAGGGGGTCTCCGCCCCCACACCATTTTTCGTGAAATATCATATGTATACACATACATATAACCCATCCTCAGCATCTCAGATGATATGCCAACTCGGGGCACACATCCCTGATATATGTCACGATTCATCTCTATATAAGTGTGCACACTACTCGGGGTCTCACTCCGAGTCTACCTCAGAAATTCTCCGTCTAGGAGGCTCTATCCAACATCCAGGATCCACGAAGTTTGGATGACTGTCTACGGACCTAGTCTGAGACCATATCATAACTCCCACACCTGGAATGTGCTCCCTATGGGGATAATCATTCCAAGTAGTGGATCGTGACTCTCCAGGTCGACGTCTGGAGGAGACCAATCAACTCATGTGGAGGGTATATACATTATCGAAAATACTTTCTTTCTCAACTAGGTCTCATACCCAAATCTCAACGGGATTCCTCGAATCCGATTCAAATCCGCTTTCACAGGCCTTGGCCTAAATCCACAATTTAATAGGGTCTCAAACCCAAATTCTCATTTCATAAACCAAACTGGGACTCAAGCCCGATTCACAATCAACTGGGCCTCGAGCCCGATATCACGACTAACGAGGCCTCAAGCCTGATTTCGCAACCAACAGAGCCTCAAGATCGATACTACAGTCAATGGGGCTCAAGCCCGAGATTACAACCAACTGGGCCTCTAGTACGAATTTGTAAACCAACGGGGCCCTCGGCCCGATCGTATAACTCAAATGGGCATCCGGCCCGATTTCTCGTGAAATCAAATAGACTCCAAGTCTGAGAGTTTCCAATCAAATGGGTCTCATGCCCAAATTCATATTTCCAAATCCAAAACCTATTCATCAAATCGTCATTAAAAACACAGTACGCAAGGGTAAGACATAAAGCCGAAAATCTCAAAAAGCGTGCAAATACGTAATTTCTAAGCTACCACAAACAAATGCACTCATGGAATCACAAAACATGTTCTAAAACACTTATAAAACATTTATGCATGCATCAATTTAGAAAGAATGACAGGACCGCCCCCGAAGGGACATTGATAACCGTACCCGGTCCTACTCCCATCTGGCAAGTCAACTGAAGTTCCTGAATTATCCTCAATACTTGCCAAACCAGGGATAGCCACACACGTACTCACTCATGCCTCCGCCTCTCGATCAGCCTCGATCAACGCGCCACGGCCTGGAGAGTCAATAAAAACACAAAAGGTGTGAGTGGACAAAAATAATTCAGTTTATAAAACAGTTACAGAAGACGTTTCTAACCTCCACGTAAAACCAATGCATGCATTCAAAAATCATTTCACAATCCTTTACATTTCCAATATGAGAAAACCGTGTATGAAAATCAAAATCATTTTTCTTTTCTTAACCTTCGGGTCTTAGCCCGCAAAATTAACATAGGGCTTCAGCCCAAAACCATGAATCAAATCACTATATACTCAACATAATCCAAATCCATTAAACCATATAAAGCCATTGCCCAACACATCCGAAAACATCAGCAATCAACAGTTATTCACAGGTCAATCAATCTGCTGGATCTCAAGTGCGCCCGAGTCTTTAAACTCAAATCATGCGCATAATCTGGCCTTCCCGGGATATCATCGAGTCTTTAAACTCATAACACAATCAATAGGCCTCGGGAGGTATCATACCGAGTCTTTAAACTCATCAAGGGCCCTCCCCCGTCGTCAATCAACCGAGTCTTTAAACTCAAAACATTATCCAGCGATAGCACCGAGTCTTTAAACCCAAAACCATTTGTAAATCACAATCCAGGATCCATCGTGATCCAAATTCCAAATCCAATCTGAAATCACATTTTATCATAACAGGACTCGTGTTCGAATTTCCACATTCAAATCCCCAAAATCTTACTTCACAAAACATAAGCAAATCATCATTAAAAACGGGACATGTATAATCCTATCAAATCACTTTATCAAACCATCATCCATTCCTGAATTTGAATTCACAATAATGATTCTGTAAGCCGGCATTCGGAACCGTCATCCCGAACCCAAACCAGAAATCCATTTTCAAACTTCCGAAAATCGAAATCTCATTCATCAAAATTACTTTTATACCCTGGGCATCAAGCCCGAAATCGACTTTTCCAAAATCCGTTTTCAATCCTTGAAGTCACATCATATTTCAAATCCCAAAGTCAAGGCATCAAAACCATGATCAAAACACAATATACTCGAAATCTCGTAAAACGCGTAAATCTGTAATAATCTTGAAATACGTGTCAAAACCGTAGGTCATACTCATAATCACAATCAAAACATCCGTAAAACATCATACTCACAAATCATGTAAAATCATTCATCAAACCATTATCAAAGCATAAGAGAAACCATAGTCTCGAAATACGTGCAGTTACGTATGGCATACCAAAATACGTATAAATACGAAAATGGTAATTATCACAAGTCATAATCATAATCATAGAAATCATAGGAACATTTATGCATGCATTAAATTTTGAAAGCAAAGTCCACTCACACACTGTCCATAACGCCCGTTTTCGCGCTGCACGCGTTTCCGTAATTTTCGACATTTTCCAGAAATCTCGAATCCTGTCCGGAAATATTCCTCAGCGTCACTAAGGACTCCAATAACATCATACTAATTTCCCATAATTTTTCTGCAATTAAATATTAATTAAAAACGTAACATAAACCTTCGGACCCTCGAAACAATATCAAAACGGTGTCCGACTAATTCGAAATCAACGCTAAAATGTTCGTTACATTGTATAGGATAAAATTCGTGTTGAACTCACCTCGAGAATCTGCCCACGCGCCCTCACGCGCCTGCTACAGTGCCTGCACAGTCGTCTTCCTCACCCGACCAGCTTGCAAACGGGTTGTTCAACCCGCGACACAACCCGGTTAAATCTTTGACAATTCCCACTTAAATCCTTTATTTGAATCATCAAATAGAACCGTTAGAGTCCCAATTAAGGTTCTGTAAAACTAATTACACACATTAAACCTTTAATCCAACATTTCTCTCAAGATCAAACACACGGTCTTAACTTTTGAAACTCACTCAATTCAACTCAGTTATCAAATTAATTGATACAGAAGCTTCGCATGACCTAAAAAAACCTTAAACCGTAACCAATTTCATGAAACCTTACCCGTAGGTGGTCGTCCTCAAGCTCGAAAATTTCCAGAACCAGTGGCTTCTATTCTTCGCTAAACTGTGATCGATTTCTTTCACAATCGATATGGTTGGACTCCAAATGGTCCTAGAAGACTATTTCAATCCTCGTTTTTGTCCAACTCGACTCACAACTCAAAAACTGATTTTCCCTCCAAAATCCAGTTTTCTTCTTCCCGTCTGTTTTTCTCTCAAACTCTCAACCTCTCTTCAGTAGAAATGACCCTCAACTCAACAACTTTCTCTGTTAATTGAACCGTACAGCAACAACTCGTGGGAAACTCTCAGTCCCACTGAGAATTTTGTTTCCCGTAAAGCCCAAAAATCCAGTTTTAAAATTCCCCCCGTGCACTGGTTTTCTGTCCAAACCACACCACAATGCTTCTATTATCCTCAAAACGGTTAAACAATACCTTGAATCAGAGAAAACTTAAACAATTCCTTGATCAGAGGGCAGATTAAACAATTGCACAACATTTCCCACGGCTGTTTCAAACTGGGCTTGGAAAATTACCATTTTGCCCTTCTGCACAAAATTACCAAAATGCCCCTCCTCTTCCGAGACCCGTAACTCAATCGTCCGATGTCCGTTTTCAGCGTGCCGCCTGTCTACGGACTCAGGGCATCGAGACCTACCTAATGGTCCTCGAATTTTGTGGAAATCAGTTGTCAAACAAAAAGTCAACATTTTCCCCCTTTTCGTCCAAATTACGAAAATGCCCATGAACTTCAGAATGTCATAACTTTTTCCCTGATCGTCGTAATTGGACGTGCCAACTGTCTATGGACTGGTGACGTCCTGAATTACGTTACGGTCATCGGTCAACGTCCGTTTGACCTACCAATCAAAAAGTCAACAAATTAACCATACTATTCATAGGGGTAAAAACATCATTTCATTTATTATTTTACAAAATTACATTCTCCGAATTTCCGGGGCGTTACAAAGAAAGGTTCATTCACAGACCGTCCGAAGCCGCGCCTCGATACCCGCGTCATAAGCCGTTCATGGGCCAATCGTCGTCTCCGGGGTTCTCAAACCTGTACAAATCGTAATAGGAGGTTACTAACTACTTAAATAACCCCTCATTAAAACCCTGTAATTTTTTGGAATTTTTAACTATTTTTAAAACCGATCCTAAACCTTCGGACGTCCCGAACTATATCGAAACGATATCTGATCGACATGAAACCAGTCCCAAAATGTTCGTTACATCGAATCGATGATTTCACATGTTGGAACCCTCTATAGAAAATGTTTCACGTGCCCCCACATGCCGCCCAAAGGGGCTGTGAGTGTGGCTCACGCGCCCTGCATAGTTATCTTCAACCTTCAGCGAACCGGCCGGTCCAGTTCAGTCCTATACAGCCGGTCAGCCTGGACCGGCGTGACCGATCCAAGGCTATATTTCTCTCATTTTCATTCAATTCAATCCAACCCAATCCTAAACTTCCTATTTCATCATTTCCCATCTATTCAAATCCTTAAACCTAAGGAAGGACGCCTAAAACCCTACTGTGCAAAATGAACCCACGGCCCCCGTTTTTCCCGGTCATCCCCAGGGCGTCTCAGCCCTTCACCGCCGTCCAAACTCCCTCGTACACACTCCTATGAACCCAACAAACATCCCTCTATCCTCATATCATGTTCCTAATGTCCCAATCGAAATAAGGAAATTCAAAAGCTTGATTGGGCTACGGTTTACTTTTCCTCGGCCGTGGGGCGGTCCTGCTGCCCTCTCACCGTCTCTTGGCTCGTCAACATCTCTCTACCTCTCACACAACCTCCCATGTCCACTCAAGCATCTCAGGGGAAAGGAGAAATGGGATTGGGCTTTGTGGGTTTCTCTGGTTAGGGGGAATGAAACAGAAAAGGATGAACGATGCATGTATGTGAGAAGGTGGGTAATGGATGAGTGACACTTGTCACTCATCCATTGGGCCTGAGAAAATATCTGGGGCCCCTTGAGATAAAAGTTAAAATGTCTCGTAAAATGTGCAATAGTCACTCGGAACTTCCATTAACCGTAACTTCTCCGTCGAACGTCCGATTTTGACATGCCACCTGTCTATGGATTCGTATCGACTCGATCTATATAACGGTCCTCGGCCCTTAGCCATCGGACCTCCCGGGTCAAAAGTTAACTTTTTACCCTCGTTTAGGGCCAAAATCGTAATTTTGCCCTGAACTTCCGTTAATCCTCGTTTAATTATCGATTGGCCTCGCCAATTCGTCATTAAGTCCTAATTAATCCTTAAAGTTAGGGACGGGTCGTTACATCGAACGTCGAGTTTGGGGCTCTGTATCATGCTATCGGTATTGTGGTAGTGGATCTCAGACGTCGAACTAGGGGCTCTGTAAACCTGAGACCGGCACTGACTCATATGTCAATCAAAGCTCTGCATCCTGAGTTAGTAACCACTCAGACGCTGGGATCTGTATCCCGAGTGGTGAGTTTGTGTGGATATTGGTTAGTCTTAAACGTCAAGTTGGGCTCTGTATCCTGAAACTAGTGGTATGGCGACGACTCAGACGTCGAGCTAGGTTTTGTATCCTGTTTTGGTTTCCATATGGATAATGGTATGATACCCCCGGGGGAAATGTGTGTTGGATAGTTGATACTTGCTAGTTTTTACGGTTTGGCCTACCAGTAGTACCATTGTAGAATGTGAGGTGTGAATTATGAGATATGGATAGTACTCGAGAACGAATCGAATTGGATTTAGATACAGACAAGAAAGATATGGGTGATAAGTGATGATAATGGTACTTGACATAAGATTTGGTTCAGGATTCATGGAATTTTATATGAATTTTGGGCATTTTATGAATAATTAAGAAAAAAAATGTTATTAAAACATTTTGTGAGGAAATTGGATTTATTAAACTCCGGATCCTTAACAAGTTGGAGGAAATAGTTTCATACTTATTATGACATGGTTATATCAATTTGATGATGCAATGATGTCATGAGAAAGTGTGGTGATGAAAGAAGGTTGTTATGATGATGTTATGCTGTTATTTAAGATCTTATATCGTGATGAGATAGTATGTTGATATATCATGATAATGATATAATGATAAAGCGTAAAGCTGCCATAACATAAAGGGTTAAAAAGCTTAGTTTCCCTAGTAGTTCATATAAAAGTGTCGTGAATAGAGTAGTCATGAGTGATTGCTATGGTGATTCATGCGTGATGGTTAAGCTGATATTGATGGCATTTGTACTATGGATAACTAGAAGATGTACTCTTGAGTATAAACATCAGATCGAAGTTGTTCTCAAATTTCGAGGAAGAAATTTTTTAAGGAGGGAAACTTGTAACGACTCCGACCACGAGAATCATAAAAAGATTATTCTATCATTGGAAAAGTCAAAATGTTGACTTTTTGATTGGGATATTTTTTTGGGAATTCCGAGAGAACTGTTATGAAGCTCTCGGCCTCTTGAGCACATAGACAGGCGGCACACTAAAATTGGAGGTCAAATAGTTTCGCTATGGATCTAAAGGGGAATAAAGGTATTATGGTAATTTTTCCTTTAAAAGGGTAATATGATCATTTCATAATTAAGCATGTGATTCATATGGATTTAAGCCTAGAGAAATCTAGAAGTATTTTTCCTCCCTTTCCACCGACCTACGCCATGATTTATAGACATGAGTGTGTGTGTGTGTGTGGAGAGTAGTAGTAGTTCTCAGTGGCCTTAGGCCGAAACCACCAAAAAAAATGGTGAACCAAGAGAGAGACGGGGAGATGGGAAGAGGCAAGGCTAGGAAATGAAATAGGAGGCTGCATGAGAGAATTTTGGATAAGGAAGAGAATGAATAGAAAGGGAAACTGCACTATAACGTGTTGAATCGGTGAAGAAAACTCGAATCCGTGAAGTGGTCATTTCAGGTTTCCATTTTTTGAGCCAGAATATACGATTCAGCAAGCTGCGAGTATTCCCTAGAAGTTTCAGGTTGTTTTTTTAGCAAAAAGGAAGAGTTTGGAATGTGAGAAAGACATCGAGCCACATTAGTCGCCATGGTCTGTGGAGCTTGAAGGTGGAACTATGAATTTGAGGTAAGTTTTCAATCTTTAAATGATAAGGAACTTCTTCTGGGCTTAATTATACTATATTGGACAAAGAAGAGAAGACAATAAGGGTAAAACGAAGTAATAATCACCAAGTCGGAATAACAGGGAAAACGGGTGAAGTCGATGATGAACAGTGTTTTTCCCTAAAACATTGTAGAAGGCGTGTGGCTCCCACGAGTAGCCACTTTGGGCAGTGCGTGGGGGCGTGTGGAGACTTTTCAAGGGAAGTTTCCAACATGAAAATTATTCCATATTTAATTCTGAGTTCATTGATATAAAGTTTAGGAAAATGGGTTATCATATGAGTATGTTTTGGATTTATGAAGTTTTGTATTTAATTATTTAATATACTAGTAATCTAGGTAATTAATGGTTTATCATGTTTACTTAGGATTAAGTGTTTGGTGACCTAACAAGGTAAATATTAAGGTTGATTGTCGAATACCACTTAGGTAATAAATCATAATGCATATATTGGTAAGGTTAATGACAATAAAAGTAAACGTACGACCTGATTATGGACAAATTAAGGAATCCCTTTATTGTCAGGGTAAGTGAGTTGGATGTGGGCGGTACCCCGCACGAGATGCATTCATTTTGGTTTACAATTCGACTTCCCGATAAACTTTAAAATAGGAAAATCTCTTGTCTGACTCGAGTCGTCAGACGTGAGTATGGTCATCCCGGTTTTTCCTGAAATTTGGGACGGCACCTGTTAGTATGCCTTCTCGTATGATACTAGTACAATCCAGATGGTGTGTTAATACAGTTCCTGAACGTGACCCAGATACTGTGTGAGAGCATTTCCTGAGGATACTATTATAGTCTGGAGGGTGCCTAAATGTAGTTCCCAAATTTGTCTAGATGGTGCATTAGTGCAGTTCCCGGATGTGACACCGATGTTGCGTATATGCAGTTCCCTAGTTAGCCTATGCGTAGTGTCGTTATTCATTGTGACTGGTAGTTGAGGTTGAGGATTTATTGTGTCTGGTTATGATGCTTATGTGATTTAATTTATGGATTATGTTCATTGTCGTTATGACGAGTTCCTAGGCAGCTGAAGTTAGGGCTGTTCCCAGACGGCTGATGCTCGGGGTGGTTGTTATTGTGATTTTTTCTTAGGCAACCAAAACTAGAGGTGTTCCCAGATGCCTAATGCTCGGAGTGATTGTTATGGTGGTTGCTATTGTGCTTGTCATTGCGATTGTTTCAAGACAACCAAAATTAGGGGTGTTTCCCAGACGGCTGATGCTCGGGGGAGTCGATGATTGGTTGTTGATTGGTTTTCCATTAGTTATTGATATTGGTGTCCATATTTTATCACATGGTTTAATAAATGGGGATTTCAGGGAAATGTGGGTCACATATTATTTACTTGTATTTTATGATTGTTGTGGTTCCACAATTTATGGTTTGTTTTACGATTTTTCTGATTTGCATGCATTTTTTAGAAATTGGAGGGTAAATGTTTGTTTTTCTTGAAAAAAAATTTTTGTCCACTCACATTTTTACTGGTTTTATTGACCCTACAGACCGTTGCACGAAGATCGGGGCTGATTGAGAAGCGGATGTATGAGCAGTAAATCCGTATGAGTATCCTTTATTTGACAAGTGTTAAGGGTAGTTTCAAAATTTCGAATCGCTTGTTAGACGCGAGTAGGACCTGACATAGTTATCGAAGTGTTTTTAGAATAGGCCTTGTCAATCTTGGCCTCAAGAACCTCAATGATCTCGAAAGACCTCTCTACTTCCATCAACAAATCTAAGAAATCTTCAATCCTCAAATTTCCTAAAAAGTTGGAAATCTCAATTTAAATCTTGTAGTCATCAAAATTGTTGTGTTTGTTGTTGTTATTTTGATGTAGCTCTTCGATTTCCTTTTTAGAATCATACTTACTTTCTAGCGCACGAGGCCTCCTAGATTTCCCCTATTGTTACCTCCATGGTTGTTGCCTATCTTAACTCTTCGATTATTCTCCAATAGCAACTCATAATGTGGTCAATTGACGGTTCGGGAATTCAGATCAGCTCGAGTGATACGGGCATCATCTACACGATCAATCACAGATACAAATGAATGAGAACAAGAGGGGAGATGCCCACTTTTATACCACTTAACGCAACAAAGCTAGCAAGGTTTACAAGTATAAATCCTAAAAGAAATATAAATCGGAACCCACCAAGAAATAGTTGAAAAACTCTCAAATTTAATTGAATAAAATGTAAGATAAAAATCCAATAGAATGTTTAAAAGGCTAGGTTGAAAAGGAAAACAAATACACTAATTAATAAATATCCCGAAAAATATCCAAAAATTTTCAAAATGTTGTAAATAGTTTAATGGTTATGTCTATTTATGTAATATGTACTAGGGGTAGTTTTGTCCTTTTTGTATTCATTAATTATTCTCCCATATATAAGGAATAATTAATGCTTGTAAACCCTAATTCTAATACCAAAGAAACAGACGTCTTATTTTCTTCTCCCTGCTTCTCCATATTCTCTCTGCACTCGAACACCGGATTTCCTTCACAACACGTTATCAGCACGATCGTCTCATAATTGAAGATTACTCGAAAGGAGAATTACTAGCCATCAATCAAGTAGGTTTTTCGATACTAAAATCTAATTTATTTTATCATTGTCTCAAACCCTAGAAATCATGATTCTAGAATTATTTGATGTTTGAAATTGATGATTCAAATTGATACTCGCATCATGTCTCCAATCATCATTATAATCGTTTTAAACAAACTATTTGAATTGATAGTATTTGATAATTAATATTTTTAGAATGGTTTGATTTGATTGATGGTAATGATTTCCATTTGATGTTTGTTTAAATTTTATAAAAGTTAATAATTGATAACATATATATGAACTGATTCATATGACACATTGATGCATGTAAAAATAAAATAAATAAAATAATAATAAACAAATTATGAGTTAACATTGTTTCGGGTTCCGTTTGAGTTATTTAATATTTCATATTTGAGATATCAATATTATAATTAATGTTTGCTATTGAATTAAATAAAATATATATGGTGATGGTATGCTTGGTTTTGAATTGGACGAATGAGTTAATATGATATTTACAATGATTGATGATTGGATGATGCATGAATGAATTCATGAATGGGTATGAATTCATGGAATCCAAAACGGCTGTAGAAAACAAAGGCTACAGTTATATTTTAAATAAATAAATAAACAAAATTTGGAGTGAATTGCGGCTACACGTTTGGTTAGTTAAAAAAAATTTGCGGCTTGCGTGGGATGACTGTGTCAACCTAACACAGCAGCAGGCCATTTTTCTTAGGCCCGAAAAACAAACAATCCAGGCCCTGAAGGCCCAGCTTGAAAAATTTGAGCCCAGAAGGCCACAAACCGAGCAAGCCCAAGCGGCTATAAGATCCTCACGGCCCAGTCGAAAAAAAAAATGCAGACAGAAAAATAAAAACCCAGTTCGGTTTTGTCCCAGGCCCGAAAAGAAAATATCTGGCCCGGAAGGCCCAGCAAAAAAAAAAAAAAAAAAAAAAAAAAGCCCTGAAGGCCCAGTCGAATTTTTTTTTAGAAAAAGGGGGGGGCCCTGTAGGCTTGCAGCCCAGCCAAACCCCAGGCCCAGACGGCCTCAGCGCAGGCGCAGGCCCAGTGCGGATTCGCCGGCCCAGTTGGCTCGGCTTGGCCCCCCTGACGGCTCGGCTTGGCCCAGCCTGGCGGCTTGGCTCCGCTGGCGACCGGCTCGGCTCAGCTCCGACGACCGGCTCGGCTCAGCTCCGGTGACCGGCTCGGCTCAGCTCCAGCGACCGGCTCGGCTCCGACCAAAAAAAAAAAAAAAAAAAAAAACAGAATCTTCTTTTGTACTCCTTGGGCCTAAAACATAAACTCATGCATGCCTGAAGCATTGCCATACTCATAAATCAAGGATCAAAATAACTTTTATTTATATTTATGCATATTGTATCTTGTTTCCTTGTATGTTTGCTTATTTAGTTAATTCTTTATATATTATCTATCAATGTCATAGACCACTTGTAAATAAAAGGAACCTGAAGCTTCCTTCATTAATACCTTGAATTATCATACCATGTTATAGAACCTGAAGTTCTCATTAGTTGCTTATGGATGCATTTTTTTCCAAAGCACTAATCCTATTCATTAATCTTTGTAGAGCATGGCACATCTCAACAAACTAGATTTTGATGCACTGGAGGTTTCCGGAAGAAACTACTACCAGTGGACAGAAGATGTGAAGCTTCATCTCACCGCCAAAAGAATCCGCTCAACCATCCAGGAAGACAATGTGGCTTCCGAGCATCAGAAGGCGGATGCGATGATCCTCATTCGGAGGCATATGGATCGCGCACTGCAGCGTGAATACCTGGGTCAAGAGGACCCGAGAGCCTTATGGGTTTCACTGACTGATCGTTTCGATCACCAGAAGGATATATTCTTGCCTGAAGCAAGACATGATTGGCATAACATTCGTTTTCAGGATTTCAAATCCGTAAACGAATATAACTCTGAGATATGCCGTATCCGGTCTCTTCTCAAGTATTGTGGGGAGGAACTCACTGAAACTGACCTACTTGAGAAGACTTTCTCCACATTTCCAGCCTCGTGTATTGTCCTGCAGCAACAATACCGAGAGCGGAAGTTTACCAGGTTCGCGGAGTTGATCACTACTTTGTTGCTCGCTGAAAAGAACAATATTTTACTAATGAAAAATGATCAATCCCGACCTGTGGGCACTAGTGCAGCACCTTTGCCTGAAGCAAACGCTGTTGCACCTCGCGATGCCAACCGTGGGGGGAGAAACAGGGGACGTGGTAGAGGTGGAGGACGTAATCGTCCAACACATGGTGCACACCCCTATGACCGGGTACATGGTTACCATGCCCCTCGTGGTCGTGGTAATCGACGCGGTGGACACCCCTATGATCGAGCTCAAGATTACCATGCCCCACGTGGCCGTGGTAACCGTGGGCTAGGTCCACGTGGTGGACATCACGCTCATACTGGTCCGCGTGCTCAAAATGAGAGAAACTATGGTCCGGCCAGTCGCCACCAGAATCAAAACCCACCGGACCTATGTTATAAATGTGGAGGTCGTGATCACTGGTCCCGCACCTGTCGTGCATCAGCTCAAATTATTTCCCAGTACCATGCTAGACGTGATACTCGAGAGGCTAATTTTGCTGCAGGACCAGTCCCCGCTGATACCACCCTAGCCATTGCCGATTTCCAGACTGCAGCTGGACATAATGAGGAATAAGTTATTTATACACCCATGGATATGATCGACATTTGTGCTGTTTTTTTTATGCATATTGTTTTTTTTATTTCTTCCATTACTATTTCTAGATATTGTTTGGTGATTCATTTTATTTTTGGACTTATTTTGTTATTTGCTCGAATATTACTCAATCTACTTATTCATTTTTTTTAACACATGCGATTGTTGATTACTTTAGTTATATTGATGGTTAGGCATGTCAAATGGTGAAGTTTGTTGTCTAGCCGACAGTGCTACTACGCACACCATCCTCCGTGATAGGATATTTTTCACAAACTTAATGCCTAACCACACCCCGGTCATAACTATTTCTGGCAAATCAAACTTGATTGAAGGCTCCGGAAGAGCCCAATTTATGTTGTCCAATGGTACCACATTTACCATTGATGAAGCCTTATACTCCCCACGTTCCAGCAGAACGTTATTGAGTTTTAAGGATATTCGAGCTAATAATTATCATGTTGAAACCACAACCGAAAAAAATGTGGAATATCTTTGCATAACATCCAACTTGTATGGCCGGAAGCGTACATTGGAGAAATTAAAATGCCTCAGTAGTGGACTCTACATGACCACTATTAGGACCATTGAGGCAAATCACATAGCTAGCCGGAAGCTACCTAACCCTAGCAACTACTTATTATGGCATGACCGATTGGGACATCCCGGTCAAGGTATGATGCGCCGTATCCTCAATACATCACACGGGCATCCCCTTACAAATAAGGACCTAGTGTTTAGTGACACACAATGCCAAGCTTGCTCAATGGGAAAATTGAACACTAGACCATCATATGCAAAGATCGATAAAGACTCTGTCCCTTTCTTGTACAGAATACAAGGGGATATTTGTGGACCCATCCAACCACCATGTGGACCATTTAAATATTTCATGGTTTTGGTTGATGCATCGACGAGGTGGTCACATGTGACCCTATTGTCCACACGCAATGCTGCGTTCGCTAAACTCCTTGCCCAAATCATTAAATTAAGGGCCCACCATTCGGATTATCCCATAAAGTCCATTAGACTTGATAATGCCGGGGAGTTTACATCGAAATCTTTCGATGATTATTGCATGTCCCTTGGGATTGATGTTGAACATCCAGTTGCAAATGTTCACACCCAGAATGGTCTCGCAGAAGCATTCATTAAACGTTTACAAATGATTGCACGGACTTTGGTTATGCGCACCAAGCTACCAATTTCTGCGTGGGGCTATGCAATTTTGCATGCAGCTATGTTGGTCCGGTTGAGGCCCACTGCCACCCAACCCTATTCCGCGTTACAGCTGGTAACTGGGTACGAACCTGATGTTTCGCACTTACGCGTGTTTGGGTGTGCAGTTTACGTGCCAATTGCGCCGCCACAACGTACAAAAATGGGACCTCAACGCCGGAGGGGCATATATGTCGGCTATGAATCCCCCTCCATTATACGTTATTTAGAGCCCTTGACAGGTGATCTCTTTACCGCTCGTTTTGCGGATTGTCACTTCGATGAGACAGTCTTCCCGCCGTTAGGGGGAGATAAGAACGCTAACGTTCCTGAAGAACGACGTGAATTGACGTGGACTGTCTCCACTATGTCTCATCTTGATCCCCGAACCGCACAAAGTGAGAATGAAGTGCGGAGAATTCTAGATCTACAGAGTGTAGCTAATAATATGCCAGACGCTTTCTCCGATCTAGCTAAAGTGACGAGATCACATATACCTGCTGCAAACGTGCCTGCAAGGATAGACGTCCCCGTAGGACGGGTCGTCCCAGATGGACGGGTCGTCCCAGATGGACAAAGTACGGCCATGGCGGCTAACCAGTCATATGTCCCTGCCCAGAAGCGAGGTAGACCAATAGGTTCGAAGGATTCTTATCCCCGGAAGAGGACAAATTTGGCACAATTGAATCCCCTAGATATCACTATATCATCCGATCCATCTCATGAGATAATTCCGGATTATGGGTCTGTCTTAGAAGAGACGACGTTGGGGGACGCCTCAACGTCTGAACCCATTCCCGAGAATAGAGAGATCTCGGTAAACTATGCATGCTTAAATGAGATATGGAATCGGAATGATATTATCATCGATGATATATTTGTATTCGCAGTAGCTACTGAAATAATAACTAGTGATGATATCGAACCTCGCTCCGTTGATGAATGCCAACGTAGAGAAGACTGGCCAAAATGGAAAGAAGCAATACAGGTCGAACTTGATTCCTTGACAAAAAGAAAGGTGTTTGGACCTGTAGCTCCCACACCTCCCCATGTTAAACCTGTAGGCTTTAAATGGGTATTTGTAAGGAAGCGTAATGAGAAAAACGAGATTGTGAGATACAAAGCTCGTCTAGTGGCGCAAGGATTTTCTCAACGCCCTGGGATTGATTACGAGGAGACATACTCTCCCGTAATGGACATTATAACGTTCCGCTACCTTATCAGTTTGGTAGTTTCCGAAAAACTGAGTATGCAGCTTTTGGATGTGGTCACAGCTTATCTCTATGGGGATCTAGATACAGAGATATATATATATATATATATATATATATATGAAAGTTCCTGAAGGACTTAAGCTATCTGATTCAAATAGTTCCAGACCACGGAACACGCTCTCCATTCGTTTGAGGCGTTCACTCTACGGATTGAAACAATCCGGACGGATGTGGTATAACCGTCTAAGTGAATATTTGATCAGATTGGGATATGTGAATAATGAATTATGCCCATGCGTGTTTATTAAGAAGACAAGTTCCGGGTTCGCTATAGTGGCAGTTTATGTCGATGACATGAATCTGATTGGTACTCCTGAAGAGATCCAAGAAACCGCTAAGCGCCTGAAGTTAGAATTTGAAATGAAGGATCTTGGGAGAACACACTTCTGTCTCGGCCTGGAGCTCGAGCACCGTGCAGATGGGATTTTGGTCCATCAATCGAATTACATCCAGAAGATGTTGAGACGCTTTAATGAGGATAAAGCAAAACCTTTAAGCACGCCCATGATCGTCCGGAGTCTAGATCCTAAAAAGGACCCGTTTCGTCCAGCAGATGACAACGAAGAGATATTGACACCAGAAGTGCCATATCTAAGTGCAATAGGCGCACTGTTGTACTTGGCTCAATGCACAAGACCAGACATTTCATTCGCTGTGAACTTGCTAGCTAGATTTAGCTCTGCGCCAACACGCCGCCACTGGAATGGCATAAAAGACATCTTCCGATACCTTAGAGGTACAACGGATATGGGCTTATTCTATCCCTATGCATCGAGGAATAAATCAAACCCCCTTGGTCCTCGAAATGATGCACGCCTCGTTGGGTATGCTGATGCAGGTTACCTATCAGATCCACACAAGGCACGTTCCCAATCCGGTTATGTCTTTACCATTGGGAACACAGCGATATCTTGGAGGTCTACAAAACAGACCCTTGTTGCTACGTCTTCGAATCATGCCGAGATTTTGGCCCTGCACGAAACAGTTCGTGAATGCATATGACTAAGAGCTATTACTGGGCATATTCGAAGTACATGTGGACTGAATTCCACCCGTAATGAACCGACAGTTATCTACGAAGATAATGCTGCCTGCATAGAGCAGATGAAGACCGGTTTCATTAAGGGAGACAACACCAAGCATATTGCACCAAAGTTCTTCTTTAACCAGCAACAGCAAGAACATCGGAAGATTGAGATCAAGCCAATACGATCTCAAGATAACCATGCGGACTTGTTCACCAAGTCATTACCAAAGGCCACATTCCAGCAGCATGTGCGAGGTATTGGTTTACGTAGACTGGCTGATCTACCTAATCCATAGTTTTCAGGGGGAGTCAATATCAGGGGGAGTATCCTGAAGTATACCATGTATCCAGAAGTATGCTGAGTGTCCCGAAGTATATTCACATGATCATCGTGTACTCTTTTATCCTACGATCAGGGTTATTTTGTCCCATTGGGTTTTGTTACCTGTCTAGGTTTTAATGAGGCACATTTTGGTATGATCACCCCGCTAACAATGCATCCTGAAGATGCTACGATTTGACTCATATGCATTTGCACATCTTTTCCCTTCAACCACGGGTTTGTCCCACTGGGTTTACCGGGTAAGGTTTTGGTGGAGCAACACTGATGCATTTTATCTTAAAGGCGGATTATCTACCCGTATTCTAGAAGAGACGACATCAGCTACCTCAGGAGATTCCGATGTGATCACGTATACGCACGTTGCACTCTTTTTCCTTCGACCAGGGTTATTTTTGTCCCATAGGGTTTTTGTTACCTGGCAAGGTTTTAATGAGGCAACATATATGTGCGTAGCCAAGCAGTACCATTACATGAAATATCCAAGGGGGAGTGTTGTAAATAGTTTAATGGTTATGTCTATTTATGTAATATGTACTAGGGGTAGTTTTGTCCTTTTTGTATTCATTAATTATTCTCCCATATATAAGGAATAATTAATGCTTGTAAACCCTAATTCTAATACCAAAGAAACAGACGTCTTATTTTCTTCTCCCTGCTTCTCCATATTCTCTCTGCACTCGAACACCGGATTTCCTTCACAACACAAAAATTGATTTTGAGGCCCTAAATATCTTATTTGGCTAAAATATCATACGCCGACGCCAAGTTCACAAATTATCACTGTGTAGCTTTTGCCTTTTTTTGATCCATCTGATCTTTGACCGATTCTGTTATCTATTCCACCGTTTCTACGTCATCTTGCTAATAACAATACCCTTCACATTAAGGAATGGCAAACTGTGAAGGAATGATACTACATTACTGTGTCGAAATTTCACATGCACTTGCACAGTTTCACATACATGCACTAAAGATTGAGAGGAATCAAATCCAAATCATTCGAGTGATTATTTTTCTCTATTAATCTCTCGTGACATGCTAAATATGTAATCGTATTTTACCTATGGCAGTGTAATTTTCGATGTAAGGAGACGCATTAATAATTTAATATGATAGGCACCCCGATTGTTGCATCTTGTTCAATTAAATTTAAAATAGAGAGAGAAAGCCAGAGCTTTGAAGTGGAAAAGAAAAAGATAAAAGGCATCACTGAGACGGTCTCAATTTCCAACAAAGGCCATGGAAGTAGTCATCCTAGAGCAACAATTAGAAAGACGTAATCATAGAGGCCAATTTTCAGAGCCATCACTTGTTTGATGCACATGGAGTGGAGTTATCAGTACCAATATAAAGTTTGGTGAAGTCTGAACAAAAAATCAAATTGACAAATCAATTATTATCCCAGGCTGCACCTTTAATCGGTAAAACTAGGATCTGAACATACGAGTATTAATAATAAACAAACTTTCACCTGAGAGAAAAGGCATAACTAAATTGATTAGAACAGGACTTTCGATTTTACAGAGCCCTGATTTCTTTGGGGGCAAAGAGAGAAAATTATAATGAACAAAGTTACACAGTTCGTTAATAATGAGACACAATTGCACCTACAACTTGAAGCCAAGCTTAAGGAAAACGAGAAAAAAAAAAAACCTTGAATCAGATTCATCCTACTCCCTCTCCAAATACTCTCATTGCTCTTATAAAGTCTAAATTACATCCCAATTGTCTAAATTACATCCCAATTGGCTCTAGATCATTATTTAATGGTCAAAACAACATCCTAATCACAATTAAAATCAAACTAAATTACGATTGTGACAAGTCATAGCTCACACTGCGTCCGTCAAGTCATCTCAACCACCTTCTAAGATCACTAGTTGAAGAAGGAGAAACCTCACCACCATGGCTCTCAGTGCAACAAGAAGAATAGTTAGACAGCTGCTCCGCACCAAAATGTGACGCACTCACACTCTTGAAGCTTGGACTCCTCAAGCTGTGTCCATACCCTCCATACCCCATTGCTATACCATAAGGGTCTGGGGCTGGAAACGAAAGCCTTTTCTTTGCTGATCCCGCTGCTCGTTCACGGTCTGGTGTCGATGGCCTTTGCCGAGGTGCACTCTGAGAACGAATTCGAGCTTTAGCAGACTCAGTTGCTGCCATGTAATTAGGCAATGCAGCACCAGCATTGACATTGCTGCCATTGCTTGTACTGCCACTCCCCCTGCCATTTTGTTGGTACACAGCACCACTGTAGAAATAGTTGGACCTGAGGCTGGGAGTCTCAGATGCATTGGAGCTTCTATCTTCTCTAACGCAACAAGGGCTGGCGGACCGGACCTGGAGAGGCCTGCTTCTCGATGGGGAGGGTGTGACTGGGGAGTGGTGATGAAAGGGTTGGCTATGGTGGGCTCTATCTCTATGAAGTGGTGAACCAGGTCTTTGTTTTGGTGAACTTGGTCTTTGTTGTGGTGAGCTTGGCCTTTGTTGGAGTTGGTGGTATTGGCCTGTGCTTGATCTTCTGAAGTTGGGTGCTAAATAAGGCTGAGAAGTGTCAATTTCGACTGTTTTGATAGGATCTCTATGATCAACTGAGGCTCTTCCCCTGCTATCCCACGGCTTTGGGGCCATCCATCTGTCTAGCCATTTTGGCTTCCCTTCAAGCTCATCCTCATTGCCAATAGATGGGCTCCTGCCACTCCTCCATATCTTCCATTACCAAAAAATAAATACAAATTAGCTCCAAAAATGCAACGAATCCATTATTGAGGAAATAACAGAGACGAATCGAATAGAGTAGGTAATAAACCTGTTGAGAGAAGGCATGGGACAAGGCCTTCTCACGCTTCATTGCAGCATCTTTTCTATGCTGCAACATTGCTTTCACTTCCTCAATGGTATGAGGACGCTCATCCCAATCATCTGCTATGCTACTTCCCTCCCTAGACTGCTACACACAACATCCAAAATTTCAATTTCAAAAGAAATTTCAAGATTTTGAAAGCGAGAGAGGCAACACAAACACTAATTAAAATCATTAATGTATAAATATTGTTGGAAAATGAACTTAAGTCTGTAACTCACCATGGATTTTCTGTCAGAAATGTCCTGAAGATACCTCAATTCCCAACCGCTATTGGTGTCACTAAAAGCAGATTTTCTGCTGCCTTCATGGGAGAGCCTGGTGCGCTGATCAAGCACCCGAGACTGCACTCGGACCAGAGCTTGCATGCACTTGAGTGTCATCTTTGCTTGCTTTCTCACATTGTGACCTCTCACCAAAGCTTGCAACTTTACAAGCCCTTTAAGCGCACGAAGAGCCCTCCTTGCCTTGAGCACAAACGCAGCAAACAAAACGATCAAAACCTACTTTCTCTTTTTCCCATTCAACTTTCCTAGCAACCAAACAGAGCTTTAGAATTAGATCTACAGATCATAATTATTGTTCACCTACCAAGTAACCTCTAAAAGCTGTCTGGATTACAACAGCATAATGGTGTTCTCTAGCATGATTAGAAGGCCCGGTCAGCCGAGCCACCTCAGCTGCAGCTTGCGCGGTAGCCATTGCAGCCTCCGCCGTGGCGGTGGCCACGGCAAGCACATACTTTTGCTCTGCAGCAGCTGCTGATACATGCTCTGCTGCATCCTTTGATGGTTGAGGTTGCGCTTGCTGTGTGCTTATTTCTTGCCGATTTAAATGTGTGGGTTTTCTGAAAATCCACCTTCTCTTCTCTCTTTTCTGGACAAATTAAACCCAGAAAACAAAATTAAAATTCCCAACTTTTTCATCTGCCCCTGTGAACCCAAAAAGATATAAAACTTGCAAAGATTAAAAAAACGAAAGATTAGGGGTTTTTAGAAAAATACCTTTTGATCTTCATCGTCTTTAGTGGGCGATCTGAAAGCCCTTTTGACAGCAGTCAACCATGAAGTCCCTCCCTTCTTCCCCATGAAATAGCACAGTAAAACTAGAACCCAGCTGCATTTACAGCAAAGATTAAGAGGGTTGTAGCATCAGAAAGCGCCAGACATGCAGTGATGTGGGTGGATCGTGGCTTGTACGAAAGTGCCACCTCTTTCACCCAAAAGCTTGAAAAGGAAAGCGAGAGAGAGAAACCCAAGGAATGCGACTTACTCACTTGCTCTTCCTAGTTCAGCTATGCTAATTGCTAAGATTCAATCAAATATTATATTCCAGGGAAATAAATCCGAAATCTTTTTGTTAAAGGTTAAAAGCTTTGGTCTTTCTGCGGGCATTGAAGAACAGTCATGGGTGCTGTCAGAAGCTACCTCAATAAAACTTCGGTTACTAAAATTTAAAACTAATTTCGTAAAAAATATGTGACAAAGTGCATTTAATCAAAACTTATCTCTTCAGCTTCAAGAGTTATTTACAAATATTATCCTGATGAATGTGATGATAATCCTCTTAGCGATAAAATTAATATATATGATCTGCGTTTCGAATGATATCGAGAATGTTGAAGACCGAGAGCAAAAAGAAATGGACAAAAAGAGAGAGCACGTTGAGGGTGCACAGAAACCAACAGGCAACAGTAGTGCCTAATTTTATTTATTTCTTTCTTTCTTTTTCGTATGTTGTGAAATTTGCTGGCTTTTTGTGTCTAAAAAAACAAACAACTGGGACGGGGGTATGAAGCTCTCATGGTGTCACGTGGTGGTAACAGCGGCCAGCAGGTAGAGCGTAGAGGTACAGCGAGAGGTGTAGTTATATTGTGGTTGATGGTGCACGGTGGCCCTCACCCCACAGTTGAATGCTGTTGTTAGAAACTGCATCACAAGATTCGCTTAGAAAAATATGGTGGTCCATAAAACTATTGACATTCTTCCCATTTTTGGTCAGACTTGTGGTTGTAGGCTTTCCTTGAAGAATATTATACTTCTTAGGAAAAAAAATGCTTACTTATACTGAATGATTCAACATATAATAGGATCCAGACTTTTTGCGTTTAGATCAAATCTCACATCTACTAAACCGGTTAAATCGGATCAATGTCGATATTAGGGCATGAACCCAGTTGATGACTAGGTGTGCTACAACCAACTCCAAAAATAAGTAAAAAAGAAAGATAAAAATCCAAGTTTAGTAGTCTTTAATCACTTCGAACCCGAATCAGAAAAGAATGATAAAAATTTAAATTTAATAGTCTTCATCTGGTTTGAACTCGAATCAGAAATCCCGTTTTGAATAAGCATAATTACCTCAATTACAAATCCCTTGAGAGGAAGAGCATTAAAGAATATAATCATACAAGAAAATAAATACAATATATAATATGTGGAATTATTACTGATAGGTAAACAAACTAGTTCTAACATTTTAACGAGTTTAGTAGAATTTTTTACCTAATTGAATAAGACTTTGGGTACAAATTTCTCAGTAATTTAACTATTTACAATAATAAAAAATAAGAATAAAATGGTTAAATTACTATTAATAAAAAGTGAAAAAATTTGACTTGACTTAAATATATATAATGATTTTTTTTATTAATCAAATAAGAACTTCATTAATAAGCCAACATTACAATGCAATGAAAGCCCACAAATAGAATGACTTAAAAGGAACATAAACATTCACACAAACAACACCAAATTTATGTACATATAAGTCCAAAACCGTAAACATACAACAACCCAAAAGTAACCCTAGATTCAAAACATGGAAAGCTGACATTGGTCAATCCCCCGCCATCACCTGCTACCCGAGTTGCCACGAACCAGCAAACACTGAACTACCAGAAGCAAAGTAAGTGAAGGTGAAACCGAAGAAGTCAGCGGAAAATGGAGGTGAATATGTCACTCGCGCAAG
>CM064873.1:15793019-15825519 GCA_032719365.1 Prinsepia uniflora | reverse complement strand
TCCCTTTCCTTAGAACCGTACTTGAGAGTTTCCCACCTCATACGGCTCAGCGGTCAAATTCTTTTGGTTAACCAAAAGAAAAAGGTTAATTACATGAGTTTCAAACTTAAATTTTTCTTAATAATCAGTTTTATCTTTTCTCCCACCTTACAGAAGAATAAATCATAGGCATTTTCACTATCATTCGAGTTTTCTGAAAGGTAACTATCTCGGTTTCATATATAAATTTATATAGAATCTTTGAAAAAGGTCGTCCTTCATAAGAAGGAAAAGACTTACTATCTTTGGGATTTGATGCTACGCCGCTGCTCAATACCTTAGGGGATCCACTCTATTACATAAGTGGATTCCTAACTTTTATCTCATATCATGACATAAGTGAGCAGTTCTTATTGTATCGGACCAAAACCTCGCGACTTGATCTTTACGGCGCTTCCTCTATCAATTAGATCCTTTATCCATAGAATAAAGTATCTAGGCATACCTATTTCTTCATATTTCGACTTTTATGAAGTTTATTTCTTTGCTACAGCTGATAAAAATCGTTGTTTTGAACGATACATATGTAGAAAGCCTACCCTTTTTTCTAGTATTTATTAACGGATTTGTTCTTTCGTTCCTTTTTTATTTCTATAGTGGAGATAGTCGCACGTAATGACAGATCACGGCCATATTATTAAAAGCTTGTGGTAAGAATGGGTTTCGCTCTAGTGCCCGAAAATAATATTCCAAAGCTTTCGTATGTTCTCCGTTACTTGTGTGGATAAGGCCTATGTTATAGAGTATATAACTTCGATCATAAGGATCAATTTCTAGTCGCATAGCTTCATAATAATTCTGTAAAGCTTCCGCATAATTTCCTTCGGATTGAGCCGACATCCGTTACGGTCGTCATTCGATTCAAAGAATCTCCGTTCCAGAACCGTACATGAGATTTTCATCTCATACGGCTCCTCCTTTATGTGCATAATGAGAATAATACATGGAATCGAAAAATATTCTCATTATAAACTAAGCGGGGCTGGTGTTTTTACAAGAAATCTCTAGGCAACCTTCTTGTAAAAGATCTAATCTTTCCTTAACACCAAACATGTTGATATTAGATAAAAATAGTGACTCCAACAATTTCTTTGTCTTCAATGCCCTTAAATTTGCAGGAATTAGTCACTTCAATAGTCTTCGATGGTTATATGGGTATCCAAAATACGAACGAGATGGATGTTTGTTGTCCCAACCATTCTTGTTAGTCCCGATCCTGATAAAGAAAAGGGATAATTTATAACAAAGTTTTCGTGTGTTGATTCCTAGGAGTAGTGCTTCTTTCCCTATGCCCCCTATTTATTGGTATTAGTGGAGTAGGGTTGACCCAACCCATAGGTGTAACCTTTTGCTCAATACTGTAGAATCGACAATTGAAGCATCTGAGGCTGCATTAATCGGGGATACACGATAGAAGGGTTTGTTTTATTTACAAACCTCACCTTCAACAAACGTAGATTTATTTCAATAAATTTTTTCTTACTATCCCGAGTTGTCTTTCTCTTACGACCGAGAGCGGTAAAAAAAAATAATAATCAAATCGCACCATCTCTGTAATAGGTGAATGCCTCTTTTTCTCCCGAAGTTGTCGGAATTATTCGTAATAAGATATTGGCTACAATTGAAAAGGTTTTATCAATAAAATTTCCATTTATCCCAGATCTAGACATAGGTGTATTAATCCATTCTATAATTTATTTTAACTTCCTTTCGTGATAAAATGATCCCACAAACAAAGGAATTGTACAGTACGAAATAACATAAAAACCGATTGATTAAAACAAAAAGGAAGACCTTTTACTCAAATTGTTTATTTTTGACAGGAATCAATAAAAAAAAATAAGAAAAATTTGAATCTGATTAGATTTCATCCAAATGTAGTAGTATAAGAATATGTAGTAGTATAGGAACTACTCCTATTTCATTGAAGCTGAAGAATCAAAGAATTTATCCTACATAAAGAGAATTTATCCTACAGATTGGGATAATTCGAGAAGTTTTGGTTGAATTATGATCCAAAGAGGAAAAAAATCTAATAATCATTCTATGATAAAAATGGAACACCGTCTGCTTTGTGTTGTGTGTATAGTGGGTATACGCTATACAATCAAATAAAAAAAATCCGGGGGACAGTTCATGAATTTGGAATAAATCTATGGGTTAAGAAGTTGGAGTAAGGGGTTGTTGTTGAAAAATCTAAAAATGGAAAGGAATTTTATAATTTTTATGAAAATTGAATAATGGTCTAAACTAAATAGAATCATGATCTAAAGGTATCTCATAGTCTATTAAAAAATGGATCCATCGTTGGATTCGTTCCAATTGAGTGATTTAATCCGGTATAAATATTCGAATTCGAACGGACGGAAACACCATCTTCGCAAACATGACTAGATATATATATCTTTATTGTTTATTTTAATCACAATTTTTCACAAAAAATCTTTTTCTTTCTCCCCAGCCTCGGAAGAAGGATTTGTATTTGATGAAAAGTTTTATATTTTTAGAGTTAAGTTCTTATAGTTAAAATTGAATGTACATACCTATCCAAAATAGTATGAATGACTAACCATTCGAGAGTGTCCAAACAACGCTCATAGTGTCACTATGACGAGATTCGAGCCATAGTGACGGCTGGATCGTTTGCAACCCTCCGAGAGTTGTCGGACGCTGCGGTAAGGGTCGAGGCTAGCTTGCCGATACGACACCAGGAGCCACCTTTTTCGGGAGCTTCTAGTCAGAGATTACCGAAGAGGGGTAACTACAGTGGAGCATCGTCTTCGGGCGATGATCGTTTTGGTAGACCTGGTAGTTTCTAGAGTTCGGGATTCCGTGATTACCGAGCACAGCCGACTCCGCAAGCTAGTGCGACGTCTGTTGCGTCTATAGGGAGATCGAGTGATGGACCAGGTCCTTCCGGTCGGGATGCTTGTTTCTACTGTGGGGAGAGAGGTCATTTCCGACGTGAGTGTCCTTTGTTACCACAAGAAGGTGGAGTAGGTCGAGGATCGGCGGTGCCCGGACGGAGTACAACGTTAGCTTCAAGGACAGCGGGCACCAGAAGAGGTGGTGGTCCCACGAGTGGTGTGGGAGGACGTGGTAGATCATCAGGACCCCAGGCCCGAGTGTTTTCGATGATTCAGTAGGAGGTTCAGTCGGCACCAGGTGCGGGGACAGGTACTTTTACTATTTTTGGTTGTGTTGCACCTACTTGGTTGTTGGATCTTGGGGTGTAGTTAGGCCTTATCCTAGGTGACCTGGAGTGACGAGGTTGAGGAGTTCAGTGAGTACCGTTGAAGGATGACGGAAGAAACGGGAAATGAGTGACTATAACTGATCGATATGAGGTTATTGAAGGAAGAGAACCCACAATCTAGGATTTGCCTTTAGGATTTTGTAGCTTTATTCCGACAAGTGGTCGAAGTAGCAGCCGAAGGAGTGAGCCAGTAGGTAGGATTTCCTGTTTGAACTAGATTGTTCTGGGTTAGGATTTGAGTTGGGTTCTGGAAGGTGAGGTGGTAGTACGCGAGGATGTACTCTATGAATTCTATTGGGTACTCTATATGAGGTATTTTAAAATACCTTCATTTTCTGTTCATAGAGTTTCCCTTGCGTACACCATAAAGTTGTTGTCGTCCTGAGAGAGGGTCAGGAGTGGTGAACTGGTAGTTGGGAGTGTTGTGAAATACCCAAGGTGGAGATGATAGATCGGAAACCTAGGAGTAGTTGTTGTTGAGTTAGTGTTGATCACCGGGTAGGAGACCCCTAATGTTGGGAACGAGCTGTGGGATTTCGGGGACTAAATTCTTTTAAGGAGGGTAGGTTGTAACGACCCGTCCCAAAAATTAGGATTAAGACGGTGATTAGTGACGGGTTAGTGAGCTTAATCGGTGGTTATTTGGTTACGATAGGTCCGTTAGTGTTAAATGACAATTTTGCCCCTAAGTTGGGTAAATAGTTGACTTTTAGTTTGGGTGGTCAATTGGGTATTGACCGGTGACTGTGACTTAGTTTGGGACGTCACGAATCCGTAGACAGGTGGCACGCCCGATTCCGACATCCGAGGAGGAAGCTATGATGTTCGGAAGGTTTAGGGCATTACCGTAATGTGGCTAAAATATGGGGAATAGTTGACTTTTCTTACGGTCGGGTTTTGACACATTGACCTAAGACCGTTAGGTAGATCTCGTCGTCCTGAATTAAACGACAGGTGGCACGTGTTCATCGGACGTCGGACGAATTAGTTACAGGTCTAAAACGGTAAGGGTATTATCGTAAATTTGGACTCAGGAGGGGCATTTTGGTCTTTTTCACATTGGGAATTGTGCAACAGGATAGGGACAGGTGTACAGCTGAGATTGGGACAATTGTGAGAGGGTGAGAGGATTGTGACATGTGGCAGGGACCTAGTGGCTTCTAGATGGGTTCACGGGTCCAAATAATTGGGGGTGTAACCGTGCATTCGAGAAAAACAGAGACAGAGTGAGGCTGAGAGAAAATCGATCGATGGCCGGGAAGGGGTGACTGTTGTGAGCTGGTGAGAGTGAACAGAGGTTAAGGGAGAGTTGACGAGTGAATTGGAGTGGGTTGTGTGATCGTGAGTGAGTGAGAGGGAAGGGTGATTTCACGGGAAAAACAAAGAGAGCTGAGGGAGTTGGTGGTGGTGTGTTTCTCCAATTGGACTCGAGAAGAAGCTGAGACGGCTCTGTGGACTCCACGGAAAGCGGCGGCGAGCACGGTGGTGGACGATTGCAGGTAATTTCTAATCCCGGTTCATATGCTCTGTTTTGCCCTGATTTTCAAACGGGAAGTCGTGGGTTTTGAGTACGAGTGGAGGGATTTGGTGAGTTGGGGTGAGCTTTAGTGAGGTCCTAGGAACCGTCTAAGGTGGTTGCCGTGACGGGGGAAGACTTGGGTGGCCGGATCGTGAAACAGAGTTTTGGGGAGGTTTGATTTCGAGCTTGAGACGACGGGTAGGAGGCTGTGTCGAGGTGTTAGAGTGAGGGGAATAGGTTGCTTAGGACTAGACGAAGAGGCTGGTGAAGAGAGGGAAGAAAACGGTGAAGGAACGGTGGAGAACAGGGTGCGCCGGTTCAGACCGGTTCGCCCACGGTAGACGATGATGAACAATGATCGTGTGCAGGCGCGTGAGGCCCACGCGCAGCCACTTTGGAAGGCGCGTGGGGGCGCGTGCAGCGGTTCTTGGGAAAATGGCCAACAAAGTTTTTGGTCCAGGAGTTATAACGAGTCTAATGAAATTAGTTTCGGGTTAATCGGACGTCGATTCGAAGTAGTTCTACGAGGTTGAAAGTTTAGGGTTCCGGTTCGTTACGTTTAGGACCCGGGGATTTTTGGGGAAAATTAGGAGAGTCTTGATAGAAGTATTAGTGACGTTCTTTGGTGACTTGTGACAGGATCGGGACTTCCTGATGAAGCTGAGGAACGTACAGGACGTACCGGGCGCGAGTGACGTGCCGGTGACTGTGAGTGGACCCCTTTTCTAAACTCGAGCATGCATAACTGCTTTTAATTACTTGTTTTATGGTTTTCATTATGATTTCATGATTATTGAATGCTTTATATCTGTTTTATGAAATGGCACGATTTTCGAGGAAATTACGTATTTGGCACGTTTTACGAGAAATGCTTGATTACTGATTATGATACCATGATTTGGGATTTCAAATGATCAATGGTTTTGGAACATGATTTTGAGGATCAAGGCTATCGGTTTTGAAATCGGATTTCCGAAACGGAATTTGGTTTTAAAGTTGGAAAGTGGATTTCCGAATTTGGGTTCGGAATGACGGTTCTGGACGCCAGAAGGGCTTCAGACCGGTGATTTCGGATTCGGGTTTGGATGTGGATTTAGAAATGGTTTTAAAATGGTTTTGGATTGGATTTTCTGGATTTGGTTATTGGGTTTAAAGACCCGGATATTGTGATTGACGGGGGACGGGCCCGGATTGGGTTTAAAGACCCGGATTGAGTTTAAAGACTCGGATATACTGATATTTCCCCCGTAGGCCTGTTGAGTATAAAGACTCGGGAGTTTAAAGACTCGGATACTATTGAGGCCTGGATTGAGTTTAAAGACTCGGGAGTTTAAAGACTCGGATAGGTCCAGCAGGATTGATCGGATAATGATTGGTTGAAACTTATGGTTTATGACGTGGTTTTTATGATGCTTACGACATGATTTCTATAATTGTTTTTAAGATGATTCTGCAAATGTTTTTATGACAATCTTTATGTGATTTAAAACTTATTTCAGTAAATGGGTTATGCATGTGTGTTTTCGAAACGGAGGGCTAAACCCTGGTTTTATTATGAAATGGTTTTCGGAAAGTATTTTATTATTTATGGTCCACTCACACCTTCTGTTTTAAATTTCCCTCCAAGTCGTGGAGCTAGCGCGGGGGTTGACGTTGAGGCAGCATCAGAGGCATAGAATACTCGAGAGTTTCCCCGGAGTGCTTTAAATTTTTCGTTGTGCGTGTACCTAGTTTATCAGTTTTCTTTCCTTTATATTTTGGTACTATGTTCTGTAACACTTTGACTTCGGGATGTTTAAATTTTCTCCTGCGTCTGGCTTGTATTTGGTGATTTTTCGTGAGTTTACTTTAGTTGCGTGTCGGGGTGTCAGACGGGAGCAGGATTTACCTCGGTTTTCGGGGTGAAATCGGGGTGGGTCCTGAAAATTGGTATCAGAGCATAGGTTTGACGGGTTTGTCGGTTTGTGTCTGTTGTGAGGTTGTGTTTAGGCTGTTTGAATGCTTCTATGCCTCTTTCAGCGTGCGGTTGACTATGCCTCCGAGACGTGGACCCCCTCCACGACCTGAAGATGAAGCAGCGAGAGGGACAGAGAGTGCTACGATTGAGCGAGCCCAGCGGCTCGGGGCTATGACTTTAAGTGGTGGGGCAGATCATGAGGAAGCCCAGAGGTGGATCATGAGACTTGAACGGATTTTTGCCGTGATGCATTGCCCACCGGAGGATCGAGTGTTATTGGCTACATTCTTACTGGACGGTGCGGCGTACGAGTGGTGGTATACCCTCGAGTTGTCTGGCTGGGATGCCCACACTGTGACCTGGGAGACGTTCCGGGAGAGGTTCTCAGATCAGTATTACCCTCGTTCTTTCCAAGATGCCAAGGAGGCTGAGTTTCTGCAGCTTCAACAGGGGAATCTGAGTGTGGCTGAGTACGAACAGAAGTTTCAGATGTTGTCTCGGTTTGCTCCTGCGTTTGTGGCCACTGAAGCCGAGAAGTGCCGTAGGTTTGAATTGGGCCTGCGAGACGAGATTCGAGTCATAGTGACGGCTGGATCGATTGCTACCCTCCGAGAGTTTTCGGACGTTGCGGTAAGGGTCGAGGCAAGCTTTCCGGTACGACACCGGGAGCCACCTTTTTCGGGAGCTTCTAGTCAGAGAGTACCAAAGAGGGGTAACTACAGTGGAGCATCGTCTTCAGGCGATGATCATTTTGGTAGACCTGGTAGTTTCCAGAGTTCGAGATTCCGTGGTTACCGAGCACAGCCGACTCCGCAAGCTAGTGCGACGTCTGTTGCGTCTACAGGGAGATCGAGTGATGGACCAGGTCCTTCGGTCGGGATTCTTGTTTCTACTGTGGGGAGCGAGGTCATTTCCGACGTGAGTGTCCTTTGTTACCACAAGAAGGTGGAGTAGGTCGAGGATCGGCGGAGCCCGCACGGAGTACAGCGTTAGCGTCAGGGACATGGGGAACCAGAGGAAGTGGTGGTGCCACGAGTGGTGTGGGAGGACGTGGTAGATCTTCAGGACCCCAGGCCCGAGTGTTTTCGATGACTCAGCAGGAGGTTCAGTCGGCACCAGGTGCGGGGATAGGTACTTTTACTATTTTTGGTTGTGTTGCACCTACTTGGTTGTTGGATCTTGGGGTGTAGTTAGGCCTTATCCTAGGTGACCTGGAGTGACGAGGTTGAGGAGTTCAGTGAGTTCCGTTGAAGGATGACGGAAGAAACGAGAAATGAGTGACTATAACTGATCGATATAAGGTTATTGAAGGAAGAGAACCCACAATCTAGGATTTGCCTTTAGGACTTTGTAGCTTTATTCCGAAAAGTGGTCGAAGTAGTAGCCGAAGGAGTGAGCCAGTAGGTAGGATTTCCTGTTTGAACTAGATTGTTCTGGGTTAGGATTTGAGTTGGGTTCTGGAAGGTGAGGTGGTAGTACGCGAGGATGTACTCTATGAATTCTATTGGGTACTCTATATGAGGTATTTTAAAATACCTTTGTTTTCTGTTCATAGAGTTTCCCTTGCGTACACCATAAAGTTGTTGTCGTCCTGAGAGAGGGTTAGGAGTGGTGAACTGGTAGTTGAGAGTGTTGTGAAATACCCAATGTGGAGATGATAGATCGGAAACCTAGGAGTAGTTGTTGTTGAGTTAGTGTTGATCACTGGGTAGGAGACCCCTAATGTTGGGAACGAGCTGTGGAATTTCGGGGACGAAATTCTTTTAAGGAGGGTAGGTTGTAACGACCCGTCCCAAAAATTAGGATTAAGACGGTGATTAGTGACGGGTTAGTGAGCTTAATCGGTGGTTAGTCGGTTACGATAGGTCCGTTAGTGTTAAATGACGATTTTGCCCTAAGTTGGGTAAATAGTTGACTTTTAGTTTGGGTGGTCAATTGGGTATTGACCGGTGACCGTGACGTAGTTTGGGACGTCACGAATCCGTAGACAGGTGGCACGCCCGATTCCGACATCTGAGGAGGAAGTTATGATGTTCGGAAGGTTTAGGGCATTACCGTAATGTGGCTAAAATAGGGGGAATAGTTGACTTTTCTTACGGTCGGGTTTTGACACGTTGACCTAGGACCGTTAGGTAGATCTCGTTGTCCTGAATTCAACGACAGGCGGCACGTGTTCATCGGACGTCGGACGAATTAGTTACGGGTCTAAAACGGTAAGGGTATTATCGTAAATTTGGACTCAGGAGGGGCATTTTGGTCTTTTGCACATTGGGAATTGTGCAACAGGATAGGGATAGGTGTACAGCTGAGATTGGGACAATTGTGAGAGGGTTGAGAGGATTGTGACACGTGGCAGGGACCTAGTGGCTTCTAGACGGGTTCACGGGTCCAAATAATTGGGGGTGTAACCGTGCATTCGAGAAAAACGGAGACAGAGTGAGGCTGAGAGAAAATCGATCGATGGCTGGGAAGGGTTGACTGTTGTGAGCTGGTGAGAGTGAACAGAGGTTAAGGGAGAGTTGAGGAGTGAACAGGAGTGGGTTGTGTGATCGTGAGTGAGTGAGAGGGAAGGGTGAGTTCACTGGAAAAACAGAGAGAGCTGAGGGAGTTGGTGGTGGTGTGTTGCTCCAATTGGACTCGAGAAGAAGCTGAGACGGCTCTGTGGACTCCACGGAACGCGGCGGCGAGCACCGTGGTGGACGGCTACAGGTAATTTCTAATCCCCGTTCATATGCTCTGTTTTGCCGTGATTTTCAAACGGGAAATCGTGGGTTTTAAGTACGAGTCGAGGGATTTGGTGAGTTGGGTGAGCTTTAGTGAGGTCCTAGGAACCGTCTAAGGTGGTTGCCGTGACGGGGGAAGACTTGGGTGGCCGGATCATGAAACAGAGTTTTGGGGAGGTTTGATTTCGAGCTTGAGACGACGGGTAGGAGGCTGTGTCGAGGTGTTAGAGTGAGGGGAATAGGTTGCTTAGGACTGGACGAAGAGGCTGGTGAATAAAGGGAAGAAAACGGTGAAAGAACGATGGAGAACCGGGTGCGCTGGTTCAGACCGGTTCGCCCAAGGTAGACGATGATGTACAGTGATCGTGTGCAGGCGCGTGAGGCCCATGCGCAGCCACTTTGGGCGGCGCGTGGGGGCGCGTGCAGCGGTTCTTGGGAAAAAGGTCAACATAGTTTTTGGTCCAGGAGTTATAACGAGTCTAATGGAATTAGTATCGGGTTAATCGGACGTCGATTCGAAGTAGTTCTACGAGGTTGAAAGTTTAGGGTTCCGGTTCGTTACGTTTAGGACCCGGGGATTTTTGGGGAAAATTAGGAGAGTCTTGGTAGAAGTATTAGTGACGTTCTTTGGTGACTTGTGACAGGATCATGACTTCCCGAGGAAGCTGAGGAACGTGCAGGACGTACGGGGCGCGAGTGACGTGCCGGTGACTATGAGTGGACCCCTTCTCTAAACTCGAGCATGCATAACTGCTTTTAATTACTTGTTTTATGGTTTTCGTTATAATTTCATGATTATTGAATGCTTTATATCTGTTATATGAAATGACGCGGTTTTTGAGGAAATTACGTATTTGGAACGTTTTATGAGAAATGCTTGATTACTGATTATGATGCCATGATTTGGGATTTCAAATGATCAATGGTTTTGGAACACGATTTTGAGGATCAAGGCTTTCGGTTTTGAAAACGGATTTCGGAAACGGAATTTGGTTTTAAAGTTGGAAAGTGGATTTCCGGATTTGGGTTTGGAATGACGGTTCTGGAAGTCGGAAGAGCTTCAGACCGGTGATTTCGAATTCGGGTTTGGATGTGGATTTAGAAATGGTTTTAAAATGGTTTTGGATTGGATTTTCTAGATCTGGTTATTGGGTTTAAAGACCCGGATATTGTGATTGACGGGGGACAGGCCCGGATTGGGTTTAAAGACCCGGATTGAGTTTAAAGACTCGGGAGTTTAAAGACTCGGATATACTGATATTTCCCCCGTAGGCCTGTTGAGTTTAAAGACTCGGGAGTTTAAAGACTCGGATACTATTGAGGCCTGGATTGAGTTTAAAGACTCGAGAGTTTAAAGACTCGGATAGGTCCATCAGGTTTGATCGAATAATGATTGGTTGAAACATATGTTTTATGACGTGGCTTTTATGATGCTTACGACATGATTTCTATAATTGTTTTTAAGATGATTCTGCAAATGTTTTTATGACAATCTTTATGTGATTTATAACTAATTTCAGAAAATGGGTTATGCATGTGTGTTTTCGAAACAGAGGGCTAAACCCTGGTTTTATTATGAAATGGTTTTCGGAAAGTATTTTATTATTTATGGTCCACTCACACCTTCTGTTTTTAATTTCCCTCCAGGTCGTGGAGCTAGCGCGGGGGTTGACGTTGAGGCAGTATCAGAGGCATAGAATACTCGAGATTGACCCCGGAGTGCTTTAAATTTTCCGTTGTGCGTGTCCCTAGTTTATCAGTTTTCTTTCCTTTGTATTTTGGTACTATGCTCTGTAACACTTTGACTTCGGGATGTTTAAATTTTCTCCTGCGTCTGGCTTGTAGTTGGTGATTTTTCGTGAGTTTACTTTAGTTGTGTGTCGGGGTGTCAGACGGGAGCAGGATTTACCTCGATTTTCGGGGTGAAACCGGGGTGGGTCCTGACAATACGAACATTTTAGCGTTGGTTTCGAGTTAATCTGACACTGTTTCGACATTGTTTCGAGGGTCCGAAGGTTTCTTTTACGTTTTTAATTTACATTTAATTCCCGGAAAATTATGGGAAATTAGTATGATGTTATTTGAGATCTTAGTGACCCTGAAAAGTGATTTTGGACAAGATTCGAGATTTTGGAAAATGTCGGGAATTACAGAAACGCGTGCAGCTACAGAAACGCGTGCAGCGTGAAAACGAACGATATGGACGGTGAGTGAGTGGACTTTGCTTTCTAAAATTTAATGCATGCATAAATGTTTCTATGATTTCTATGATTATGATTATGACTTATGGTGATTTCGATTTCCGTATTTATACGTATTTTGATATGCAATACGAAATTACACGTATTTCGAGACTATGGTTTCTCTTATGCCTTGGTGATGGTTTGATGAACGATTTTATATGATTTGTGCGTATCATGTTTTAAGGATGTTTTGATTATGATTATGAGTATGACCTACGGTTTTAACACTTATTTCAAGATTATTACGGATTTGCGCGTTTTTCGAGATTTCGAGTATATTTGTTTTAATCATGGTTTTGATGCTTTGACTTTGGGATTTGAAATACGATTTGATTTCGAATATTGAAAACGGATTTTGGAAAAGGGTGATTTCAGGCTTGATTCCTAGGGCATAAAAGTAATTTTGATGAACGAGATTCGGATTTCGGAAACATGGAAGTGGATTTCTGGATTGGGTTCGGAATGGTGGTTCCGGATGCCAGTTTACGGAATCATTATTGCGAATTCGGTTTCAGGAATGGATGACGGATATGATTGGGGATTTGAATGTGAAATTCGGACATAAGTCCTATTATGACAAAATGTGATTTCAAATTGGTTTTGGAATTTGGGTCACGATGGATCCTGGATTGTTGTGATTTACAAATGGTTTTGGGTTTAAAGACCCGGTATGATTGCTGGATTTGGTTTTGGGTTTAAAGACCCGGTTAATCGATGACGGGGGCGGGCCCGGATTGGGTTTAAAGACCCGGATTGAGTTTAAAGACTCGTGAGTTTAAAGACTCGATTATTGTGATACCCCCCAGATGCCTATTGATTATGTTATGAGTTTAAAGACTCGTTGATATCTCGCGAATGCCTGATATATGTGAGTTTAAAGACTCGGTAATTGATATCCAACAAAACTGATTGAGTTGTGATTTGTTGTTGATCTTGATGTTTTCGGATGTGTTGGGTAGTGGCCCGGTTTTTATGGTTTGATGGATTTTGGATTATATTGTGTCCTTAGATTTGATTCATGATTCTAGGCTGAGACCCTGTGTTTATGATTACGGGCTAAGACCCGAAGGTTAAGAAAAGGAAAATGATTTGATTTTCGTACACGGTTTTCTTATGTTGAAAATGTAACAGATTGCGAAATGATTTTTGAATGCATGCATTGGTTTTACGTGGAGGGTAGAAATGTCTTTCTGTAACTGTTTTATAAACTGATTCGTTTTTTGTCCACTCACACCTTTTGTGTTTTTATTGACCCTCCAGGTCGTGGCGCGTTGATCGAGGCTGATCGAGAGGCGGAGGTATGCGTGAGTACGTGTGTGGCTATCCTTTGTTAGGCAAGTACTGAGGGTAATTTGGGAACTTCAGTCGACTTGCCAGACGGGAGCAGGACTGGGCATGGTTATCAATGTCCCTTCGGGGGCGGTCCTGTGATATGACGCTTGCCCCCGGACTGCAGATGTGTTCCTTTCGGAGAGGTCATGATGCACTGCCTGTTGTCGAGCAGTTGTGAGAAGTAATGACCTAGGGAGGCTCGACTTAGGAGTGCTGATGTTATCCTCTGAGATCGATCAGCGATGTGTTTGCAATGATCTAGAGACGGTCGCGTCGAGTGATGTGTTCACGACGACATGCTAGGATTGTGAGCGGTCCTGAGCTATATGCACATGTGCTAGGATTAGAATCGTGACTGATATTGAGGATGGGATGTGTTCCCACGTGCTCTATGATTTGGGTTGGGGCTCCGTTTTGGTTTTCTTTGATTTGGTTTTGGGCTGCGGCTCTGTATGATTCGGTTTTGAGGTGAGACTCTACTGAGGTAATGACTTCGATTGAGAAGAATTTTTCACTGTGTTTTGAATTGGGAAGCAATACGTCTTGCTTCTGAGAAAGTATTTGAAATCACTGTTTTATTATGCATGCATGATTTTACGTGATGGGTATAAATGTCTTTTCGATAAATGATGTTTTTGAATTGTTTATTTTTGTCCACTCACAACTTTTATGGTTTTAATACCCTTCAGGTTGAACGCGGATGCAGGCTGTAACAGAGATCGAGACATTACATGCCACCGTCGATCCTAGCGTACCCTGATGGACCCCGAGTGAGGGACAAGTTTATCCCTGGTCTGACACACAGTCTCAAATGGGAGCAGGCACATCCCACAATAATCCAGGGGGATTGGGATGGGTCATGTCACTTATGATTTGGTGAAATTACTGAATGGAAGAATATCAATAAAGAATAAATTAGTGTATATTTCGAAGAAAGAAGAAAATAGCTCACAACCAAGATACAAAGCAAGACTAGTTGTGAAAATCTTCAGTTAGAAGCACAAAGTTGAGTTTGAAAAGATTTTCTCACCAGTAGTGATGATAACGCCTATTAGAGTAGTGCTTGGTTTGGCTGCTAGTCTGAATCTAGAAGTTGAGCAACTAGATGTCAAGACTGCATTCCTTCATGGAGACCTTGAAGAAGAAATTTACATGGAGCAGACAGAAGGTTTCAAAGTTATAGGAAAAGAAGACCTAGTCTGCTGAGTAAACAAGAGTATGCATGGACTGAAGCAAGCACCACGACAATGGTACAAAAAGTTTGATTCCTTCATGATCAAACATGGATACCAGAGGACCACTTCTGATCATTGTGTTTTTGTTAAGAGGTTCTTTGATGGAGAATTTATTATACTTCTTTTATATGTTGATGACATGTTGATCGTAGGTCGTGATAGTGACAAGATTAGGAAGTTGAAGAAAGAACTTAGCAAGTCTTTTGCAATGAAAGATTTAGGACCAGCAAAACAGGTTCTTGATATGCATATCTCTCGTGGTCGAAAGAATGGAAAGTCGTGGTTATCACAAGAAAATTATATCGAGAAGATGTTGAAGAAATTTAACATGGACAAAACAAAATCAGTTGTGACTCATCTTGCTAATCATTTCAAGCTCAGCTCCAAGTAGTGTCCTACAAGTGACAAAGAGAAGGAAGAGATGAACTCGGTGCCATATGCCTCAGCAATTGGAAGTCTTATGTATATGATGGTGTGCACGAGGACAGATTTAACACATGCAGTTGGTGTTGTTAACAAATTCTTATCCACACCAGGTAAAGAACACTGGGAAGTAGTAAAATGGATTATGAGATATCTTAGAGGCACCTCCAAAATGAGTTCGTGTTTTGGATGTGGTAAGCCCAAATTGGTTGGGTATATAGATGCAGACCATGCTAGAGAACTTGACACCAGAAAGTCCACTTCAGGTTATCTAGTTACTTTTTCTGGGGGAGCTGTTTCCTAGCAGTCTAGATTACAGAAGTGCATTGCTCTGTCAACTATAGAATCAGAGTTTATTATTGCTACAGAAGCTTGCAAAGTGTTATTGTGGATGAAGAGATTCTTATAAGAGTTGGGACAAGAGCAACACAAATATGTTCTTCATTGTGATAGCCAAAGTGCTATTCATTTGAGTAAGAGCTCAAGTTTCTACTCAAGGTCAAAACATATTGATGTGAGATATCATTGGATTCGTGAAGTGTTGGAATCCAAACAACTTCAAATCGAGAAGATTCATACTGATGACAATGGTTCAGATGTGATGACAAAGTGTTTACAAAAGGACAAATATGAGTTTTGCAGAAGCGCAGCTGGTATGATGGAGCCCTCCACATAAGTCGGGAAGGGGGAAATTGATGAATTATTCCCTCCATTAAGTGGAGAGGAATTTGATGGGTTATTCCCTTCATTAAGTGCAGTAGAATTTGATGGGTTAATCCCTCCATTAAGTGGGGGAGAATTTGATGGGTTAATCCCTCCATTAAGTGGAGGAGAATTAATATAATTTTTAGAGTTCCCCAAAAGAAAACTTTTGATATCCCAATGTACATGTGATGGTTTGTGCATGGATATGATTTTGGGTAGGTTCATTAGGAAGAACACTTATTGTTGGAGATTACTATGCTCATAGGAGTTACCATGAGATTAATTGAAGTTAACTCGTATGCTTGACCATGCATTGATGACTTCCTTCCATCCATCCCTATATAAAGGAGAGAGATTAAGTATTCTCAATCATCCTTCAAGCAACAAGTTATCCACCAAAAGTGAGAGTGAGAAGAGAGTTCCTCCTTGTGTAAGAAATATGAAGATAGCCTCCTTCGTGAGAAAAAGAGAGAAAGTGAGATCCTCTTGAGTGAATCCAAGAGAGAGTTGTGTATCCACCATTGAGTGAGATTGTACTAGTAATCCCATTATTCATAGTGAAAGAATTTTGGAGCTACTGTCCGAGGATGTAGGCATACTGCCGAATCTCGTTAAATGTTGGTGTTCTCTTTTATGTTTTTTATTTCTGCTTTATTTTTGCCAACAATAATAAAACTTAATTAATGGGCTTGTTTTCACCGATTTGGTACCAATTCCCAGCTGTTTCCTTTCTCCATTCTCTGCTTGTTTTATTCATCTCAATCATCTATAAACATATATATATATATATATATTAATATATAACCAGAGAAAACTTAATTTACAGCTGCATTACATTTTTAGGCCATCCAACATGGCCTCCACCGGGTTTTACCGGCGTTCGATTGCTTATGCAATCATGTTGGTAGCAGTTCTTGCTGCTGGTGCCAATGCCATTGACATGTACCTTGAGAGGCACGTTACACTTGACACCACAATCAACCCTGTGTCACGTGATCAACCTGTAAGAATAATCAACTATTACTAGCTCAATTAATTTCTTGATTTCTTCTTCTTAATTAAGGATTAAAGGAAAGTAAATTATGATCATGTTCGGGCAGGTTATCGCGATTAATGGGCAGTTCCCAGGGCCATTGATCAATGCCACCACCAATGATTTTGTTCATGTCAATGTGTTTAACAACATGGATTAACCTTTGCTCTTTACATGGTAGTAATTATTTTACATTTCAAAAAATATAACAAATAATTTCCCTTGTCCAGGAATTTGATTGAGCATGAGAAATTAAATCGAATTGTAGGAATGGCATACAATAGAGGCTAAATTCATGGCAAGATGGAGTTTCGGGAACAAATTGCGCTAGAACCGGGTTCAAACTGGACTTATGTGTTCCAAACCAAGGATCAGATTGGTAGTTTCTTCTATTTCCCTTCCACCAACTTCCACAAGGCTGCCGGAGGATTTGGATCGATTGGGATCATCAACCGGAATGTCATCGCCGTCTCCTTCCCCCTGCCCGAAGCTGAATTTGATCTCTTTATTGGTGATTGGTTTTGTGATAGCTACAAGGTCAATTTCTCTTCAAATTGTACGCATCAAATTTAACAACCTCAATTTCATGCTTCACTAACTTTTAAGGCAAATTAAAATTTATTATTTTGTTATTTATCTTAATAACAAAAAGAATATATTTATATCCCACTCTAGTGGTACCTTATTGTATAATCCTTTTGATTTATCGAATTAGCTTTGTGCATATATCATAATCGGAACCGTTCATTTTCTATATCATCATTACAAGATCATCTCCGCAAAAATTCGATAAAATTGAGGATCATTTAGTGATTTATATGTATCAAATAAATCAATAGTTTTGATAAAAATTAATATAATCATGACAAACCGTCCATTTAGTCATATGTCTAAATGACTAAACGACCTCCAATCT
The DNA here is from genome assembly GCA_032719365.1 of Prinsepia uniflora. Classification (NCBI taxonomy): domain Eukaryota; kingdom Viridiplantae; phylum Streptophyta; class Magnoliopsida; order Rosales; family Rosaceae; genus Prinsepia; species Prinsepia uniflora. The sequence goes on along the minus strand of CM064873.1, from coordinate 15,808,138 downwards.
TATTGATATTTTAGGGAGATAATCTTGATATGATAATTTAGATAATGAATAGTTTCGATTATGATATGTACAAAGATAATTTGATAAATTAAAAGGATGAAATGAAGAGATACTACTAGGGTGGATCGAAGTATGGTCCATAACAAAATTATACTTGCTTTTGAAAATTTTAATTTATCTAATTGAAAATTTTGTTTTCGAACAAATTTTTGTCCTTGATTATATTTTTTGTAACATGCTTGTTTTTCTTAGATAAGCTACATCGTAATTTATCTAGGTCACAAATTAGCCTATGTGAGGTCAATTTTATTTTTTCAATTTATTTATTTATTTTTAACTTAATTTGATTTGAATTTTTATAGTTTTTTTTTTCACTAAATGGGGCTTAATTATTTATCATTCACATAAATTAAGAGTGACCAAACTTCAGAGTTGAGATACATTACGACCTGTTTGGTATCATTTTGCAAAACAGTTTTTTATTTTTCAGATACAAAAACAATTGTAAAACATGTTTAATGACTCGATTTTGAAAAATGAATTTAGAAAATGAAAACAAAAGATACAATAATTTGCTTACATTTTATAAAAAAACAAATTATTGTTTTTTAAATTTTAAAATACAACCCCAAAATAAATAAAATATATACAATATTAAATAAAATATCACTACAATATTACCCTAGTTATCATCACCACCATGACCCCACAAGCACCACCACCATATCCATCATTGTCGTCGCCACCATCGCCGGCTCCACAATCACCATTGTCATCACTACCTCCATTGCCACAACTGTTACTACTAAAACCACCACCACCATCACCTCCAACTCCACCACCACTAGCACCACCATCCGCCACCGCAACCAATCCTACTATTATATCATCACCACTTTCACTGTCGCCACCACCACCACCACCACGACTATGAATGCTATGGCTACCACTGCCTCTACCACATCTATAACCACCACCACCACCACCACCACACATGTCACCACCACCACACATGCCACCACTACCACCTATGTCACTAGCACTACCACCCTCATCACTAGCATCACCATTCGCCACCGCAACCAACCCCACCACCACGTCATCACCACTTTCACCGCCACTACCACTACGACCATCGTTGTTGCCACTACCACCAACCCACCCTCATCTCTACCACCACCATCACTGACACATCTATCACCACCAACCCCCAATTACACTTCACCACCATCGCAGCTAACATGACCACCATCACCTATGTTGCCACCACTACCTCTGTTACCACTCCTACTAGTATCACCACTTGTCACAGTCACCATCGTCACTACTTCCACGACCAATGTTGCTGCCACCTGCACCACCACCTTAAAACCACCGTCGTTAACGTCACCATAGCTACCACGACTGCTAATGGTGCCACCCCCATCGCCGTCATTGTCGCCATCGCCATTGCTACCACAATTGCTGCCGCTACCACCCCCCACCACCACCCCATCAGTGCCACCACCCTAGAACTACCACCTTAACTACCACCCCATCATTATCACCACCTCTTCCACTCCACAACCACAATGTTGCCACCACCTCCACCGTCATCCTATCACACTAGCACTAGCACTATCTCTATTATTACCATTGTCATAATCATTATCTCTAAATTATGCTGGTATTCATTGTCTAATGCGTATTTATTATACTTAAATTTCAAATATTTGTACCAAATAAGTTTTTCCTTTTTTCATTCCCAGAGAAACATATTCAGAGTAAATTGCCATACGCATTCTCAAATACAAAATACAAAAAATCTAATTTATTGTTTTCTTTTCACAAAATAATATTTTAATAACTGTTTTGTAAAACGATACCAAACTGGCCCAGTGTATTCAACAGAAAATTTATATAAAAAATGTGACGAAAATTAAATTGAAAGAAAATAGAGAGTTAAAAATAAAAAATAAACTGAGGGATTAAAAAAAAAACATATATAACTTTTCATTTGAGGTAAATCGCAAATTCATAAACTGTAATTTTTGCTTAATTCATGCTTTCTGGGTATGCATGAAATTGGAACGGAATATCAGGGCAAACATTGGAAACCATTTGGTGGCTTATCACACAATCCCAGATATCATTTTGATGGATGGAAAAGTCCCTCTTGGTAACCCCATGTCAAAGGCGTATGAATCCTTCAATGTCACTCAAGGTACGCACTCGAACTTTCAATTACAGAGTTTAAATCCCAGAAAGACAGTTGTGAAACTGAGTATAAATCTCGGGAATGGCAGTAGTATAAGGCATGTTTGTTATGCAGGGAAGACTTACAGGTTGAGAGTATCAAATGTAGGAAATGCTTTGAGTTTCAATTTCAGGATTCAGAGCCATCAGATGGTGTTGGTTGAAACTGAAGGATCTTACACGAATCAAACTACTTTGGACTCTCTGGATGTCCACGTGGGCCAATCATATTCTGTTCTTGTCACAGCCAATCAAAATGAAGCTGATTATTACATGGTGGCATCTCCCAAGTTGGTCGACACTTCTGATTATAGCAACCTTGTGGGCATAGGGGCTTTATATTACTCCAACTCAGTCTCACAAGTTACTGTGCCCCTCCCTGATGGGTCTGACCCATTTATGTACAGTTTTGAGTCAATCAAGCCAAGTCCATTAGGTACACAAGTTGCATTTTTTTTTAATATATTTATTACATCTAATTTTCAGAAAATTTTGAATTGAATTAATATTCCACATTTTTGTTTTTGTTTTTGACACATACACCATTGAATTTATGAATTATATTTGTAATTTTTATATATTTAAAAAAGTCATAATACATTAATATATCCTATGAATAATATTAAAACTATAATGACGTACTGAAGCTTTAACTGTATCAATTAAAAAAATCTATTAGATAACATATATATGCACACATTAATTGTATTATGTTATATATATGATCACACACTCCAATATGGATAATCATGTAATTTTAATCTGTTTAACACGTACGTGATCGACCAGGTGGAACATGACTGCTGGAGCTGCTAGGCCTAACCCACAAGGAACGTTCAGTGTCACAAACGTGACCCTATCCCAAACATTCATCCTCCAAACCTCAGTAGCTGATCTTAATGGCCAAGTACCACGATATGTTGTCAACAATGTCTCCTACATCACGCCCGAAACCCCCTTGAAGCTCACCGATTACTATGTCAACGGCACCGGTGTCTACGTACGTTCTTGACGCTTTTCCTGTTCAATATGTCAATCCGAATGCAGAGCCGTCCCAAGCCAAATGGAGGCCTAAAGCAAAAATATAATTAGGCTTTTTGGTTTAATATTTAAATGTAAATAAATATATTATAGGACATCCAACCTTATTCATTTTTGTTTTTTTAATTCTCCTTGATTGCAATGTACTTATAATATTCGACACACACAAAAATTACTCTTATTAGAAAGATGAATTAAATTGAAAGATATATTATTTATCAATTTTTTTAAAAAAAAATTGATAAAGGCTGGATGAATTTTTGCAAAGAAATAAAATGCAAAAATTACAGCTCGCTTGGTTCTCGCGAGGTGATAAGTTCGAGCACCTAGTCATCACAACTCGCACCTAGTCATCACAACTCGCACCAAGCAATCAAAAATTCAAAACATTACTTGGCGCCCACGTTTTGTGTGTCAGTCCCTATAAATTTGAGACTTAATTTTATTATAATTTAAATGGTTACAAGTTGTGATCATATATATAGGATTGAAAATGTGAATTAAGTAAGCCAGTAAAAAACTTATTATTAATTCATTACTCGATTTTTAAAACAGTACGTAAAACGAAACTATATATATAGGACTCTGTCAATTAGAGTTTTAGTCCAACTCAATTTTCTCATTTGTTTCAATAGAAGTCCAAACTCAATCAAAACTTATCCCCAAAAAAAAAAAATATTCATAACCAAATTAAATCTCCACATATAAATACTATAACAAGTCAAACTTTTGAAATGATCGATTCTTAAATTTTAAAAATAAACGATGATAACATTGTAAACCACGTTCTAAAGTGTTGAGAAAAACAAGGAAGGCTAGCTATGTTTTAAATTCCTCTACAAATACAACGCCCCTAAGTATTGAGTCAAATAACTTGTGTCTCCAATTTTTCTTCCATCTCCTTCCTCTTGGCTCTTTGCGAGAGTTCACTCTGAAAGTTCCGTACCCATTTTGTTTATGTGCTTTGTTGTCATCACCGGCGCTGATCGGCCATTGTTTTTGAACCATTAATTCTACAACTAATTAAAAAAGTAGCTAAGATTAAGAAAAATTTAGTTTAGTCCAGTCCAGTCCATGCAAAATGGCATGGACTATTGGTGATGATCTTCGGCCTCGTCAGCCATGGCAGCTGATTGCTCCGGCCAGCCTTGTCATATTATTCCTTGTGTCCTCAGTTTCTGCTGAGGATTATTATCTTGAATGGCATGTCACACTCGACACAACCTTCAAACCCGTCTTGGCGGACCAACCGGTACGTATGAACAAAAGGCATAAACATTTTGTTATACAAATATATATATATATATATATTTCATCATTGTTTGATGCTCTGATAACCTTAATTTTTAACGTCATTTTGTAAATATATGCATGTAGGTGATTGCAATCAACGGGCAGTTTCCCGGGCCTCTCATCAATGGCACAACCAATGATGTTTTTCGAGTCAATGTGATCAATGATATGGATGAGCCCCTGCTCATGACTTGGTAAGTCCAAATCTGAATTATTAATTAGTGTCATATATATATATCATTTCATTAAGTTGGAAGAGAAGATGGATGAATATATCCCACCTTGTTTTCGACGTCACTGTCACTATTTTTTGCACTTCCTTCGTTTGATTTAAGCAAAATTATGATCATACATAGTTTTATTAGTTAACCCTCTTGGATCTATAATTAATATGAATTATAAGAAATGATTATCACAGTACTAATTCTAATTGAGAATAATTTTCACACGTCCTCATGGCATTTCCCACTTTTCATGATCAATTTATTCTAGGATGAACCTTACTATTAGCTACACTGTTAATATACATGCATGCATGCATGCTCTAGGATGAACACTACTAATTTAATGAATAATGGTACACTTAAAGTACTAATTAATATATAGTGGTTAATTTAGTTAATCAGTCCGTACGTACTACTTAAATTGTGGATTGTTTAGAATGACATACATCAAATAAGGCTAAACTCGTGGCCTTAATTAGACGCTAATTAATTATTAGAGCACTTAAGACTAAAGGGTACGTACGTGCAGGAATGGCATACAACAAAGGCTGAACTCGTGGGAAGATGGAGTTTCAGGCACAAACTGCCCCATTCTCCCAGGAAAAAACTGGACTTACATGTTCCAATTCAAGGATCAAATTGGCACCTTTTCCTACTTCCCCTCCCTCAACTTCCACAAAGCTGGAGGAGCTTTCGGTCCCATTCGTGTCAATAATCGTCATGTCATCCCAGTACCATTCCCAAAACCAGAAGCTGAGTTTGATCTCCTCATTGGTGACTGGTATGCAACAAGTTACAAGGTATATACGTATATATATATATATATATATCTAATTATTCATCACATCCTATATAATCCATCAATCAAACCCTACCTATACTAATTATACATCAATTAATTCATATATATAACTCAATTATTGCAGGATGTTAGGTCATTGATGAACACCAAACTCACGGCCTTCAACACTACCCCAGATAGAATTTTGATGAACGGAAAAAGTCCATATTTGGTCCTTCCCACGGAAGGACACGAATCCTTAAACGTTACACAAGGTAATATATTACTATCTGGTTAATTAACGTTCGAACGCTGTTGTATGTGCGTGCGTATATATTGCAAGTCTTTTATGATTAAATGGTATTAATTACATATGCAGGCAAGACATACAGAATTAGAATATCAAATGTAGGGAGTGCATGGAGCTTCAATTTCAGGATTCAACATCATAAAATGGTTTTGGTTGAAACGGAAGGGTCCTACACAAATCAAATAACTTTGGATTCTCTTGATGTGCATGTTGGACAATCCTACTCCGTGCTTGTCACAGCTGACCAAAACAATGTCAGAGACTATTACATGGTGGCTAGTCCTAAAATGTACAATGCCTCAGCTGTCTCCAAATTCGGCATTGGTGTCCTACACTACAATGGCTCCACCTCGCCGCCTGCCGGGCCTCTTCCATCCGGCCCCGACCCCTTCGATCAAGAATTCTCCATCCATCAAGCCCGATCTATCAAGTAATTAATATACTTATTGTCAAACACCCTCATGCGAAGTCATTTATTTTTATTATTTTATCTAATTGAACATTTTGGCTTTGTGAAGGTGGAACCTAACCGCAGGGGCTGCAAGACCTAATCCACAAGGAGCCTTCAATGTCCACAATGTGACGCTATCACAAACCTTCATACTCCAAGCATCCACGGCAGAGATTAACGGCCTTCCGCAGTTCACCGTAAACAATGTGTCTTACTTAGCCCCAGACACACCGCTGAAGCTGGCCGATCAATTTCTCAACGGCTCCGGAATTTACAAACTTGATAATTTTTCTACCAACTCATCAAATCTTAAAACCGAACGCGGGGTTTTCGTTGCAACTGGGATCCATAAAGGCTGGATAGAACTTGTTTTCGAGAATGCTTTGCCGGACATGGATGCTTGGCACCTGGATGGATTTGGATTCTTTGTTGTAGGGTAAGTATTCATTACTTGCGCAATAAGTTATCTAGCTGGTAGCAAATTCTGTGCTGATGTACATTTATTAATTTCTCAGTTATGGTAAAGGAAAATGGAGCCCCAAATTGCGATCCGAGTACAACCTTTGGGATCCGGTGGTGCGTTCGACTGTGCAAGTGTACCCCGGTGGCTGGAGTACGGTGTATGCATACCTTGACAACCCTGGGATGTGGAATTTGAGGTCCCAACACTTGAAAAATTGGTATTTGGGGGAGGAGCTTTATGTTAGGGTTTATAATGCTGATCCCAACCCTGCCAAGGAGAAGCCTCCACCAGCAAATCTCCTCCTATGTGGTCAGTTTCAATTATTCAAACACATTTTTCTTCTTGACATTTTGAGTCATAGTAACATACATGACGTGTATGATTATATATTTATTCAGTAAATTTTGTATTTTTGCAGGAGAGTTTGCCCCTTTTGTCCCAGGACCTCCACCTTCCCCACCTTCTGCAGTGGCTCCACCACCTAAGAAATCTAGTGCACATTCTTTGCAAACAGCAGGAGGGTAATTAAGTCCAAATTAGCCACTGTTCATATAAATATATTCTTGATTTGTTCGATGATTATAAATCCTATTTATTTCTTATTTGTTTGTTTGTAGGTTTTACATTGCCCTCATCTGCATTATTGTAGCATTCTTTCAACTTTCAAGAGGTTCATCAATTTTTTCGTAAGACCGCCCCATGCTAATGCACTAGCTAGCTAGCTTATGATTTTTTATTTTTTGAGAATATATATTGATTGGACAAAGTTCTTGATTATTGTATTATATTCTTGGATATTCTGATCTACCCATAACAAAAGGTCACGGGCAGTAATTAATTTAGAAGTTTTTATTTATTTATTTATTTTTATAAATGTTATGCCTTAATTTCCTCTAAATATATGCAACATTTGAGGAAGTAATTAGCCGTAATATTTGAAGTATAATATATATGAATTATAAATGACGCCTTTCCTTTATGCAATAGAGTCATCAGCTACCATCCATGTCATATCTTTGATTGATTTCTGAATTCTTCAATATTTTTTGCATTTTTTCATGGCCTTTCATTGTCTTTTTCTTAATGTGCTCGTTTATCTTTCCTACCATTGATTAGTCAGGTGCAAACATTATTATTTTGAGGCCTGTTTCCTATAACGTACAGTATATATATATAAGATAAACATACGAGCGATATAGGTTTTTCAATTTTGATAAGTTTTGGTAAAATGACATAATTTCTTTTTTATGCCAAACAAACCAGGTCGTGCTTTTTGACATTAACGAGTATGGAGTTACACACTTCCACCACTTTCTTAGGCTTCCACCACTTTTACAGAAGCTATTAATATGTGTTTACAAATGCGGTGTATAAAATATGGTCTTTTTTGACATTTTTCATCCACATAATAGGAATTGAATATATTCTAAATGTATATCGATTTATAGAAGCTCATGAATTAGACACTTTTACTTAGAAATGAAAATTATAACTACAAAACTATTTGTTTTGTTTCCACATAAGTGATTTCGAGTTCAACTCATATAAAAAATGAGGTCGATACTCAATTCAATATCACTGTATAAAACAAAGCGAAAATTAGTAGAAAGAATAAAGAATTGAGGTACATTAGGGACATTTAAGAACAGATAGAAGAAAGAATAAAGAATGTTTTGTGGGGTGTTTAAAAGTGCTGTAGTCGAAGCTACATGTTTAAAAACTATGAATTGAATCTACTCCTCACTAACCTTTGTATAAGTGACATCATCATTCACTTACCATGTCCATGCACCAACACTTGCAAATATTAAATCAATCACGAAATCTTACATTTATAACTTCGGTTACTTTCATAAGTTTTTCATATTATAAATGTGCTGAATCACAATCAATACTTACAACATGATTCACCTTTAGTTGTTGACTCAATGCGCCGAACATATCCAAGGATCACTTGTCAGGACCGGTCCCAAATCCCCTGGGATTAACGTGGGACCCGCCTGATCCCGTCTGACACGACCAGGGAAATTCTAACTCTAGCCCTCGCCAGGGCTATCAGAGTGCGTCAGGATCGTAGGAGGAGGAGAGTGATGTCTCGTCTCTGCTACAGCCCGCATCCGCGATCAACATAAAGGGCATTAAAACATCAAAGGTCGTGAGTGGACAAAAATAATAATTTAATAAAAATATTTTTATACAAAGACATTTATGCCCTTCATAAATACATACGCATGCATTCAAAATCATTTGTCAAACGTTCATAAAAACCTTTGTCAAACATTTACAAAACCTTTCAAGGGATCATGCCCGGCCCCATAAACTGTCATGCCCCGTAAATCCATTTGGGTCCCCGACCCGAAATCAAACTTACCAACCATAACTCAAAACATGAGAACTCAGCCCCAAATCAGGTCACGTGGTTCTCAGCCTAAAACCATTTCCCAAAATATCAAATACGGGGTCTCCGCCCCAAATCACTTTCTAAATCATAAAACACAGGGTCTCCGCCCTCAAATCACTTTTCCATAAAACCTCATACGTATCAACATACGTATAACCCATCCGCGGAACTTCCGAGAAGATGCCAACTCGGGGCACACAGCCCCTAGGGAACACATCCCCGATATAGTCACGATATCGAATCTATACTAATGTGCACACTACTCGGGGTCTCACTCCGAGTCTTCTCCCAGGAATCTCCATCTGGGAGGCTCAATCTCTGGATCTAGTCCGAGCTCTCTCTTTGGATCTAGTCCACATATCTCTCCGGAATCTGGTCCGGGACCACATCATCATAAGTAACCACAACTTCTGGAACGGAATCCCTATGGGGATACCCACTCTGGTCTGTGGATCGTGACTCTCCAGATCGACTTCTGGAGGAGACCATATAATCAATATGGAGGGTTCATTCATTTTCAAATACTTTCTTTCTTTCTCAAAATACATTTCAACTGGGTCTCATACCCGATTCATCTCAACAGGATTCCTTGAATCCGATTCAAATCACTTTCACAAGCCTCGGCCTAAATCCTCAGTTCAACAGGGTCTCATGCCCGAATTCTCAATTCGTAAGCCGAACTGGGACTCAAGCCCGATGTTACAATCAACTGGGCATCATGCCCAATACCACGACTAAATGGGCCCTAAGCCCGAACCCATAAAGCAACTGGGCCTCAAGTCCGTACTCGTAAACCAATGGGACCTCCAGTCCGATCGTATAACTTAAATGGACCCTCGGTCCGATTCCTCGTCAAATCAAATGGACTCCAAGTTCGAGAGTTCGTGAATCAAGTGGGTCTCGTGCCCGATTTCATATTTCTAAATCCAAAATCCATTTATTAAACCGTCATCGAAAACATGGTATGCAAAGGTACGACATAAAGCAGAAAACCTCGAAATACGTGCAATTATGTCGATCCTAAGCTACCACAAACAAACACACTCATGGCATATCAAGACACATATTAAAAAACTTATAAAACATTTATGCATGCATCAAGTTCGAAAGAAAGGTCCACTCACAGACCGTCCGAAGTCGCGCCTCGATACGCGTGCCATAATCGTCTCCTGGGTCAAACGTCACCTCCGGGATTCCCGAACTTGTCCAATTTTGATTTAGAGGGTTACTAATAGCCTCATTAACCTCTCATTGAAGTCCCATAATTTTCTGGAATTTCTACCTATTTTTAAAACCGAACCTAAACCTTCGGACAACCCGAACTATATCGAAACGATGTCCGATTGACACGAAACCAGTCCCAAAATGTTCGTTACATCGAATAGATGAAATTACATGTTGGAACCACCCCCAAAAACCCGCTCACGTGCCCCTAGAAGTGGCCTGCACGTGGGCCCACGCGCTGGCACTATAGATCACCCCTAACCTCGTGACGGCCAGTTCAGACCAGCCGGTCCGGTCCGTTTCCTGCAACTGGACCGGCGTGACCGGTCCAGGACTCCTTCTCCCTTATTTTTCGTCCATTCTTCTCCTAATTAATCCTAAAATTCCTATTTTATTGTTTTCTATCATTTTCAATTAACAAAACGACCTAAAACCACCTAGAACCCATGGTTCGAATTGAACCTCACGACCCAATTTTCCATTTTCCTCCCACGGCTTCCACAGCCGTCCAACCACCACCAAGAACTTCTTAAAACCTTCCTAGAACCTTAATGAACTCATCTTAATCGATTAAAACGACCCCTAATGCAATAAATTGAAATTAGGAAAGTTTGGGCCAAAACCGATACCTTCACGGTTCCATGGCCGCCGTGCACGGCGGCTTGCGATCCTTCCACCACCATCAACATTCCAATCTCCTCTCCCTGCTTCCTTCATGGTTCATGATCATCAGAGAATGTTGATGGGTGTTGTGAGGGGTGGGTTGCACGGGTTAAGTGTTTTAAGGTTGGTTTGGATGAATGAAACAGATAAGGGAGGAGGTCGCATGAATGTAAGGGAATGGGCAATGGATGAGTGACAAGTGTCACTCATCCATTGGCCAATTCAAAAAGATCTGGGCCCACATAAGTCCAAAAGTAGTCCATCTCGTAAATCGTGCAATAGTACCACGGAACTTCCTTGAACCGTAACTTCTCCGTCGAACGTCCGAATTCGACGTGCTGTCTGTCTACGGATTCGTATCATCTCGATTTACGTAACGGTCTTCGGCCCTCGGCCATCGGACTTCCCAGGTCAAAAGTCAACTTTTTACCCAAATTACCAAAATGCCCTCGAACTTCCGAACGTCATAACTTCCTCCCCGAACGTCGGAATCGAGCGTACCACCTGCCTATGAACTCGTGACATCACGAACTACGTCACGGTCATCGACCAAAGTCCACTTGACCACCTGAACAAAAAGTCAACAATTCGTCCATTCTAAGGGCAAAATCGTCATTTCGCCTAAACATCCGCTAATCCTTGTCTAATCTTCGATTAGCGAGGCTAATCCGTCATTAATTCTTAATTAATCCCGTTAATTCAGGACGGGTCGTCACATCACTAATAGTCTCTATAAACTCATATCTAAAACCTAGGAACAGTGTCAGTCCGAAAACGCGTCCCGAAACCACTACCATTAGATCTGGATCGTCGAAACCATTAAAATGGCACTGATCCCACCTCGAAAAATATGCCCACACACCCCCACGCGATGGTCAAAGCTGTGGTCAACGTTGACAAAAAAGTCAACGCTGACGTCAGGTCAACGGTCAAAGTCAACACTGACGTCATCTGACAGTGTCAGACTGACAGGTGCCACGTGTGAACTGCTGGTTATTCCACGTCACTAACATGTCAGTGACACGTGGCAGCCACCGATTGGGCCACATCTCTGACATGTCAGTGCTGACTGTGCATTGACATATGACACGTGACTTTTCCTCATTGGGCCACGTCACATAACATTTGACAGGGTGATGGCGTCAGTTGATGATGTCATCATCCCTGTCCTCTCGACAGGTCTGCAAATCGGGTCGCACAGACCCGAGACCCGACCCGGTTCCAGAATCTATATTTCTCAACCTTTTCCGATGCTATTTCTTCCTACTTGTTCGTCTCATCCTACCCAAAAGATCTGTATGATCAAAACTAGGAAAAACGATTTAAAATCTACCAGAACCTTGATGAACTGTAGCCCGTGAACTTCGAACTGGTTTTCCAGCCAAATTTGGCCACCGTAGATCCTCCAATCAAGCCCAGAGTGATCGTCTCAGTTCCTAGAACCTATTAGGATCCATTAGATCGATCGACACACGTCCTAAACCCAACCTCCATTTTGAACCAAAGTGAGTGTTTTGGCTTACCTTTCTGATGTGTCTACCGCTGTGTGCAACCTTGTCCTTCCACGTCTCTCTAGTCTCAGTCACTCTCCCAGTTTCACAATGAGCAAAACAGATGATATGGTGTTTGTGGGGTGGAGTTTTTGGTGTTCACGGGTTAGAGAGAGTTTGGGACTTGATAAAGATGATAATAGGTGAAAATTAGATAAAAATTAGGAAGATGGAACCCTAAGCTGATCCAAGTGCATGGGGAAACCCACCAATGAGATGAGTGACACTTATCTAAGGGTCCCACCAGATTGTCCTTATCCAATTAGGACCAACCAAGTGTGTGATTCTCGGGTTTCATGAATAGTGCCATTTTCGCGTTCTTAACCATAACTTTCCTGTCTAGACTCCGATTTCGGCGTGCCGCCTGTCTACAGACTCGTGACATCCCGATTTACGTTACGGTCATAGGTCAAGGTCTAAAATATAGTCCAAGTCAAAAGTCAACAAATCCCCCCAACTAGGGGCAAAATTGTCATTTTACATTAAAATTTCAACTTTACCAAATCATAAAAGTCTGGGTGTTACAATAAATATAAAAACCAAGCACTTTGTAGGGCTGGGTTTTTATCGAGTTTTACGGGCCAGGCCTAATAAGCCCATTCAGGTCGAGCTCAATTGGGCTTTTAGAAATAATTTGTTCAACCTTTCAAAAAGAAAAATTTGTTCAACAAATTTTGGAGTTGAAAAAAAAAGTATGAAAGAAAAACCAATATTACAACTTTATCATCAAATTAACTCACTTTCACTCTCAATCACCTCAATCTCACATCACTACATCTATCTAGTGCTTATATGTTGGAGCAACCTAAAGTAAATTCTGATTATTAAAACCTAAAGCAAATCCAGTGACTACATGTAACGACCCGTCCCAAATTCCAAGATTAGATTAGTGACTAATCACGATTAGTGAGGCTAATCCGTGATTAGTTAAGCGAAATTGGACGAACGATGCAAAATAACCGTTTTGCCCCTAGTCGTGGCAAAACGTTGACTTTTCGTTCGGGCGGTCAAATGGACTTTGACCAATGACCGTGACGTAGTTCGTGACGTCACGAGTTCATAGACAGGTGGCACGTTCAATTCCGACGTTCGTGGAAGAAGTTATGACATTCGGAAGTTTAGGGGCATTTTGGTAATTTTGGTTAAAAAGGGGCAAATGTTGAATTTTTGACCAAGAGGTCCGATGGTCGAGGGCCGAAGACCGTTACGTAGATAAGGACGATACGAATTCATAGACAGGCGGCACGTCGAATTCGGACGTTCGATGGCGAAGTTACGGTTCACGGAAGTTCGAGTGCACTATTACACGAATTACGAGACGAGTTCACTTTTGGACTCTAGTGGGTCCAGATATTTGTCCTGATGCCCAATGGATGAGTGACAAGTGTCACCCATCCAATGGACACCATATTTCATTCATGCACCGTGCTTTCCATTCCATTTTTCTCCATTTCAAAACCATCTCCCCCGATCTCATTTTCTCACCCTTTTCCTCCCATCCGTGCAACCCAAAACCCATCCACTTCGACCAGGACTGAGACCAGAGAGTGGGGAGGACGTTGGAAGCGGTGGCCGGCCCAAGAAGGCGCCGCCGTGGGCGGTGGAGCCACGAACCCGTGCGGGTGCACGGTAAGGCCATTTTTCCCCCTTTTAATTGATTTTGATATTATGGTTGCTTTTGGACGATTAGGATGAGTTAGTTAGGTTGCTAGGACAATTTTAAGGCGGTTTTGGTGGTGGTTGACGGCTGAGAAGCCGTGGAGAAGGAAATGGGAAAATAGGACCGTGAGGTCCATTTCAAACCAAGGGGTTTCAGGTGGTTTTTCTTAGTTTTAGGGATTGGGTTAGATAGGAAATGAAGAAATAGGAACTTAGGGATTAAAATAGAAGAAAACGGACTGAAAATGAGGACGGAGGAACGCTGAACCGGTCACGCCGGTTCAGCACAGTGCGGACCGGTCCAGGAAAACCAGAAAAAACCGGTTTTCCAAGATTGATGGTGATGAATAGTATTTTTGACCTTTTAGGGGCTCGTGAGGACGCGTGGGCCATAATTTGGGGAAGTGTTCAACATATGAAATCTTCTATTCGATGTAACGAAGATTTTGGGACTGGTCTCGCGTCAATCGGATATCGTTTCGATAGGTTTCAGGTTGTCGGAATGTTTCAGATCGGGATTAAAAATAGTTAAAAGTTTGGAAAAATTACGGGGCTTTGGTAGGAGGTTAATTAAGTAGTTAGTAACCTTCTATTACGATTTGGACAGGTTTGGGAGTCCCGGTGATAGTGATCGGCTCGAGAGAGCCTACGGCACGCAAATCGAGGCGGCAGCTCGGACGGTCTGTGAGTGGACTTTGTTTTCTAAATTGGTGCATGCATAAATGTTTATTATATGTTTTAATACATGTTTGTTAATGCCATGGGTGCATTTGTATATGGTTACGTATAAGCACGTATTTTGAGGTTTCAGCCTTATACGGTGC